>OV050031.1:114353182-114945897 GCA_920105625.2 Clusia tigrina | reverse complement strand
CTCGCTCGTACCGCTGCCTTTAATGCCACATTTGGAACCCCATCCAAACCCAGAGATTTCCTGTCGTCGACTCTTAATAGAATCGACAATTCCTCCTCTACAGTGACTATAGGTCTCCTCTATACGTTTGGCGTCACTATGGCTCTCGTTTCCCTCTGTGGGGGGAAGAGCGTTGCCACTACGCGCTACATCAGTTCTGGACATGTAGCCTGAGGCGCTCTGGGTCCCTTTACTTTGCGCATGACCGTTTTGTATGCTAGACCCCACGGGTCTTGGTCCGCACTCTCCTGCAGCTCTTTGAAACACTTGTTTTTGCTCTCTTTGATAGCCGCTTTCAGATTCCTTCTATTATATTCTCCCTGGAGTTTCTCGAAATTCGGAGTCGATCGAGATCTTTGCGCCTCGCGTCTTCCTTGATGACAGCTCTTCCGAATCGCAGCAATTTCATCGGTCCACCAGTCAACGGGAGTCCTTGAGGTTTTATTGGACCTTCGCGGCATCGCTGCATCACATGCTTCCTTAATGTACTTAGTGATTTCCGCAGCCATGGTGCTTGCAGTTTCACCTTCAATAGACGCTGACTTCCAGACGACCTCAAACGACTCCACGTCGACCGCGGCTTTCGCTACCCAGTTTTTTGCGCCTTACGCGTGTACTGCTTTGTTCTTCGCTCCATGTCTATTATAATGGCATTGTTATCACTGCCCGTGTATATATCACTGACCTTCCAGATAATTCGACTGGCATTTGTGTCGTCCACAAAGGCTAGATCACTGATGGACCTCCTCTTCCATTGTCGAATGTGTAACGACCTGGCGCATTCAACGGTACTAATTCGAGATGCGCGAAGCATTCATCAACTAAGTGGCCTCTAGCAGCTTCAGCTATATGAAAAGTTCCCCCTTTTCAGTTCGCGGGAAAACTATCCAGGGTGGCGCCAAAATGTACGCATAAATGTAGCGCGGTGGTTACTCTGGATATCGAGAATGCCTTCAATTCTGCGAATTGGGGACATATAATGCATGCTCTGGAGATTTTTGGACTACCAACATACTTGCGGTGTGTAATTGGTAGCTACCTCGGGAACAGGGTGCTACTGGAAAAGACAGAGGTGGGCGTAAATGCATACCAAATAACCGGCGGGGTTCCGTAAGGATCTGTACTATGGCCTATACTGTGGAGCTGAATATGCCGGAAAACGTGACTATTATTGGCTATGCTGATGACATCTCACTGGTAGTGGTGGGCAAACATATTGAGCATTTGCAGTTGGGGTTTAACAATGCGATCACAAGAGTGCGTAGGTGGCTAAAATCAGCGCAGCTGGAACTTGCTGCTCAAAAAACTCAGGTTGTACTGCTAAGCATGCGGGAAAAGCGAAAGGAGATGGTTGTGGATATCCGTAATCACCGTATTATGTCTCAGCCAAGCAGTAAGTATTTTGGAGTTCGCATCGACGTGAAGCTTTCGTTTAAGGAGTACCTAGCAGCGGTTAGCAAAGAAGGTTCTAAAATTCAAAGCACCCTTGCCAACGTGAGGGCAGAAGGCAACTTCTGGCGACGGTAACGGATTCCGTGATGGAGCAAAAATGACGCATCTCAGGGAGGTTTGCGCAACGAAACGTTTAAGTGCGCTTAGACGGACCTGCGCCTACCGAATGGTCTCCGACGACGCAATTTCCGTCTTTGCTGCAAGAACGAACCTGGACTGACGAGCGTTGGAGCTGCAGCGACTGCACGAACGAGAGGGCCTAAGGCCTACAGCCGAACAAAGGCTAGAGGACCGACGGCGATGCATTGAAGAGTTGCAAGAAAGATGGGAGCGGTCCAAGAAGGGACGATTTACACTCCAGCTCATTCCCAGTGTTACCCAATGGGTGAACAGCAAGTATGGTAGTCTAACAGTTACTCAGCGGTCATGGATACTTCAATGAATATTTCTACCACTTCAAAAGAGCAGAAGACCCCTACTGTCCAAAATCCACGGGGGAATTTGAGAGCACCAGGCACGTGATGCTTTACTGCTCATGCTCCAGGACCTAGAGAGAGGAGCAGGGATCTGCCTTGGGCAGACCACCGACCACAACAATCATAGTGACTGCAATGCTGGAGTCAGCCGCTAAATGGAACGCGGTATCGACCTTCGCTGAACTAGCAATGATGGCGCTATGCAAGGAGGAGCGTGAACGACAGCGGCGACTGCGTCAACAGCCGCTAGTAAACGTAGCGGAAACCAGCAGCGGACTTGATTTAGACTGACAATTACAGAAGATTGAGCAATAATGCTTATGACGGCCTTCCGACGTAATCACATTTGTGGTCCCGCGTGGGTTGCCCGCCACGACAGAGAGGAGGTTTTAGGAGGTTGATATCCCACACTGACTAATTGGCTTAAAGCTTTCCCCACACGATAAAAAAAACACACACACACACACATTCTCATTGCGTGTCAAATCGAAGTGAAGGTGTAAATTTATGTTGGTGCCGAATCATTTCTGAAAATCTACCAAGGTAGTCAAAATCTACAAAGGTTGTCTGGTGACAAGTGCTGTGTGCAAATTGTTGACGCGACCGGAAAAGAAATAAGGTATTTGATTTGATGTTTCTGCCAGTGATTTGCTGCAGTTTTGTCCCTGTTTCGGTTTATCCGCACGGCAGAACGTAAAGTGCAGCGATCTCTGCGTACATAGTGCAGTGGCTTGGCTAAAATACCAGACCTCTGTGTAGCGACGCTTAGATAGGCAGAACACTGCAGATACGGCAATTTTTGAGCTTAGGGATATAAGTTTATTCCTTTAAACATAATTAATTTGCTGCGCGTCGCCGACTTATGCGAGTTCCCGCCTGCCAATTGTTTTATCCGAAAAATTGAGAGAGCGTTGGAGCCTGTGCACTTATTGTAGTGTAGAAGTGCAGCGCGCTCATCTGATCAAAGAGAGAGAGAGACTCTAAAAAAGTGTTGCCAATGCCCTTGAACGCAAGCTACGTACTGCGATTAGTGTGTTTTCCTTTTGTTATTTTGTCCCCTTTTCCCCTTTTTTCCCCTTCTTCAATTTTTTAAAGGTAATGTAAATTGCCGTATCTGCAGTGTTCTGCCTATCTAAGCGTCGCTGCACAGAGGTCTGGTATTTTAGCCAAGCCACTGCACTATGTACGCAGAGATCGCTGCACTTTACGTTCTGCCGTGCGGATAAACCGAAACAGGGACAAAACTGCAGCAAATCACTGGCAGAAACATCAAATCAAATACCTTATTTCTTTTCCGGTCGCGTCAACAATTTGCACACAGCACTTGTCACCAGACAACCTTTGTAGATTTTGACTACCTTGGTAGATTTTCAGAAATGATTCGGCACCAACATAAATTTACACCTTCACTTCGATTTGACACGCAATGAGAATGTGTGTGTGTGTGTGTTTTTTTTATCGTGTGGGGAAAGCTTTAAGCCAATTAGTCAGTGTGGGATATCAACCTCCTAAAACCTCCTCTCTGTCGTGGCGGGCAACCCACGCGGGACCACAAATGTGATTACGTCGGAAGGCCGTCATAAGCATTATTGCTCAATCTTCTGTAATTGTCAGTCTAAATCAAGTCCGCTGCTGGTTTCCGCTACGTTTACTATCGGCTGTTGACGCAGTCGCCGCTGTCGTTCACGCTCCTCCTTGCATAGCGCCATCATTGCTAGTTCAGCGAAGGTCGATACCGCGTTCCATTTAGCGGCTGACTCCAGCATTGCAGTCACTATGATTGTTGTGGTCGGTGGTCTGCCCAAGGCAGATCCCTGCTCCTCTCTCTAGGTCCTGGAGCATGAGCAGTAAAGCATCACGTGCCTGGTGCTCTCAAATTCCCCCGTGGATTTTGGACAGTAGGGGTCTTCTGCTCTTTTGAAGTGGTAGAAATATTCATTGAAGTATCCATGACCGCTGAGTAACTGTTAGACTACCATACTTGCTGTTCACCCATTGGGTAACACTGGGAATGAGCTGGAGTGTAAATCGTCCCTTCTTGGACCGCTCCCATCTTTCTTGCAACTCTTCAATGCATCGCCGTCGGTCCTCTAGCCTTTGTTCGGCTGTAGGCCTTAGGCCCTCTCGTTCGTGCAGTCGCTGCAGCTCCAACGCTCGTCAGTCCAGGTTCGTTCTTGCAGCAAAGACGGAAATTGCGTCGTCGGAGACCATTCGGTAGGCGCAGGTCCGTCTAAGCGCACTTAAACGTTTCGTTGCGCAAACCTCCCTGAGATGCGTCATTTTTGCTCCATCACGGAATCCGTTACCGTCGCCAGAAGTTGCCTTCTGCCCTCACGTTGGCAAGGGTGCTTTGAATTTTAGAACCTTCTTTGCTAACCGCTGCTAGGTACTCCTTAAACGAAAGCTTCACGTCGATGCGAACTCCAAAATACTTACTGCTTGGCTGAGACATAATACGGTGATTACGGATATCCACAACCATCTCCTTTCGCTTTTCCCGCATGCTTAGCAGTACAACCTGAGTTTTTTGAGCAGCAAGTTCCAGCTGCGCTGATTTTAGCCACCTACGCACTCTTGTGATCGCATTGTTAAACCCCAACTGCAAATGCTCAATATGTTTGCCCACCACTACCAGTGAGATGTCATCAGCATAGCCAATAATAGTCACGTTTTCCGGCATATTCAGCTCCACAGTATAGGCCATAGTACAGATCCTTACGGAACCCCGCCGGTTATTTGGTATGCATTTACGCCCACCTCTGTCTTTTCCAGTAGCACCCTGTTCCCGAGGTAGCTACCAATTACACACCGCAAGTATGTTGGTAGTCCAAAAATCTCCAGAGCATGCATTATATGTCCCCAATTCGCAGAATTGAAGGCATTCTCGATATCCAGAGTAACCACCGCGCTACATTTATGCGTACATTTTGGCGCCACCCTGGATAGTTTTCCCGCGAACTGAAAAGGGGGAACTTTTCATATAGCTGAAGCTGCTAGAGGCCACTTAGTTGATGAATGCTTCGCGCATCTCGAATTAGTACCGTTGAATGCGCCAGGTCGTTACACATTCGACAATGGAAGAGGAGGTCCATCAGTGATCTAGCCTTTGTGGACGACACAAATGCCAGTCGAATTATCTGAAAGGTCAGTGATATATACACGGGCAGTGATAACAATGCCATTATAATAGACATGGAGCGAAGAACAAAGCAGTACACGCGTAAGGCGCAAAAAACTGGGTAGCGAAAGCCGCGGTCGACGTGGAGTCGTTTGAGGTCGTCTGGAAGTCAGCGTCTATTGAAGGTGAAACTGCAAGCACCATGGCTGCGGAAATCACTAAGTACATTAAGGAAGCATGTGATGCAGCGATGCCGCGAAGGTCCAATAAAACCTCAAGGACTCCCGTTGACTGGTGGACCGATGAAATTGCTGCGATTCGGAAGAGCTGTCATCAAGGAAGACGCGAGGCGCAAAGATCTCGATCGACTCCGAATTTCGAGAAACTCCAGGGAGAATATAATAGAAGGAATCTGAAAGCGGCTATCAAAGAGAGCAAAAACAAGTGTTTCAAAGAGCTGCAGGAGAGTGCGGACCAAGACCCGTGGGGTCTAGCATACAAAACGGTCATGCGCAAAGTAAAGGGACCCAGAGCGCCTCAGGCTACATGTCCAGAACTGATGTAGCGCGTAGTGGCAACGCTCTTCCCCCCACAGAGGGAAACGAGAGCCATAGTGACGCCAAACGTATAGAGGAGACCTATAGTCACTGTAGAGGAGGAATTGTCGATTCTATTAAGAGTCGACGACAGGAAATCTCTGGGTTTGGATGGGGTTCCAAATGTGGCATTAAAGGCAGCGGTACGAGCGAGACCAGAACAGTTCGCAAAGCTGTATGACGCCTGTCACAGCAAAGGCATTTTTCCAGACGCATGGAAACGGCAGAGGTTGTCTATTAGTAAAAACATTAATAATTAATTAATTTGTTGTTAATCAATTTTCGCCCACTGTACCAAATGCATATACGAGTATGTGTATGCGTTCGCTTCTGTAATCGTTCTTTTTACCCAATCTGAAATTTAGACCATTGATGAGTGCAATTCAATTGCAAAATCAACATGTTACTTCGGAAGTAGTTTTAAAAGCGAAAAGTCATTCAGTACAAAATTCATAATAGCATATTTTACATTTTACTATAGTTAACGATAAATTCCATCTAAATAGATGATTGATTGTGCAACGGTCATTATAAAATGTGTTACTTTGCAGTCAAATAAACTGGAAAACTCGGTTTTTTATAACTAATTTTTTTTATAACTCAGTTTTATCATTTTTATTTTAAATAAAGGAAGAAATTGATTTGAATTCATTCATTGTGAAGTGCATTTATTTCCAAATGGGTATGCTCTTCGTACCAGGACAGCGCTCTCGCACATTCGCAATTCATGCTTCAGCTCTTCCCCTCATCCAGCTTTTTCAGTCAATTGGGAGCCACATACTGGCTCGCGGGAGCTGTCAAGTTCGCAAGAGCCGAGATGCCCGCAACTATCTTAAACAATTTTGCCCTAGTAGATCAAAAATAATAGATCTGATTGACTTCGGCGTAGTAAAAAAATTTGCATCGTAATCAATTAAATGTAGAATCAGGATAGGATTTATCTACGGACCACTCAACAATAATAATGAACGTCATTAACTTAATTAACTTAGGTTCAAAATATAATATTCACATAAGACTACTTAACAAACTCGACAAATTTTCATAAGTACACAGCGGGCTTAACAAAACTTACTTCTGCAAGCCAAATAACAAATAAATGAAGCTGTATGAACGTTTATCAATGTTTTAACAAAAATTGGACAATATTCCACACAAATACAAATTAAATCTATTTAAAAACGATGTCAAAATACTAATAAATACAACCCTACATACTTTGCATTTATATAAAGATCTATTACTATATTATGCATATATTTAGAGTAAGCGACAGAATGCCCTCTTCTTTTCTTTTACTTGAATTAAAACTATTGAATCGAATCTACGTGTTCTTTTAATTTCGCTAACAAAGGTTATGGACCCAGGCCGCTAACAATTGGAAATAATATACTACCTCGTTGGTCGAAAGGTATACCCAAAGGTTTAACGGTTAAACTTGTAGATTGTTTTTTTTTTGTGCGGATTGAAAAAAAAATAATATGAATTTAGAGTCAATCGAAAAATTAAGTGGTGATAATTATTCATTGTGACCAGAAAGCGCTATGAACCACGACTCTCTGTATAAAAACGGCTGAGTAAACCTCTTTAAAAGGGTGGTCAAATTCGAGTTTTAAAGAAGCGAAAAATTTGCACCGCAAATTAATGAGTTTTGTTCATTGGTCGAAAGTCTGGCTGAAATTGGTGTAAAAATCTAAAATGATTTAATAATAATATTACTATTGTGCAGTTTGCCGTAAGCTATGGAAAACTTTGTAGTTGCAAAAGAAAGTATCGAGAATTTTCTGTCAATCAATTTGAATCTTGAAGGTAAAATTATTGAAATAAGAACATCGTTGAGGTCACAAGGTCGACATCATTGGGGAAAAGGTTTTTGCATTTAATCACCGAAAATACGAAAACAGACGAATAAGAATGAATTATTCACAACAACAGCACCCCAATCGAAGTACGAAGAATAGAGTAAAACAAAATAGCAACGTAAAGAGTTACGTATGTGAAAGAAGGAGGGAACATATGTACTTTCTCAGTACGGAACGCATAGAAAGGAAACAACGATGGCTCTCAGCTGCGTGACTAATCCGAATGAAACCGGCTGGATATTAGACAGTGGCGCTTTATCATACAAAAAATACCTTTTCTGCTTTCAAACCATATTTTTTTTTTTTTTAAATTCAACGTGGATTTTTTTATTGCAACTTTTCAATCGAAACCAACAATAATTTTACAAAGCTTACAATTAATAAATAAACTGATGCTCCGCGCCAGTGCTTAGAGCAATTTTAGTTCAAGTGTTATGTAAATTATGTAGACAAAATAAAAATATAAATATAAACATAAAGAAAATCTATTTTTAAAAAAATAGCCTTTTAAGTCGAGATGTATTCATCCTATGAAGCAGAATCCTTGCTAGATCGTTAGGATGACACTGAAGTTTCAATTGGTATTTTGTTTTTAAAACTGCTAGTTCTTCTTCAACGGGTGTTATATTAAGGTCGCGATGAATATTTTCATTTTTGACGAACCATGGAGCGCTGCTGATCGTTCTCAGAATTTTCAAATGTGCCCTTTGAATTATTTGCAAGTTTGATTCAGGTGAGCCGTCGGTCAAAATTCACTCCTAAGTATTTAACCTCTGTTGCTTGCGGGATTACAATGCCATTTAAGGAGACTGCCGGACAAGAACTGGGCTTAAGAGTAAATGTCACATGTACACTTTTTTGCTCATTTACTTTGATGCGCCCATCTGCTAGCCAACTTTCTATTGTTTTAAGGTGTTCCTCTAAATCCCGGGAGGCTATCCGTGGATTTAGGTGAGAGCTCAGGATAGCTGTGTCGTCCACGAAAGTCGAGGTAACGAGGTTTTTATCCGTTGGCAGATCGGAAGTGTATAGATTGTAAAGCATAGGTCCAAGCACACTACCTTGTAGTACTCCAGCCATAATTTCAAAGTCTGGCGTTACAAATTCTTTATATTTAACCCTAAATTTGCGATTTGTTAAATATGACTCCAGAATCGTATGCGAACTTTTTGGCAAAAGTTTTTTAATTTTATATATGAGTCCTTCGTGCCAGACTTTGTCAAAAGCTTGTGCGACGTCTAGGAATATTCCGGAGCAGTACATCCTCTGTTCAAATGCTCGCCTTATTTCAGAGGCAATACGGTGTACCTGCTCAATAGTTCCATGATGTTTGCGGAAACCAAATTGGTGGTGAAGAATGATTAAATTGAGCTTTGGTGCTAATTTTTCCAGCAATAAGCGTTCGAGCATTTTAGAGAGCGTTGGCAGGAGACTTATGGGCCGATAAGAACCTGTGTAGGGTCTTTTCCGGGTTTTGGAATCATTATTATTTCCGATGTTTTCCATGTTGTAGGGAAGCAGCCCAGGCGGAGCATTGCTTTAAAAATATGTGTGAAATGTATCAGAGCTATTTGCGGCAATTCACTTACCATTTTATTGGTAATTAAATCACAACCAGGAGCCTCTTTTGGGTTTAGACTCGTTGTACATACCCGTATAACTTCCTTTGGTTTCAAATGAATTGGTACTGCTGACTTCTATTGAAAAATTCTGTATGCTGGTGTTGTTGCAGGACGGCGGGTTAGGTTGAAATACTGACCTCAGATGTGCTGCAAAGAAGTTGCCTTTTTCTTCTTTTGTTTTTGCCCAAATTCCATCGCTTTGTCTTAGTGAGTAATTGGTGACTTTGAGAGGAGCCAAATATTCAAGGTACTTATTAAGGTTTTCTTTCTTTTCCTCCCGTGGAGTGTTTTTCAGCTGATTTTGTAATGACTTTAATTTTACTCTTAGTGCTGGAGATCTGTAATTTTGCCATTCACGCCTTAATCTCCTATTTTCTCTAACGAGGCATTCAACATAGTGTGCCTCGCGTTTGTTTTAGTTGAGTTTTATGCGGGCGTGGCACTAATAGCAGCTGCTTTTATTATTGCTCCAAGAGCCTGCATCGCTGATTCAATGTCCTCTCCACTCTTAAGTTTTGTTTTAACTCAAACGTGGGTACTAATATATTTGCGATATTTGAGCCAGTTTGTTTTCTTGGAGGTCAGTTTTATTGTTTTTTCAATGAACTCTGGTCTTTTTTTTTAAATATATCATCACCGGTGAGTGATCCGATAATAAGTCGAAACAGGGCTCGGTTTCCAAGAAACACCTTTCAATATTTTTAGTTATGCCAAAGTCAATAAGATCGGGAATTTTCCTTTGATCAGTTCGCCAGTATGTAGGTTTTCCAGATGATACAAAGTCTAGACCATTCCGAGAGTCTATCAGCGCATTAAACAATTGCTTCCCTTTAGGGTTGATTAACCGTGAGCAGCATTAGGTATGTTTAGAATTGAAGTCTCCGGCAGAGAGAAATTTGTTACCGAGCGATTTAAAGAAAGAAACAAAATCGGTAGTGGAAATAGGAACCCTAGGTGGACAATAGACTGATGAAATTACTATTGGCTCACCCCAACAATGTAAAGAGACGGAAGTAGAATGCACGTTTTTTTTTTGCATAGGATTCCAGAAAGTAATGCTTTAATCCAGCGTTAATTAGAATTCCCGTACCACCATAACCTTTAACTTGTGGGTGGTTTGTTGAGTAAAAATTATAGCCTGCTAGTTTGAAGTTATATTTTACAGTTAAATGTGATTCTGAGATAAGCATGATGTCTATGCTGTTACTGTCTAGAAAATTGTTTAATTCAATTTTGTGTTGGTTAATACCGTTAGCATTCCAGTGACATATTTTTAGAACATTCATTTTTGTGAAAGTAGAGTTTTCATAAGTAAGCTTTGGCTATGTACAAGCTCTTGAATCATAGATTGCATCGAGGGCATGAAGTTAGTAATACACTGAGACAAGTTAAATATTAACGTTTCTTAATTTTGAGGTTGCATAGGGTGACTCGGTTTATCAGAAACGCCGGTTTTCAGTACATTCGCATAGCTGGTGGATGAAGAGATGTTTTCGGTGGTGCTTCCAATATGGTTTGTGTTGATAGGTATAGCACTATATTTTTGGGTGCGAACTGTCTTAGTAGTTTGGTTTATACTGGTTTTTAGTTGTGTATATATCGGGCAGCCTCTGTAGTTAGTAGTATGATTCCCCCCACAATTGCTGCATTTTTATGAATCCTTCTCACTTTTGTTCAGCTTGCATTCCTTTGATGGATGGAAGTCGCCACACGCAACGCATACAGTACGTAGGGTGCAGTACGATTTCGAATGAACATACTCTTGACAGTTTGTGCATTGTATTGGGCCTTTTCGTTTCTGAGGCTCCTCGACTATTATTCTACGATGCATTAAATATCGTAAGTTGTAAATGGGGTGGGTTTCATTTTGTTTTAATTTAATATTCCCTGGTTCCAGTTCTATTCTGAAGAGTGTTTGCGGAATTTTTTCCCTATTCCTTATATTAAAAACAGATTTTGCTGTGAATCCAGTCTCTTGGAGTGCATATTTTAGTTCTATAGGGTCTACTACAGGTTCTATACCTTTAATAACAACTGTTAACCCTTTGCTACTCTTTATCTGATACGTGTAGTAATATTTTTTTTAATTTCAAGGAAAGAAACAACTGCGCGATAGTTTTTTTTCCAAATAAGTTTGAATTTTTGTTTCTTGTATTTTACCCTTCAACAGCGGGACCACATGAAAATTATTTCTACCAATCAAGCTGGCAATACTGTCTATTAATAAGTTGGAACTGCGTTCCCGCAAGTAAATTGATGGTGGCTTGAATGCAATAATCTTAGTTGGTTCAGACTCTGCACTATCGCTTAATAGAGCAAAACGGTAGTTGTTTAGGTTATCTGTATTAGTTTTAACAAGTTTATTCTTTTCTGCCTTGGCAATCGGGCTGCGTTTTCGTTTTATTGTTATGTATCGATCACTACCTGTTTGTGTGCTTATGTTTGGTTTTGCACACTGTATTTCTATAGGTTTATTTGCAACATTGGTAAGTTGTTGTTGCTTATATAAGTTAAATATCGCCTGCATATATCTAAAATTATAAGAATATTTAATTATAGAAATATTGTTTTATTATTATAATCGTCCTTCTCCTTCGAGCTCCTGTCAATTAAAAGATGCGAGCTCTCGTACTCGGGTTCTTGTTATACATTTTCGCCGCCGACAATCGCATGGTGACTGCGCTTCGAGGCGGCATTGCGCGACAGTGTTTCACGGCTGGGCTTGGCGGCACCGACATACACCACATTTCTCGCCAATTCCTCCGGCACCGAGAACCATCACCGTCTACCGTATCTACGCGTAGCGGCTGTGCCGCGTATTTTGTGCAATGCTTTGTACTACTGCGCAAGCGCATGGCACCAATACTCTTTTCGTGTGTTTTCTCGCGTACCGAGAACCAGCACCGTCTATCGTGCCCCTGCGCAGCGGACGCTGTTGCAGCGTATTTCGTACAATGCTTTGCACCGCTGCGCTAGCGCATGGCGCCAATGCTCTCCGTCTTGTGTTTCCTCACGCACCGAGAACCAGCACCGTCTACCATGCCCTGCGCAGCGGATGGCAGCAGACGCTGTTGCAGCGTATTTCGTACAATGCTTTCTACCGCTGCGCAAGTGCACGGCGCCAACGACATGCAACTCGTATTTTGCTAACTCCTCCCCCCCTTAAGATCAGGCGTCCTCGGCTGACGGGCGTCCCGCCCTCGGGCACTACCACGCTCTTTCTGATATAATTGAAAATATAAGATTAAGAAAATATGCCCTAACGTAGGTTGACTTTGTGGACTACTCGGCCATCTACCAGGATACTCGATCCTAGGTCTGATCCTACAGTCTTCTGGTTGTAAACTTTTGATAGTTTGTTTCCAAGTCTTTTATTTGCCTTAACAAATACCTTGTCTCCTGTTTTGAAAAATCTCCTTTTTCGCAGCCGGTTGAAATATTGGATTTTAGTTTGTTGGGTAACTCGTAATCTGGCTTCCACCTCGCCTCTCATTAACTCGGAAATGGAATGAAGTATGTCGACAGGTCTCTGATTACTAACAGAGTGGATTGTGCGATTATCCGTGGATACCGCTAACAAAACTAGCTCCCCTATATCCGAGGAATAGTCCGCTGCTTTGAGACATCTTGAAATCTCCGTCGATGTGCTGTGGAAGAGTCCCACCTGTCAATTAGATGTGCTGTGAAGGGGCGGAACTGCATGAACGCTAGCATCGAACTGATTTTGTAGTAGTGACCTTATAGTGTTAGAAGTCAGCGATTTTTCGTTGTCGCATACCGCAGTGCGTGTAGACACTGAGGGTTTCCAGTAGGGGTCCTTTGAGGTCCACTATACTTCTGGATCTTATGGGTTTTACAATGGCAAACTTGGATAACTAGTCCAGGCATGTGAGCAAGTGGTGAACTGCCTTGGAATATATATCCAGATGCAAAATTTCGACCGGATGCGTGGGAATAGGGGTTTTTCCTATTTTCCTATGCGGCAGGCAGATGCCAGCTGCTTGAATTGTTTACGGACACCGGGGAAATATGTCATCCGCAACACCCGACGTGTAGTTTCATTCGGCGAACGATGGGCTCTGTTGTGCTCTCTGGCTAGGATTTCTTGTTGCTCGCTTGGGTTGGTGATATCCTTTACCCTTTTCTCACTGAATCGGAACCTCATGGATGGAAAGAGATCCGGCAAAGGTGTCCTCCAAATATTGCAATGTAACTCGATCGCAATATATTCCATTCACAACATTGACGTTAACGGGCTCGTTCAGCAGCTGGGACAAGTCAGTAGGTCATGCCCGAGCTGTTTCTGGAATACTATGGAGGAAGTTTTCTTTGACTTCTCTCCAGCTTTGAGGATAAGCTGATTTCTGAAGCAATTGACGGGATTATCGACAGTCGGGATTGGTGATCCCAACGACTTTTCAGCACTGATATTGGTTTAACATTACTTAGGTTTCTTCATTATTGCATTTATGTGCTGTCTGTCATTATTGCAGTGCGCTTTCACTGCGTTGAGTCTTCCTGGATTGTAATGGAACTTCGGGGCGAACTCCTCAATGAAGGTTCGCCATCGTTTCATCTTTGAGTTAACATTTCTATCCGTGAGATCGAATGTGTTAATGTGCATATATTGTGATTCTATATTTTTTGCATTTTGTTTAAAACTGCAATTTTGAGTTATGTTCAATTTATTATTTGCGTCAATAATAACAGCAGTTCGTTGCACTTTGCATAACAACTGTTTAAATTCTCTTGCACATTAAGCAGACGGAAATTCGACACGTTTGTTGGTTGTTGTAGTCTCATGATAATATGCTATTCAAGCAAATATGTTGTGCAACTTGCATCGAACTACAGTATTGCTGATCATTTGTATTATATGTATTATATTGTATTGCTATGGATTTTGACATGTTAATTTTGTATAAAAACGCATGCAATAATTTAATAAAATCCGTTCAAAATCAGAACTCAAAAAAACAATTATTGAATTATCATTTCTTCGTGGTTATCTAGTTCAAGTGCTAGAAGGTCAGTTTTAAGTAAGCTTCAATTTTGTTTCGTCGAGAATCTTCAGTTCAAGTACTGAAAATTCATAACCATAAATTTAGATTAACATCTTGAATTAAAATTTAATCATCGTGAATTCCCAGTTGAAGTACTGGAAATTCAAAACATAAATTCAAAGCAAATTTTGAATTAACAAACGGTATGGGGTTGATAGTCTGTAAAAACATTTAGTTCCTTGACTCCGTATAGGTAATTTCTCAGCTTCTGCAATGACCAAACAATTGCAAGCAGCTCTTGCTCATAAGTCTGATAGTTCTCCTCTGTATTGGAGAGTGTGCGCCAGATCATGGTGATGAGCCGACCTCCCTGCGATAGTACAGCCCCTAAGGCATAGGATGAAGCATCCGCAGTAAGAGCGAATGGTTTTTCGAAATCTGGATAGAGGAGCAAAGCATGCGCTGACCTCACACGCCGAAAGGCGTCCGCATCCGCGTCGAGGACAATCGACGTATTTTTAGATTTTGATGCTACTATATGACCATTCTTCCCCCTCAGATATATGGTTAGTGGCTTCTGAGCAAATTTCCGTTTGATCGTTGCCGCTGGTATGCGTTTCTTCTGCATTCTCGTCTATGCTGGAATCTCTGTAATTCATCCCTTCACACGCCTAAAAGAGCAGCGTTTCCATTCCCCGCGCATGCCTAAGGGTTCCCACGTCTAAGTTGACACAAGCCGAGACGTCCGTTAGGTGTTTAGAGTGGGAAGTATGCAAAAGGTAGATGTCCTTCTCAGCAGTGTGATTCCACATTTCCTAGTGACATGCACACTCCCCACCACAGTTTTGACCTTAACTGGTTTGATTATCGGCTTTATTCCCCGTAGGCCAGGGATATCCCTAATATAATTCTTGGCAGAGCCGGTGTCCACCAAGAACTTTAAACGCTGTGATGCTAGAGTCATTTGAAGGTATGGGAGAAGTGGCCTCCCCTCCCCTAAAGTTGTTTCTCCCTCAACATCGGCACCGGCGTCACCCCGTCTGTAGTTTTGGTTGCGACGACGATCTTCACTCCGGCGGCTTCTATTGACCCAGCCACCAGAAGGAGAATCAATTAACTTAGTTTCCAGGTAATTGACTCTTGGGTGTTTCCAATCTTGTGAAGGTGGTTGCGACGAAGGTGACCTTTTTGTAGCTAGTTCCCTCACTTGAAATTGCTGGCCTTCCGAATATCGTTTCTGCATATGGGGAGCGCTGGTAGAAACTCCAAACCGGTTTGCATTATTGTCCCATCGGGGTGGAGTTCTCGGCTGTGCGATGACTCCAGTTCCTTGGCGACCAATGGCAAGTCGAGCTGAGTGGGGCTGATACATCCTTATAGGCTGCTGGTTGATGCTATAATTGAAGGAGGGGTGCATTCCCTGGGCCCCCGGCGCTTCCATGTATTGTCTACATGGGCTCTGGCTTTGTTTACTTCTAGCTCCAGGACAGAACGAGGGCTGCCGACATATCCGGGGGACTAGCAAAAAGAACCGATGAATTCATTGGCTCGTTGTGCTCCGAAATGAACATGCTCCTAGCCAGGTTCCTGTGCTCTTCATTCAGGATTTGGTTCAGTGATGCGTCACCAGAATTGCTCGAGTCATACTGGTTGGTTAAAATGGTGAACCATTTTTGAATCGCGTTATAATAGTGAGATACGGACCATCCCCTTTGCATGAGCCTCCGCATTTCTTGTTGAAGCGCATATGGGGATCTTCTGTGTGCGTATTTTAAGACCAAACGAGCCAGAATTGCGTCAATGTTAGTAGGCATATTTAAGGATGTTACGGGGGGGACCGGCCTCTCCCATTGCTTTGCTCCTGGTCAAGCGGACGGCCTGATAATGGCGAGGAATTCCACATGAACCTGTGAAAAGGGAATAAATGCTTGTGACAGCATTCGGTCAGGAAGCGTAGTGCGATCTACTTCCAACAAACTCGCGAAGGGCTTGAATGAGCACGAATGAATCAACCCCTTCACCCTCTCGATCGAACGTAACATCGCTATAAACTGTGGGAGGTACAACCGGTTGTCCAAGGATCTGCAGTTCTTTCCGGAGTTTGCATATCTCGTTGCGACTCTCAATAAATCGTCGGTTGCTTTCTTCAGTCAAAGCGGAGAAGGCGGTGTTGATCATAACCTCATATATAGTCAAATCTCCGTGGGGTTGGTGCGCTGCTTCGCTGTGCGCCATACTACAGTCTAGAAGCGCACTCTACTTTGCGAACGGTACTAGAGACCTGACTGAACGTGGCCTGTGCTGGTCTTCCCTTGTTACAGCGGAAGTCCCTGGTGTGGTGAGCCGTGCACCGTCTTTTTCGGATGCTCTCTACGTCACCAAGAATGTGCTAGAACGTATGGTTGGGCTGTGCACCGCCTTTTTCGGTTGCACCGCGTTTAATTACAAACCTTGCGAATGGTCAATACGCAGCGAACCGCCTTTTTCGGTAGCGCTAAAAATTGAATAATATTTATTATTAATTATAAAAATTTATTTGATGTTTTTTCTTTAATTTTTATTTATTTGTGATAAAAACTGGAGGGTCCCGTAGGAGTCGCAGATTTTAACACAATATACGAGGTGTGATCAAAAAATAACCGTTATTTTCAAATTTTGTGAGTTATGTATGTTCGATGTTCACATTTTTTTTCTGTTATGTTATTTTTTTATCACACAATAACGGTTATTTTTTTATTACACCTCGTACACCATGTGTAGGTTACAAAAACTGAAGGGTCCCGTAGGAGTCGCAGATTTTAACACATTATACACCATGTGTAGGTTACAAAAACTGGAGGGTCTCGTAAGAATCGCAGATTAGTTTTTTTTTTTAAACCCCTCTCAAGGGTACGGTAAGGGCCTGGGCAGCGACTTTTTCGCATGCCCCACGCTTACAACACAAAAACTGGAGGGTCCCGTAGGAATCGCAGATTTGTTTTTTTTATTAACCCCTCTCAAGGGTACGGTAAGAGCCTGGGCAGCGAATTTTTCGCATGCTGCAATTTGGGCGCCAGCTAAATATCTCCTGCATATATCTAAAATTATAAAAATATTTAATTATAGAAATATAGTTTTATTATTATAATCGTCCTTCTCCTTCGAGCTCCTGTCAATTAAAAGATGCGAGCTCTCGTACTCGGGTTCTTTTTATACGTTTTCGCCGCCGACAATCGCATGGTGACTGCGCTTCGAGGCGGCATTGCGCGACAGCGTTTCACGGCTGGGCTTGGCGGAACCGAAATACAACACATGTCTCGCCAATTCCTCCGGCACCGAGAACCATCACCGTCTACCGTATCTACGCGTAGCGGCTGTGCCGCGTATTTTGTACAATGCTTTGTACTGCTGCGCAAGCGCATGGCACCAATACTCTTTTCATGTGTTTTCTCGCGTACCGAGAACCAGCACCGTCTATCGTGCCCCTGCGCAGCGGACGCTGTTGCAGCGTATTTTGTACAATGCTTTGCACCGCTGCGCTAGCGCATGGCGTCAATGCTCTCCGTCTTGTGTTTCCTCACGCACCGAGAACCAGCACCGTCTACCATGCCCCTGCGCAGTGGATACCAGCAGACGCTGTTGCAGCGTATTTCGTACAATGCTTTGTACCGCTGCGCAAGCGCATGGCGCCAACGACATGCAACTCGTATGTTGCTAACTTATATACTCATAGCAGAACCTATGTTGTTTTTGATTTGTGTTGCAGGAGATGCTGTTGAATTTGGAGAAGCACATTGTCCACTCCAAGAGAGCTGTAAGTTTGCTGGCATATTTAGCGCAGCCGAGTCTGCTTGAGAACCTGTGCTTTTTTTTGTTGTGCAAAGAGCAATGTTGTTTTGCTTCTGCGTGCTTATTAGTTTTATTGGTGTGGGTGTGACTAGCTTAGAAGTTTGAGCGTGCTCAGTGGTTACCGTTTGCTGAATTACTGGTGTTAATTGCTCATGTGCTGAACTATTGAGAGAGATCATCTCCGTTGGGTTTAAATTGATTTGTTGATTACTGTCTATTGGTGCATTTTCTTCATTTATTGTTGTTTTTTTTGTTTGGAACCACTAATTTGAAATTTTTGTGTGTGATTTAATTAATTTTTTTTGGCTTGCCCATAAAGGCTACCCACTAAAAAATGTTTACCACTTTAATGCTAAACATTACACTCGTATATATATTTTTTTTTATTTTTGATAAATTAAAAAGGAAAAAGATCTACACAATGAGCGGAGAATTGAACACCGACATTCTACTTCTAATTGAGAAATATGAAAAAAATATTTTTTTAGCGTCAAGTGTAACGGTAAAGGCAGAAGGTATTGGCACGAATAATGTTAAAAATAAAAATATAAAAATTATGTTCGGTTAACATATAATATGTACCAAATTTGTATACAAACATTTTATCGGTTAGTACAGTGATTCGCGGCACACTTTTAACGATTTTAACATTTGGCGGCACACAAAAAAAGATAATTAATAATTAATGGTAATAATAAATGGTTAATACATTGTGTAGAATAGTTTATGATAATAATTTTAAATGTAAAATAAAATAATATGTACTACAAAAATAATATAGGGATTAACTAAAAGTTAATAATAAAAATATATTTTAATGAGAAATTTGAACTTAATGTTTTTTGATAATTTCAATGCTACTGTCATTCGTTTTCTACATTTAACAGTCTCGATATTTTTTTTGTTTTTATGTTGGTTAATACTGAAAATCCGGATTCACACAAATAATATGTAGAAAATTGTAATATTTTTAAAGGGTTTTTGCCTATGATTGGATAATCGCATCTATTGTTAATCCAAAATGAATTAATTGATTCTTCCTAATATTTTTAAATTAAATCTCGATTGTTAGAAAGCGAAATTAGTTCTTCCTTTTCATTCAAAGCTAATTCAAATACAGAAGTATTCAATATCACAAATGGATTACGAACCCAATCAAATTTTTCTGTATCTAAATTTGGGAAATAATGAATAATTCCCTCTATTGTTGTCAAATGGACAATAACAATTTTATGCATAGTTTAATTACAATATTTTGGGACTGACTCAAACTTTTCCAATTTGCCATCCTGAGCTTTATTCTTCCAAAAAGTTATTTGTTTTTGGAATCCCACCAGTTTATCTATTAACTTTAATATATTTTCTTTCGGCCTTTGCATACTTGAATTTATGTTATTAAAAATAACAAAAATGTCGGATAAGAAAGCTAATTTAGCACACCATATTTGATCTTCCTACAAATGAACAAAATCATAATTATTATTTTGTTCCAAAAACATTTTCATTTTTTCTTTTAGTTCCAGAACACGAGACAAAGCTTTTCCTCTGGACCACCACATTACTTCCGTAAGCAATAACGACGATTCGTACTTTCCTTCCATAGCTATATATATATTTTTTAACAACTGCTTCTCGATGTAAAAAATAATGGGTAACTAATATATGTATACCCATTCACGTCTTTAATATGTGCAACAAATCCTTTTATATTAGATGTCCAGTCATAGCTGGAGCACCATCTGTGCCAATACATGAATTCCAGGAAACTTTATTTTCTTCTAAATATGAACTAATTATATCAAAAATATGTTTGCCAGTGGTAAAATTAGTTAACTCTCTTCAACATAAAAATAGATTATTTATATCATTTTCGTGAATAAACCGAACGAATGCAATTAATTGAGTTTTTCCCGTAATATCTGTTGTTTCATCGATTTGTAGAGCAAAATTATAATTTGCAAGAATTTTTGCAGTATTTTGTGCAATAGTTTGCGACATATCTTTGATTCTACGATGGATTGTGTCATTCGAAAGTGGTGTTTTACAAATATCAGTATTTGCTGAGCCACCAATCATTATTTTTACAATTTTGCGACAAGCTGGTAATATAATATCTTCAGCCAAATTATGAGGTTTTAATTTAACTGCAATCAATTCAGCCACATATTTTATAAGAAGCTATTTGAACTTTTTCAGACACACCGATTTGTTTTTGAAAGACATTTACTTGCTTGGATTTTGAAGATAAATACTTTTAAAAGTAGCATTTATCTTTTATTGAAAGCGAATGATGGTTAGTCAGCAAGTGACGTTGGAGCTTGCTCGGATCCATAGCACTATTTAATAATTTACAAATACATACCACACACTCGGGAACAACCATGTCATTTTCCATTGTAGATGTAAATCCAAATTTTAAAAAAATCGTCATTGTATTTCCGATCAACCACATATTTTTTTGGAGCAAGAAATATGTTTACTTGTACCGGGCTGGCCTGATCGGTAACGTTATCATTATTATCATTATTTAGCTTTCTTGTTTTTAACCATTTATCCATTTGCAGAAGGTTCTGTTAAAATAAAAATAATATTGTCAAAACATTATTAAAAAAATCCGAATACGAATTACCTTTTATTCAAGTTTGAGAACACAATACGGCAAAGCCATGTTAGTTACTACGCTTATAACTCAAGAACGCCTGGACCGATTTCGATGATGAGCACCAATTCGGTTAGGTCTCCACCCAAACAAGAAGAATACCCAAAAAAATACCGGAAATTTTCCCGAAAAAAAAATTATGAAGAAAATTCATTTTCCCATACATTTTGTATGGAGCGATTTTACAACGCCACCTTAACTCAAAAACCCATAAAAACGAACATAATTTTAAATGCTGGTTCCGGTATTGCCAGTAGATGGAGTTGTGTGCATCAACTTTTTTACAACGCCATCTTAACTCAAGAACTCATAAAAACGAACATTATTTCAAATGCTGGTTCCGGTATTGCCAGTAGATGGCGTTGTGTGCATCAACTTATGACAAACAGAACAGTTGAACAGTTTCTCAAATTTGTATCAGCTAATGACAGTTATTGTAAATAAATTTGATTAAATACATTTATTGTTTTGAAACGATTTTTTGTGAATTTCCTATTACCAGCGAAAAGAGACGTTAATTTCGAATTGTGCACTTAATTTTTAGGTGGATTACTTTGAAAATCAATTCTTATTCGCTGATTATTTCATTCAGAGTGATCATTTTAGTGTGGAATTCTATTTTCAAACGGTAAGTTGCAATGAAAGTTGTTTATTTTGTGAGGTTATGAGCACATGTTTTGTGTGTTCATTTCTCAGTGTAATTCACAATGCCGCGAGCCAGAAGATCTAATCTTTCGCGTCGAACCCGAAATGCAAGTAGCGTTTGGAATATCGCCTATCAATTGACGACGGATGAACAAAAAATCGCACGAGAACAGCGCCGTGTTAGTATGGCCCGACTTCGTGCATCACAAACACAAGAAGAAAGATAGGCGCCAAATGAAACGGCTCAGTTAACAATGAGAAGTCGTCGGGCAAACCAAACAACTCAACAACGTGATAATCTAAATCAACGCATAAGAAGAACTGCTTCAAGTGTTGATTTGAATCCAGTAGCGTTTCATTACGATTGCAGAATTAACTACAGCTCGCATCCTTCCGTTCAAATTGGCCATTGCGTTCTTTGCTTCATGGTGAAACACCAGAATCACGTCATTTTCTATCGAACGCTCATAAATACAACGGATGCTTTTAAATGACTTCATTTTGAGCAGATATTATTGATGAACGCGGATTCAATCCGACATTCAGAGTAATAAATTAACCAATCATTTTCTTTTGATGCACAAAAAATTTTGAATCTAATTTCGTCATTGACTCTACAGATCCAAGGCCAAATTCACCATCGAATTGGATCATTGCTACCACTTGAAGACGCACAACATAAATTCCTTCAAATCTACTTCATGGGCAATGTGGAACATCAACTTGATCAGCGCCAAACAATCAATACGGAAATGAGAAGAGGAATTCTTCGAGATCTGCAGCAGCTGCTTCATGAACATCATGCATGGGTTCGTTTATTCAAAACTGCGTTGGATCGCATCCCAACTGATGACTATAAAGTCGTGATCAGAGCGGATAAACGACCTGCAGGAATGCATGAACGCCAATTTAACGCTCCAACAATAGATGAGGTTGCAGTTGTGATTGTTTTCGAAAACCGGGAATCACGCGATATTGTGATCACACGTCGGGACTCTGGGCAATTGCAACGAATATCCGAAACACATCGTTCACACGATGCATTGCAATACCCACTGATGTTTTGGCAAGGAGACGATGGATATTATATCAACATCAAGATGCTAAATCCATCGACCGGTGAGTATATGCTGCTTCCTGGCCAAACATCAAGTGATCGGCATGATATCACCGCACGTGTATTCAGGCAAAAAATCCGGTCGCTCATGGACTATATTGTTAGGCATCGTGTCTTTGGGGATACTCGATGTTGGATGTATTCGATTGAATGGCAAAAAAGAGGATTGGCGCATGCGCACATTCTCATTTGGTTAGTCCAAAGAATACAACCACACCAAATTGATGACATCATATGTGCCTAAATTCCTGATCCCGAAACCGATCTAGACCTGCATGATGTCGCAACAACAAACATGATTCATGGACCGTGTGGCTCCATTAACCCACAATCACCATGCATGGTTGACGGCAAGTGTTCCAAGCATTATCCATGAAATTTGTATGATGAGACCATCAGTGGCAACGATGGTTATCCACTGTATCGGCGTCGATCATCTGATGATGGCGGTAGAACAACTACAGTCAAAGTAAAAGGAAATGATTTCGTGGTCGACAACTCTTGGGTTGTTCCGTATTCGCCACTTCTTTCCTAAACATTCAAGGCGCATTGTAACGTGGAGTATTGCAATTCAGTGAAGTCCATCAAGTACATCTGCAAATATGTCACGAAGGGCAGTGAAATGGCGGCTTTTGGTCTTCAAGCTCCTGACCCCAATGATGAAATCACGCTCTATCAAGTTGGTCGGTACGTATGCTGCAATGAGGCGATTTGGCGTATATTCTCATTTCCCATTCACGAACACTATCCGACTGTCACACAGTTGGCAGTGCATCTGGGGAACGGTCACCGAGTTTTTTTCACTGCAGCAAATGCCGCTCAACGTGCTCAAAACTCACCAGCGAAAACATTGACCAGTTTCTTCTCGATTTGCCAAAGTGATCCATTTGCACATACGTTACTTTGCTCAGAGATGCCGCTTTATTACACTTGGAATGCTTCATCGAAGAAATTTCAACGTCGAAAGCAAGGCGATGTAGTTCCTGGTCATCCGGATGTGCGTTCTACTGAAGCTCTTGGCCGTATTTATACAGTTGATCCGAAAAATGATGAATGCTTTTACTTGCGACTATTGCTGGTGAATGTTCGTGGCCCGACATCATTTGAATCTCTTCGAACTGTCAATGGTGTAGTGTTGCCAACATTTCGTGCAGTATGTCAGGAGCTTAATTTGCTAGAAAACGATACGCATTGGGACACGACAATCGCTGAAGCAACTGTTTCCGCATCTCCAAGTCAGATACGCACATTATTTTCAATCATTATTTCCACACGTTTTCCATCGAATCCACGTGAATTATGGGAGAAGTACAAGGATGACATGTCAGAAGACATTTTGCATCGAATTCGTGTCCATTCAGAGAATCCCCATCTTAAGATGAATGAAGAGATGTACAACCAGGCTTTGGTTTTGATAGAAGACATGTGTTACCTAATGTGCGGCAGTTTGTTAGTCAGGTTAGGAATAATAATGATCGTGGATCAAACGACGCTTTCGAACGAGAATTTCAGCGTGAGCGTGAATTCGACACAAATGGTTCGAACGAATGTACCTTTGTTGAATCCCCAACAAAAAGAAGTGTACGATACGGTGATGAAGGCAATTGATGATAGAAATGTCGGCATGATTTTCCTTGATGCGCCTGGTGGCACTGGCAAGACATTCCTCATATCATTGATTTTGGCTACAGTTCGTGCAAGATCAGAAATTGCTGTAGCAGTTGCTTCTTCTGGAATAGCAGCTACGCTGCTGGAAGGATGCCGAACCGCTCATTCTGCATTAAAATTGCCATTAAACCTTCAAGCGATTGAAGAACCAACATGTAACATAGCGAACCATTCAGCAATGGTCAAAGTTTTGGTAGCAAGCAAAATTTTTATCTGGGACGAATGCACAATGTCGCATAAACGTGCGTTAGAAGCTCTGAATCGCAATATGAAAGATCTGCGTAATGACGCAAGATGTTTTGGGGTGCATTGATTTTACTCTCAGGCGATTTCCGGCCAACACTACCAGTAATACCACGATCGACCGCTGCCGATGAGATCAATGCTTGCCTGAAATCATCACCATTATGGCGTTATGTGAAGAAACTTCGACTGACGACAAACATGCGAGTTGCATTGCTAAACGATCCATCTGCCGAAGTGTTCTCCAATCAACTGCTAACTATCGGTAATGTCGACGCATCGAATGGATTGATTTCATTCCCGTCAAATTTTTGCAATTTCGTCTCAGCGAAAGAGGAGCTCATAAACAAAGTGTTTCCGAACATCATTGCTAACCACCAAAACTACGATTGGTTGAGTGAAAGAGCAATTTTAGCGGCAAAGAACAAGGATGTGGATCACTTAACCTTCACAATTCAAAATCTAATCGTTGGGTCACTGCATTCCTTCAAATCTATGGACTGTGTAACAAACGAAGACGAAGCAACCAACTACCCAACTTAGTTCTTGAATTCATTGGATGTGCCTGGCTTGCCGCCGCACAATTTATAATTGAAGGTTGGTTCAGTCGTTATCATGCTTCGCCATCTCAACCAACCAAAATTATGCTACGGAACGCGTTTAGCGGTCACAAAACTCATGAGCAATGTGATTCACGCGAGACTACTAAAAGGAAAATTCAAAGGTGAGGAAGTTCTCATTCCGAGAATTCCAATGATCCCAACCGATATGCCATTCGAGTTTAAGCGAATACAATTTCTAATTCGTCTCGCATTCGCCATGACAATTAATAGATCACAAGGCCAATCATTGGGTGTTTGTGGCCTGAATCTGGAAAATTAATGTTTTTCACAAGGACAACTGTATGTCGCATGTCCCCGTGTCGGAAAACCATCTGCTTTGATCGATTTCGCACCTGACAACAAAACGAAAAATATCGTTTATCACAGAGTGCTTCAATGAGGGGAAATACACTTCAATAAATGCAAAAATAATTTCATATAAGTAAGTACACATAAAGTACTGGCGACGAGGAGTATCAGTTTAAAGCCGGATTTTATTATTATTTTAGGTTCGTCAGCGGAGGGACATGGCAAATGAGTTGTTTAGAGCAAGAAGGCTGAAGATATATAGTACTGAAGGAGACAGATATCAATTTATATCTGCATTTTTCATTTCAGTTTAATTGGTGGAGGGGTATGATCAATGTAGGTCTTAGTCCTAAATACATATATGTACATCTATAGTACAGAACATGGGACATTTTTAGGTAAAACAACGTTTGCCGGGTCAGCTAGTAATTTTATAAATTGAAGAACCCAGCAAGCAAATAAATAATAAACTGAACCAAATAAGCCAATTTGATCGAGAGAAAGCGCGCAACAGAACCTACTATGCAATTTGTTGGGAATCCCCACTGTCATTAAAACAGCCTCTTTTTGTACGTACTAGTGAGGCCGTCCTTTGGATGCCGAAATGAATTCGGATGCAAACGAACGAAAACTGTCGTCAGAATTCTCAAATGTAATATCTTCCACTAAACACTATCTTGCACAGTAATAATGCATAGTATGCATTGTGCTGTACGATATTAACTTTAAATTGTTATTGTCTGATAACCAAACAAGCTACAACATTTCTGATTACACCATAAGATATTTCTTGCAATAAAAATTTTCCTCGCTGGTTTAAATTTTCAAGTGTAAAATAAAAATCGAAATATTTTTCTTTCTTAACTGTTGCTGAAATATAGCATATTTCTTAATAGTTTTTTAACACTTGCCTTCCTCACAGTTTACAGAATTAATTGATACCCCATTTGTTCAAATCAATTGAAAAATAAGGAAAAAATCGTAGTGTAAGCAACTGCTTGCATTGCAATATGTCAGATTCGTCCGAACAGATCCCATTCAATTCGGATGTTTCACAGATCGCACGTTTTCGTCTGTATACTCAAGAATTATTGCGGCTGCAGTGGAACTCCCCCATGTCTTTTCAATGCAATCATTCGGATGAAGAAAACGTATGAAAACGCTTCCAAAAGAAGGACGGCCTGACATGTGTGAGCCGACTTGAGGCATAAAAATTAATTTATAATTCTAAGAAAGAACGCGGTTCAAAACAAGTAATTCAAATTTTTTTATGGATTCCTGTTCAAATAAATTGTACATTTTCTTTTTGAATTATATGTGGTTGAGAATCACTGGGATAGTAAAATAATTGAAAATGAAAATAAAGTAAATTTTTTCAAAGACATCGCAGAAGTGAAAACTTAAGATAACTAATGTGTGTCAATAGTTTGGCAAACGGCGTGTTTAATGTAAACATAAAAAAATGCGAGTGTGCAATGACTGCTAAGTCAAGTAAAATAGAGCGTTGGCATCAAACATTCGGCCATCTCAATTATAATTCAATTATACAAATGTCTTGAAAAATATGGTGCTTATAGATTTTATTGCAAAAAAATCGGATGCATGTAATTCGTACAAAAAGTTTATTAATCAGGTCGAAAAATCAAACGGGAAAGAAAATCAAGCGGTTTCGCTCAGACAATGGGTTAGAATACGTAAATAAAAATTTTGAGGATTTCTTTGAGTCTCGCGACATAATATATGTCACCACTGTAACTTATACACCTCAACAAAACTGGGTCGCGGAAAGCGCAAACCGTACGTTAGTTGAAATGGCACGGTCTTTAATGACTTCAATTAATATAATCTAAAGTGTGTGGGCTGAAGCCCTGAATACAGCAGTTAATATAAGAAATCGGTCAATCACCAGCGTAATAAAAGAAATAACTCCGTTCGAGTGCTGGTTTAACAGTAAACAGTGGATCAAACATTTTAAAACTTTTAGTTGCAAAGTTTTTGTGCTTGATAAGCGATTACGAAAGTCAAAGTTTGAGCCCAGAGGAGTTGTGCTATATTTTGTGGGTTACTCTTATACATTTAAAGGTAGAGGTGAAAACAAAAAAATAGAGCCTGAAGGACAATTTTTAACTATGGGTACGGGCTCAAAAGAGAACAAAATAGAAGAAAGGCCGGAAGAGAAGGAAAAATAGAAGACCAATGTAAATTCGGAAAATGGAATCGAAATATTCAAAAGCGTAAGTGAGGACAGCGAACCAGAAGTTCAGAAAGCGGAAAGTGGATCCAATACAGGTGGAGCTAGACTGAAGCGGACAGGAGATGACTGGAAGAGAGCGAATAAACCGAACGGAAATATTGAAGTGTTAAATGCGTTTTTGTAAGACACTGGTACGGTGAAAGCAGCACTTTGTTCTAGCAATGCAGCGGAGTGGAAAAACGCTATGGAAACATAATATGACGCATTAATAGAAAGTGGCACCTGTGTGTAAGTTGAGATGGGTGTTCAATACGAAATATAATCCAGATGGAACGGTAGCAAAATACAAGGCTAGATTAGTGGCGCAAGCGTGTACACAGCGGGCAGGCGTAGACTACGTAGACACTAATGCGTCTGTCGTAAGACTTACGTCGATTAGGATGATATTGTCAATAGCGGTGAAGAATAGGCTTTTGGTGTATCTCATCGACAAAATTTCAGCATATTTAAAAGCAGATCTTAAGAAAGAAGTGTATATACGCCAACCTAAGGGATTCGTGGACAAAGATAAACAAAATCATGTATGCAAACAAAACAATGGTCTAAAACAAACCGGAAGAAATTGGAATGATAAATTAAATGAAATACTTTGCAACATTGGTTTCTATCGAAGCAAGACAAACGACCATATTCACATTTTGAATACCGATGAACAGATTAACATCATGTGTGTATATGTGGATGATATTATATTAGTTTGCACAACAGATGAAATGATATGAAAAGCTATCACAAAGCTGGAAGAAAAAAGAGGTGAATAAAGGTCCTATTAACTATTATTTGGGCACGGAGATTGACAGGCAAGTACGAAGAGGTGAAATGATAATTCATCAACAGCGGTAGACAACACAACTTTTGACAAAATCGAATACCCATTTCGCCAGTGGCACATTATTAGAGAAATGCACTGACCATGCGAAATATTCTGGATGTGACATTTCACAATATCAATCGCTCATCAGCCTTACCTATTTAGCGATAGTGATATATATATATATATATATATATATATATATATATATATATATATATATACATATAAATATATATATATATATATGTATATATATATATATATATATATATATATATATATATATATATATATATATATATATATATATATATAGAGTTTTTAAATTCAATAATATGTTAATAGAGATAATTTTGAAAAGTTCAATTCAGGTTTACTTCACTTAAATCGAAACAACTTTCAAAGTCAAAGCAACTTTTAACTACTTATCAATCGTGACCAACTGTTGCAAATTTCATTAAACTACTGCCTTGCTCCTTCTCAATTTCGTTCCATTCATTAACAACTTCTGCATTATCATCGATCTCTCTGCTCGCTTCGCCGCATACGCTACGCTGGTTGGGTAGTGCTACTTTGTTACATTCGGCCCTCCTGACCGTCATCTGACCCGGATGACACCAGATCATCATCCTCTGTTGATTGCAGCCAATGTTTCATATAATCACAACTTGTAGATGTTGAATTTGGACCATCGAATTCAGCTGCCTTCATGACGTCATAACGCCCTCCTCTTTTCACTTTCGTTACTTCATACGGGCCCAAATATTCGTTTATTAGTTTTTTCCCAGCTACGAATTGAGTCCTTTTAATCGCCACTAGGTCACCCGTTTTGTATTCAACTAATCCATTGCATTTTTTGTCGTGCTGCTTCGTGTAGTTTCCTTGCACTTTCAGTATTTGCTGTTTAACCTCATGTTTAACTGCTGCCGTTCTTTGTCAAAACTATTAACCAGTTCTTCTTCCAACAGTTCGAGTAATCTGTAGTCGACTTTTGCTTTCATTTTTATACCAAGAAGTATTTCGAATGGTGTTGATTTTGTTGTACTGGGAACGCAAGTATTTATTTTTTTTTTGTCCTTGCCCATATAAATACTTGTACCCTTTCGCTGAATCATCTGATGATAGTTTGCTTATAATATCCAGGATTGTTCTGTTGAGTCGTTCTATTTGGCCATTGCCGCGTGGAACTCCGGTCGTTGTAACCACATGCTCAATATCTGCTTCCAGACAAAATTCGCTCAATGCTTTCGATGTAAAAGCCGCTCCTCGATCGCTGATGATTCTTCTCGGTGACCCAAAAGTACTCAACCAAACTTTCAGGATTTTAATGATTTCATCTGCATTTGTTGTCTTGGTCGGAAGCACACATACAAACTTTCTAAATGCGTCTATCATGGCGAAAATATATTTGTATCGTTTCGCTGTAATATCCATCGGGCCTAAGTGGTCAACATGTAAGGTGGATAGTGGTGCGTCACCTTTATCAATGCATTGTAAATATCCCCCTGTTTTGCGAACCTTCCTGTTATGAATAATGCACTGTGTTCGCAGCAGCGTTCTATTTAATTTTAAATCTCTTAATTTAGTAATATTTAACTCTCTTAATATAATAATGCGTAACTCTCTTAATAAAATAATGTTGAACTCTCTTAGTTTAACTTAACTCTCTCTCTCTCTCTCTCTCTTTTAATGCTTGCACTTTATAAATAAAATTCTCCCCAGTTGATCATATACCTTGAGCACACGTAGTCGCAGTCTTTCATTATCGGTCGTTACGTTAAAAATTTAATAGTTCAAGCGGTTGGTAAAAAAGCTTACCATCCCCCAAAACACACTGGATACAATTTTGAATTCGTCGCTCGAGTTTTTTCTCCAAGTGCGCAATAAAATATTGTTGCTTTACATTATGAGCCGTTTTTTCAACTGAAAAATGCCCGTTGTCGTGGAAGCGACCATTATATTAAATTTTGCATGATTGCAGCGCCAAAACCGTGTTTCCAAGCGTCTGTGTGCACCTCAGTTTCAGCATATCTATTGTATATTCTGAGTTCACTGGATAATTTTCTTTTAATAATATCTATCGAGTTGATTTGCTCAACATCAATCTTAAACGACATTACTTTTTTTAATAGATCTGTTAAGGGACGAACAATTTGGGCATATCCTTCAACAAATTTTTGAAAATAGCCAGTGAGCCCAAGGAATGATTGCACATTCTTTACGTTTTTAGGTCTAGCGAAATGTTGCACCGCATTCTACTTTGTTTTTGCGGGAGTTATTGTCCCATTCTTAATGATATGTCCCTGAAACTCAATTTTTGTTTTCATAAAGATGGATTTAAATCAAATCCATACTTTGCAGCCGTCTGCAGTACCAGTTTTCATTTATTCAAACTTTCTTCCGCAGTTTCTCCGAATACTACTATGTCATCTACGTAAAGTTCCATAATATTGTCGTTTATTAAGTCTTCAAAAATATGGCTTATATATCTAATGAAAGAGGCTGGTGAGTTACAAAACCCAAAAGGCGCTCTGTTGAATTAAAAAATACCCCTTTTCGCTACAAATGCTGTACATTTTTTGCTGCTCTCCTCGATTGGTACATGAAAAAACTATTACGTAGATCTGTAACCGTAAAATAGTTTGCTTCCTGCAATTTTTGTAGTACCTCATCAATAACCGGTACTGGAAAACCATCTTTAAGAACCATTTTGTTTAACTGGCGAAATTCTATGCAAATGCTATACTCGCCTTATTTCTTTTTAGTTACCACGACTCTGCTTGCTGTATCGGAAAATGACATTCTTATTATACCACTTTTCAGCCATTCTTCCACTTGCTTATTTACTGCATTTTCCTCCTCAATGAACAATCTTGGAATTTCAAGGCCTGATGATCGAAGCTACAATCGGGTTTTTTGACAATCAGAGCGCTCAATTTGCAGTTAAAAATTCAATGGTAACCAAGCGAAGTAAACATATAGACATTCAGTACCACAACATATAGATATTCAGTTCCACCTGCGAGACAAATATATGAGCAACGAGATTGACATCCAATACGTCCCGCCACCAGATGTGGCTGATACTTTAACTAAAAGTTTACCCAAGGAACGTCATGAAAAACTATGTAATGATATGAAATTGAAATTTTTTGTAAAAACCTAACATTTGACATTTGATTTAATCTTTCCTCAAACTTTAATCTCATATGACATTTATTCTAAATGGAAGCAGTCGTGTTGAGGTGGAGTTTGTCAGAATAGTTTTAAATACAACCCTACCTACTTTGCATTTATATAAAGATCTATTTCTATATTATGCATATATTTAAACGACAGAATATATATTTATATACGAGTATATATATATATATATATATATATATATATATATATATATATATATATATATATATATATATATATATATATATATATATACATATATATATATATATATATATATATATATATATATATATATATATATATTTATATATATATATATATATATATATATATATATATATATATACTCGTATATATATCAGAGACCATAGAGACGGGACACTTAATCGTCAAATTTTCTGACGTTTAAAAAAACTGGCTTTGTTTATCATTGCAGTTGCCTATATAGATAGGTTTGTTTATCATTGGTTAACCAAAAGTCTGAAGAAAATCCGCCACACTACTACAGTTTTGAATTTATAATTTAATCCCACAACCCTAATTGGGCTTCCGAGAAAAGCACTGGCCGGTTGAACAGGTCACACAATTGTGTCAGGAACACAGTCTGCCCTAAACAGTATAAAGTGTGTTTTTTATACGTAGCTCAGACATTGAACAAGGTACGAGGGACTAATATATAAATTTACAAAAAACTACCACCGGTGCACACTGTGGTAAATCACAAATCTAGGTGGACAAAATAAAAAAAAGTCTGGCAACATTCCTTCTGATCGTTTAATGAGCTTCTCAATACAATAGGTAACTGTAATTCATGTTTTGTTTTTTTTGTTAAGTAAGCTTTAGTCAGTTGTTGTCAACACGTGCATTCAGATTTCAAAGAGAAGCGTATTTTTTGTGTGACTTTGGTTTATGATTAAAAAGGCTACGGTGATTTTATTGTCATAATTTTTTTTTTATTATTATTACGCTCTTTTCTAAGGAAATATATTATAATTTTCATTTAATTATTTCTATGTAAGAATTAAAAAAAAATTTTTTTGAGAGAAGTTCAGAAAGTGCAAAAAATAAAATATTTACTTTTTTCAAGTAGAGTTTAAGCTGCTTATTTCGAATAATTCCGGTGTAAAACTATATTTGGGTTAATCTTTCAAGTGTTCACTTTAAGGTAAATCAAAAACATATTGCGAATTTTTACGACCACCAACATTTTTATTCCCTTTTCCAGTATGACCTGCACTCTCTCGCGAAAGGAAATTTTTGAAGAATGGGTAAAAACTCCCAAAATACATCGCAAAGACGTCTTATTGACATTAATAATGGTTAGATATGGTCTTCAAGATATACCATAATTCGGAGATAGTTCGGTGTGTCATAGTGTTCGGACGTATATAATTCTGCTCCGTATTATAGCATTTTTTAAATCAATGCAGTAAAATATAAGTGCGATAGTATAGTTATCGGTGAATGCAATTCGCGAGGGCTATCTGGGACACATTTCCAAATTATTTCCAAGACGAAGAAATATACGAAAACTAAATAAATAAAAAACAGAATTTTGTGAAAAAATAAAAACAAAAACAAAAAGGCTCAGTAGCTGTTCTCTTCACACAAAAAAAAAAAATAGGTAGGAGTTGCCACCTGCGTAATATTAATTTAGGTTGATTGGTGATGCCACTTAATTTTAAATTTAAAAATTTTTCAGAGTTGCATTTGCTTGAAAAATAATTTTCCCTCACACGAAGAAGTGGAAGTTCAACAACAGATATTGCTGCTAGGCATCAGCTGGTATGTAGCAGTGCTGCCAAGTTTTGTGCTGTCACTCTGCAAAATACTTGTAAATGCCTATCCAGCGCTCGCCACCGCCAAAGGGCGGAAGTCCCAAAGTGGAACAATCTTCAAAAAATGTGGATAATACTCAAAAATCAGAAATCGCTCGATTGCATGAACTTGAAATATTATGCACTGAACTCAAAAGAGAAATTAATAAGCTTAAAGCTGAAAATATCAAACTTAAATTTGATAATGCAGAAAAACACGAAATTGCAAAAGAAAATTCTCAGAAATACGAAACAGATGAAGAAGAATTGGCCAGAGAAACTGAATGGATAATTAAAAGGAATAAACATGTGAAGAAAAGGAAGGCAAATTCATCTCCCGAACATATTCAAAGTTGTATTAATAACTTAGTTAACCAGGTGAGTTCCGAACAATCTAAAACAAATAATGAACCGATCATTAAGGAAGAAAAACGCCCTCCTCCCGTTATGATCATGGGAGTCGGCGAGTACAAAGATGTGTATAACTTGATCAAGAAAAATATTAGCAACGCATTTTCATTAAAACTATTAAATAATGGAGTTTTTAAAATAAATCTCTATAATAGCTATGACTATAGAGCCATAACCAAATTGTTGTCAAGTGCAAATTTGTCTTGGCATACTTATGAGAGCAAACAAGATCGTCCCATTAGAGTAATGGCTAAAAAACTGCACCGTTCATGCGACCCGGAATTAATCCTTCTAGATCTTGAAGATCAAGGATTAAAATAATCAGCGCAACAAACAAATTAAAATGGAAGTCAAAGGACCCACTAGATATGTTTCTTTTAACATTCGCTGCAAACGAAGATATTAAAAAAATATATAAAATAACCAATATTTTAAACTCTATAGTAGAAATAGAGCCATTAAAACACTCAAAACTAATTCCACAATGCAAAAACTGTCAGTTATATGGTCACACAAAAAATTATTGTGGCAAAGAAGCACGGTGCGTTAAATGCACAGGAAAGCACAGTACTTCATCCTGTAATAAACCAGACAACCAGCAACCAAAATGTTGTAACTGTGGTGAAGCTCATCCAGCAAACTATAGAGGTTGTATGGTACCGCAAGAACTACAAAAAATACGAAACGGAACCACCCAACAGAAAAAACCTCCTCAACCAGGTACAGTAAACCCACCTGCAATGCAAACTACGCAGACCAATGTAAACGAAAAGAATGAGCAAAGCCTAAGTTACGCTCAAGTAGCGAGAAACGAGAATGCCACTGTAGAAGAAATATTGTCTCAAATTTTAAAACAATTAAAGAAACAAGAAGAATTTATTAAAACCCTAGAAACTCGTCTAGTAAGGCTCGAAGAGGGCTCAATGCAACAAAATTGCCCTCATAAACAATGATACTAAAAATAATGCTATGGAATGCGAATGGGCTAGCCAAACATCAACCCGAATTACAAATCATACTCAACGAAGAAAAAATTGATGTTTGTCTGATTTCTGAAACACATTTTACAAATCAGTCGTTCATAAAAATTAATAACTATGAGTCTGTTCTGCGGTATTTCTAGATGTAGCGCAGGCATTCGACAAAGTTTGGCATAAAGGTCTGCTCCATAAACTGCAATTGATTCTACCTGCCGAATATTGTGAAATTATCGAATCATACGTTCAAAAAAGACACTTCAGAATTAAGCAAAATGATGCCTATTCTGGGCTCCGCGAAGTTAAGGCAGGTGTTCCTCAAGGCAGCATCCTAGGGCCCCTACTCTATCTCCTATTCACAAGCGATTTACCGATCGAACAAAACCACATTACCGCAACATTCGCTGACGATACGGCACTCATAGCTACTGGTGGAACAGAGGAAATCTCAGTAGAGAAACTCCAACGTGCCGTAAATTCAATATTTAATTGGACAAAGAAATGGCGCATTAAAATAAATAACACAAAATCGGTCCACATCGACTTTACGAATAAAAAGGTTAGACATTAGCCGCTATATATAGACGGAATAGAAGTACCATACTCAAATAACGCTAAGTATTTGGGTATGACACTAGACGTAATGCTCCGATGGTGTGCACATGTGAAAAAGCTAAGAGAAGAACTCGAAATAAAGTATAAAAAAATGTACTGGTTAATTGGCAGATCATCTGCGCTTTCTACATATAACAAGCTTTTGTTATATAATCAAATCTTGAAACCCGTATGGAGTTACGGTATTCAACTTTGGGGATGCACCACACAAACCAATATTAAAAGAATACAAAAATTTCAAAACAAAGTTCTACGGAACATAGTCAATGCATCCTGGTACGTACGAATGTCAGACCTCCACAGAGATCTTGGCGTGAAGACGGTACACAACGAAATTACTAAAGTCGCAATCTTACATTACGAACGACTTCAACACCACATAAACGAAGAGGCATCGAAACTCTCCGAACTAAACAAACCGGAACGACGTCTTAAGAGAACGAAGCCGAGAGACCTCACAAACTAGAAGCACCAATGCGGTGTGAATTATCCAGCAGAATATAATGAATAAACTTAAATTGCTCGTTAGTTTTTGAATGTATAAATTAGTTGCAATATTATAAACGCTGTCAATGTACGTATAATTATAACGTTTAAATAAAAAAAAAAAAAAGATATACCAGAAGACGTGAAAACTAATCTTAAGGCAAATATAAATAGTATTTGTTTTAAGCTAGACGAAAAATGGATAAAAAGTGGAAGACACCGTGACCGTTTTTTAAGATCAAATTCAGTTTGGCTTGATGAACCGTATGTATTGCCTGCAAATGTATGTACAACCGAAAAGTTGTGAAAAAGCTGGAAGAAAACCGCAAAACTTTGATGACTGTAGTGAAAAATCGAAAAAAGAAAGATACAAAGTATTTTAGATTCAACTGACCATCGAGAAATTATTAAAGCTAGTGAGATTGTGTTTCGTAAAATGGGAAAGCGAGATTCAGCCAGACTTGTGAAAGACCTGTCAGAAGCTTCATCCAGTAAAGGTACTGAAATGAAAAAAATTTGTCAGCGATTTAGCTCTGAACCTGTGCCTTTAGGGAGCCTTTCTCCCGATGAAGCCTTATCTTTAATGGTTGATGCGGATTTGTCGAAACATCAATACGATGTTATTCGGCTAAAAGTGAACGCAAAATGCAAAAATCTTCTTCCCTCCTACACTAATGTTGAAAAAGCTAAGAAAAAATGTTATCCAGCTGAAACAGAAATCACTGCAAAAAGTTCACTTCAGTCATTAGTGAATCATATAGAAAGGCTTTGTTTGGCTCAAAAAGACGTTTTACTCGGTATTGATGAACTGAAAACTGATGGAAATCGTCTTAATATTTTGATAAAATGGGGATGCGATGGGGCTCAGCAAAAGCAGTATAAACAGAAGTTTTCTTCGGAGGAGGGCCATACAGATGAAAGTTTATTTAGTATTTCTATGGTTCCTATTCAAATGAATTTTAGTTCTACACAAAGAAAAATAATTGTATGGCAAAATCCTGCTCCTTCATCTACAAGATCAAGTTTGTTTTTGCCAAAGAGTCCACTGAGTTAATTTCTCAAGAAGTTAATTTAGAACAGCAAGAAATTAGAGATTTGTCTCCAACTCTTATCACAAATGGCGAACAAAGTTTTCTTGTTGAGTCTACCTTTATGCTTACTATGATAGACGGTAAAATTTGTACTGCACTATCATCTGTAACTTCTTCTTCTCAAACATGTTTCATATGTGGAGCGAAACCGAGTGAACTAAATAAACCTTCTGTGATTTTAAACAAAATTGTCGATGAACGATCTTTAACCTTTGGAATGTCTCCGCTACATTCATGGATCCGTTTTATGGAGTGTGCATTACACATAGCATATAATCTTCCTATAATGACCTGGCAAGCTCGAGGACCGGAAATTAAAGCAAAAGTGGCTGAAGAAAAAAAAAATATTCAAAAGAAATTTCGAAATGAGATGGGGTTGCTTGTAGACATGCCAACACAACAAGGAGGTAATACGAATGACGGTAATACTGCTAGAAGGTTATTTAGAACAGCAGAAATGAGTTCAGAAATCACTGGTGTCAATAAAGAATTAATTGAACGGTTTCATATTATTTTGGAAACTATAGGTAGTGGTTACCCTATTGATGAAGATGCTTTTGAAAGCTTTATTGTTGTCAAACGCAATTTATACTTAAACGAATACCCATGGTACATTATGCCAGTTAGCGTCCATAAAATCCTTTTTCATGGAAAAGACATAATAAGGTCTTGCATTCTTCCTATAGGACAGCTGTCAGAAGAAGCTCAAGAAGCAAGAAATAAGGACACGAGGAAATTTAGACAGAAAAGACACAAATACAGATCTTTTCAATCGACTCTTAATTTCTTCAGATCCTTTTGTCACAATTTTGCGTCACACTCCCTTTCGAGTTCGAGGTTTGATCTCAAAAGAAGTTCTTTCATTATTATCTGTTGATGCTCTTGAGGAGGAAGAATCTTTTAACGATGCATATGAAAGTGAATAAATTAATATCTCTATGTGTATTTATATGTTATTATCTGTATTATTAATGTAATAAAGCCAAAACAAGTAAAGAAAACAATTATTATCAAATATTTATTAAAAATATTAAAATTATTTTAATATTAAAAATGATTATCTCCGACTCCGTACGTAAAAACTCACTTAATAATTTTATTAATCATGAATCTTAGTTATATTCAACCTAAATACTAGTATATATAACTATAAATAATCTCAGAGGATGTATTTGAGAAACCAATTTTTTATATATATTAAAAATGTATTTTTTTTTTTAGAGTAAGATTCATTTAAAAAAAAAAGTTGATTTTTTCTAATCATTTATATATGTATTTGAACTCATTTTTTATATAATTCATAAGTGAGAAGTGAACCCAACGCGATTTATTAATTTTGTCCAGTTAGATTCGCAATCTACCACACTGTGCGGTGGGCGGTCACCAACTTCTGAAAGCATTCTTAACGAACAGAGTATTTAGTGTTAAGTAGAAAACATTCACATCTAAAGATTATAACATTAGAGCAGGAGTACCACAGGAAAGTATCTGATCTGCACATCTCCGATTCTATCTGCTCTATACATCTCATATATTTAGATAGAAAATTGTTTGACTTGGAGACAACGCTTGCTTCACCGATCACAATCATGAATTCTCCTCACCATAGTATTTTAAAAACGCACAGATGTGGAAATCTCTCTCGTTATAGATGAAATCGCCCATTTCGCATTGAAATATTAATATTCTTGCCGAAAAAATATCAAAATACCACGCCGATAAATAAAAAATCCAACGATTTGAAAATTTACACCCTTACATAACCTATCCCCTACTACCATTAACCCATTTATTTATATTTATTGATTACCAAAACTTTTCACTAAAATTGGCTAGGATTGAGAAATGTATAAAGATATTTTACGTTAAATTTTAAAATAATTTGAAAATATTATATAAGGCCAAGATTAATAGAAACTGTTATACTCGTAAAAGGTTTAGATTAATTGGAAATATTGTATATATTTCAATTAAGATTATTTGAATAATTATTGTTAGTTTCACTTAAGGAAGATTCAATAAAAATTTAGTAACAAAATGACAGTATCTCATGAGTCTAAAATTAATAATACATTCCACTACTCTCCATAGAAGGCGCTAAGAGTTACCGTTGATCTATTCAACAAGAACTACCAATTCGAAAGTCAGCTTGGACACGGGCTAAATTGCACATCTGAAGAACGTATTCTAGACTAACAATGAAACTGTCGCATTTAATATCCAATACATTTGCTTAGAACGGACTCCCATGAGTTGAAATTGTTTAACGCTATCCTGAAAACTGGGTACTTCCGAAAAGAATGGAAAGCTTCTCAAATTAAAATGATTCCCAAACCAAGCAAAGATCCCTTCCAGGTTACTTACAAGGCGCATTCCGAAGTAAACAGGAATTAAAATTAATATGCTCAAGGTGATATTACAGCTGAAATGCCGCAAGAACACGTATTACTACTGATACGCCTACCTCGAGATATACTAGTACATTCACTTTTGCTGAGTATTAATGGAAATTATCAAGAGTTTTCTCAAATATTACTGAACTATGTGTTTGATATAGAACACTGGATGGATTGTTGGGAAGTTAAGGTGATAGAAAAAAAATGTGAACGCATCACATTTTCGGTGAGAAAGGATACATGTTCGCTCATCAGAATCAATGGGTGTACCATAATTGAACGATGTAAAGTATTTGGGTACCCATATGGATCGAAGGCACACCTGGCGGAAACATATTGAGGCGAGCTGTAAGCAGTGTAAGCTAAAGCTGAACAATCTCTATTGGTTCATGAAGAAGTTCTCTGAAGTTCTTTTGCAATATAAAATACTATTATACAATGCTGATAAATTCCACTTACCTATATATTGGGGTCCCTCTGTCCTCGCGATACCAAAGAATAAGGACTACCTCATCTCCTTCGTAAGTAGTTACATTGCAAGGAAGGTATATAGTTTCTCCACTCAATGCTTCCATATTGTGTAGTGGCACTTTTGTTTTGTCAAAAACCGGAAAATATAAAAAAATTTTTCTTAACAACATTCACAGAATATCTAAAATTTTAAAAATATGTTTGTGTTCTCGGCATTCATTATGAACTCTTAATAAATGGCAATTATGTCAATATATTATCAAAGCTTATATTTATTTATTAAATTCTGTTTCTGAAAGTCTTATAATCTTAGTTGATTAGTGGAAAATTATCCAGATGATTGGAATAAACAGCTCACAGAAGAATCTCTTCAGTTCAAAGAATTTCTTCAAATAAGTAAATAGAGATAGAAAAAAGCAATCTAGAAAATCCGATCTAAATTCCGACTGTTGAACAATGTCTAATATCCTTGTTTACAAATATTTATACGGTTTTTGAAAATATTTTGACATATTCTGTTACGAATGCGTCTGTAAAGCGAACTTTTTCTGTTTATAAAATTACGTTAATGGGAAATTGAATTCACGAATTCGATCAATGATTCAACGACTCGATTGCCGACCATTTTCTGCTATAAAAGCGAGGCTAAGAATATTATGACTTATTACACAATAAAAATAGTGTATGCTAACTATATATTAGTTAAAAGATATCGAAAGTTTTAATTTTATCTTGGATTTTTTTTTTTTATAATATCCATATTTTTATTGCAATCTGTTGCATTCACCAAACATTCAGCAATATTTAATACCTTAAAACTAATTTTGTATTTACTGTATTTTATGGACTACATCCAGTGGTGCAGCCATTGCCTATTAGCACAGGAGATCTGTTGTGGATTTTCTCTTCAGTCGGATGAAAGTGAAGGGGTTGGAAGTGAGTTCCGATATGAGTGAATTTGGGTGGACTAGGAGTCTCAGATTGTGCGAAGTAGAGAGCTTTTTATTTCTTGAGCGACTGTAGGAACTTTGAGGTCACGATGGATTTCGTTGTTTGTGACATAATAGGGCGCGTTTACAATCATTCTTAGGGTCTTTGATTGGAATCTTTGAAGTATTTCAACATTGGAAGTTGCCGCAGTGCCCCACAGCGGAATACCGTATGTCCAAACTGGGTTTAAAATTGAGACTTTTGAGTTTCGATTCAAGAGCCAGTGTAGATTTCTGAGCTTTATACCGAGTGATTTTCGTTTTGTAAATATATGTGTTTTCCAAGTTTATCTTCTGTCGAGGTGCATCCCAAGGTATGTAGCCTCATTACATTGGGGTATATTTATGCTGTTGAGTTTAACGGGTGGGCAGGTGTTTCGTTTCAGAGTGAATGTAACCTGGACTGATTTTGTTTCGTTCAACTTGATTTTCCACTTTTTTAGCCAGTCAGTAATTTTGTTTAGCCCACTCTAAATTTTAGAAGAAGCTAAGTGTGGGAAAGTGTCAACAGCTAAGACAGTAGTGTCATCTACAAAGGTACCTATGGTGACTCCTTCAGTTGATGGTAAGTCGTACGTGTGGAGTAGATAAAGTATTGGGCCCATTACACTTCCTTGGGATACGCCTGCTGAGCTTTCATGGAGCTAGGACTGTAAGATAGGACTTGATTAACACATAGTAGTTAATGGGGAGTGTAGTTTTTAAGCAGGCCATCGTGCCAAACGCGATCAAATGCTTGCCAGATGTCAAGAAACGCCGCTGTACAATATTTTTTCTTTTCGAATGGAGTGTGTATATACTCAACAATCCTATGAACCTGTTCGATTGCGCTGTGTTTTTTCCTGAATCCAAATTGATGATTTGGAATTAGCTTTCGCTCTTCTATAATTGGGATTAAACTTTCCCACGCAGCTTGTGGCTGGCAGTTGTTGAAGTGTTCAACAGCCGCAATAATGTCTTCTTCAGATTTCAGTGATAGTTTTAAATCAATTGTGGAAGATACCATATATCGGAAGCGATTCCAATCACTTTTGTGATTATGTAAGCTACATTGACTGGGAAGAAGGGCAAGATTGTTGTTAAGCTCGACGAGAACTGGAGAGTGGTCAGAAGACAGCTCAAAATATGGGCTACATTTAAGATCACTAAGCATGATACCTTTCGTCACACAGAAGTCAATCAAGTCGGGAATTTTTCTTACATCTGTTGGCCAGTATGTTGGTGTACCTGAAGAGACAGGGAGTAAATTTAATTTTCCAATGGCCGCATAAAGCTGTCGACCTTTTGGTGTAGTGAGACGGGAACCCCAGTGTGTGTGCTTTGCGTTATAGTCTCCTCCAGCTAGGAATCTATTGCCAAGGGTCTTAAAGAATTTCTCATACTCCTCCATTTTTATTGTGTGTTTAGGTGGGCTGTAGACAGCGGAAATTGTAATTGGCCCTTTCCAGTCATCAACAATTATATTCGTGGCTTGTATAGCTTCTGTGCGATAATATGTGCTCTCACAGTGGTTTATGTTATTGCGTATTAATATTGCTGAACCTGCATGAGCCTTATTATCTGGGTGCAGGGTGTGATAAAATTTAAAGTTCGGAATCTGAAAATGGCTTTTGTTGGTGAAATGGGTTTCAAATATTAGGAGTATATCTATTTCCTATGTTTTAAGGAATTTTTGAATTTCTAATAAATGTTTTGACAGCCCATTACCGTTCCATAGTATGATTTTTATGGGATTGAGGATGAGCAATTCTTAGTCGTGAGGGTCACGAATAAGTTCATCATTGTTGTGATTTGTTGTATGACTTGCCGGAGTAGCATTATCATTTCTCGGATTTCGTTCGAAGCTTGGGTTTCTGCTGGAACAGTATTAATTGGTAGGGCCGTTCTGTTTTCATTAGTTGCTTGTGTTGAGTGGTTCAGTGCCTGAGCGTATGAAAGAACATTATGATTTTGTTTTGATGTACTGGGAGTTAACAAAAGTTCCTGTTGTAGAGTAGGATTCGTGGGTAAATTGTCGTTTTTCCTTAATTGTGGGTATTTCATTTTCTGAAGATTTTTATAGATTACACAACCTTTGTAATTTGCTGGGTGATTATCTTCACACAGGGCGTATTTGACTTCATCTGCTCTGTTTTTACGTACACAATCTGAAGACGTGTGGCTTCCGGCGCATTTAATGCTCGTTGGTTTTCTGCGGCAGTACGTTTTTGTATGCCCATACTGCTGACAGTTAGAGCATTGGGGAATATCGCGAGTCGGTCGGGGGGGCTCAAAAACTATTTATGTATGAAACAGGTATTTGACTTCATAAATTTCTTTATTGTTTGAGTTTGTTTGAAGTTCAATGATAAACATTGGCAGAGGTTTTTTTGTGTTTCTTCGCTTTATGTTCCAAATATTCGTGACAGAGGACCGAGGTTTTGCAGGGCTTGGGTTATTTCATCTGTGCCTCTAGATGGGTGCATATTCTTGAGTAGTAATTTGAAACCTCTTTCTTGTTTTGGCTTATAGGTGAAAAATTCGGTGGTTTTTAGCTCAAGCTGGTTGACTATTGTCTTGTAGGCTTCTGGAGAAAATGCCTGGATTTTAGCTTGCTCATTGTTTATGAGCTTTAATTCGTATGAATTTGGAGCAGCTTCAAACAATAGTTTCATTGAAGGAGCTATATTCGTAACTCTGTCAACAAATATTGGTGGGGGCTTAGAGACTTTTTCTTTATGTTCTGTGTTTTGGTCACATTCTTCAATTTCTTCTAGGGACGAAAATCGATTTTCAGTTCCTTTCGAATCTCCTAACCAATATTTTTCAAGTTTCGCTTGTTTTTGAGTGGTCTTTGTCTTACCTGGACTCTCTCTCTGCCTTTTCGTGTTTAGAACCGTTTTCCAGTCCTCATCGTGGGAGGGTACACTTACTGTGACTTGGGGAGAGGCAACTGGTTGCTGTTGTTTGTATAACAGCTGAAGCTGGCGTTGAAGCTGTTCAATATGTTGTTGGACAGTTTGTTGAGAGCTGCATTTATTTTGAAAAGACGAGCTTGATTGGGGCGAGGGGCATTGAGGACTGCAGGAATTTTGGAGCGGATTCTGAAGAAGGTTTTTCTTTTGTGTTTGCAGTTGTTGATGCTGCTGCTGTTGTTCCTGATGTTGTTTTTTTCGGTGTTGCTGTTGTTGTTGTTGTTGTTGCTGCTGCTGTTGTTGTTGTTGTTGCTCTTCTTGTTGTTAACCTTCCCCTCTAGGTGGTGTGCGGTCTACAGCCATTTTTTTTTCTTTATTATTTATTTTTGTTTAAAATGAAGTTTGGCAACTCTACACTAGATACTTGCTAAGCCGCTTTTAATTTAACGTATTTGTGTACATACATAACTGTATAATAGCAGTGCTATTTTGCGGTTGTCTCACTTTGTGATTATTTGTTGTTTCTCATTTTACAATTTTGTTGTTTTTATTTTTGTATATTTTGTTTTTGTTTTTACACTTTATTTAAAAATTAAAGAATTTTAAGTTAGTTGTTCTCAGAATTACTGCACTCGGCACTCTTCCGACGCAGAAAATTTAGCACTTTCACGCTCCTTCGAAATTGTTATTATTTTCTCATTAAATACACCGATTTTTATAAAATTTTATTATCACTATCGGATTAGTTTTTCACTTTGTAAGAGTTGCCAACTTGACCTTCTTGGATTGCATTATATTTTCTATCTTGTTGATTTATTGCCATCACTTTTTTTCAGAGTATTTTCATTTAACAATGTTTGCCTAGGGCAAAAAATAAAAAAAATAATGGCCAAGAGAATGTTTACATACGTAAGTGTATGTCATTAACAAGTGTTTGAATAATTTTGAAATATAGTAAATTTGGAACCAAGATATGTTACATATTTTAGTAGAATACATTTTCGCCCTCATACACTATCTATTCAAAAGTAAATTGAAATGAATATGGCTACAAAGTATTACTTACGTATCGCAGTCCACAAAATTATTTTCTTTAACACAAGATATTTCTTTTTCATGGTAGTAGAATGAATTCTTTTTTGCAAATCTTAAATGAGATATCTGCACCATATTTTACTCGGACAATAATTTAGTTTAGTCTCATAGTTGTTAAACTCATCTCAACTATGGTGATAATTATTGCATCTTGAGCATGATAAATGGGATTTGAAACTAAGCTTATAGCTACTCAAAGCCACAGATAATTGGTTCTTGCAACCCAAGGTCAATGCACTGCCTACCAGAAAATAAATTAAACACGTGTAACATATTTAGGATTTACAATCTGTTGCGTCTGCGCCACAAGTCGGTGTCCACATAACCCTTGATACCCCCCCTGAATTTTGAAATTTTTTCAGGTATGATTTTGACAAGAATATTAGGATGACACTTAAAACGAATTTTATATTTCGACGAGATTTTGCCGTTTTCATCTTAAACAGCTCTGTGTGCAACCTGGTGTTTTCTATATTTATAATACGAACAATTCGTGATTGAAATCGTTGAAGTAGTTCAATATATGTAGTTCTCGCTGATCCGCATATTTATATCCAAATCGGCTCTATGATTGCCTTGTATTTTACTTTCGTGACTGAGTCTTAACGTTTTATGAATGTGCCAATTACGTTTTAACGCTTTGAGTTTGATTTGGAGTTTCGTGACTTCGATATGCTATATCCAAGTCAAACGCTCATCTAAATAGAGGCCTGAATTTTTGACGCTATTCTCTTAAGTAATGTTTATATTATTTAAATTAATAGGGGGGCATGCCACTCTTCTAAGAGTAAAAGTGTCTTGACATCATTTTGATCCAATTACCCTTATTCGCCAAGTAGTCACCCACTGCTCTATTCTCCGTAGCTGCTGATTTAATTTTTGGGCTGCTTTTTCCGACAATACATAGTTTGTGTTGCTGTTGCAAAAGTTTAATTTCAAAGAATTATATTAGTATGCAAATTGGATGTACTCGTATATGTCAGATATAATAAGGGCGTGTTTCGTGTGGTTCACCTGCTCCAATGTTGCACTCACTAGATATGTATATAACTTTTGTACTTGAACCTAAATGCACTGATCGTTCAAGGAGTTGGTGAACGCAAATAGCAAATAATACTTTTATTTTATATATTAATCCTACCTTTTTCGAATGTCTGCGCTACGTCTAAAAATATTGCAGTGCAAGATTTTTTATTCTCTAGGGCACAATGTATTTCTGATAGAATTCTGATGAAAGCCGCTACCAAAAAAAAATGTAATAACTTTTTTTCTATTTAATGAATCTGGTTTTTTTTTATTTTGCAGATTGATTGTTAGATTTATCAAAAATGGATAACTGGGACACTGAAACAAGAATTTGGATTGTCCGCCGCGATCACGCACTGGAGTCCGTAGTTGCGGTTCAAAGGGAGTATAGGCGCACGTTTGGCGGCAATCCACCGAGCAGATGGACCATAATGAGACTTGTAAACAATTTTGCCGAGCATGGGACAGTCAACAGAAGACCTTACCATCGAAACCCTTCAGTTCGGACGGAGGAAACAATCGCTGCAGTAGCTGCTGCCATACAAAATAATCCAAGAGTTTCGACAAGAAGCTTATCTGCTCAAATGGGTATAAGCAGACAGCCATTGCAGTCAATTATGCATAAAGATTTGGACTTATTCCCATATAAAATTCAAATGGCCAAAAAATTGAAAGCAGCAGACTTCCCGATTCGCTTGGAATTTTGCAAGATGATGCTTCACATGGTGGAAGAAAACGGAAACATGATCAATGTCTTTTTATGTCTGACGAGGCCCATTTCGATTTAAACGGCACCATAAATAAAAAAAATTGTCGAAAATGGAGTGCTTCCAACCCACAGATACACTTCGTGTTCAAGTGTGGTGTGCAGTTTGATCACGCTGCATTGTCGGGCCCTACTTCTTCGAAGAAAACGGTCACACCGTTACGGTTACTGGAGACCGTTACTTGGCCATGTTGAGAGACTTTTTCTATCCAGAATTACGCCGAATGAGAATTGCTTTCAACTCATTGTGGTTTCAGCAAGATGGTGCAAGTCCTCACATAGCCCGGCGTGTTATGACAGAATTGCGACGAAAATTTCCCAATAAGCTGATATCCAGAAACTCCACATTCCGTTGGCCCCCCAGGTCGCCGGACCTTACTGCACCTGACTTTTTCTTGTGGGGTTATTGCAAACAGGAAGTCTACAAAGCAAAACCAACAAATTTGAACGAACTAAAGCAATCCATTCGAGAAACAATTGTTTCAACTCTCCAAGCAGTAATGAATAACTTTTTGATAAGATGCCGCACATGCATCAACGAGCAGGGGGGGCATTTAAAATCCATTATTTTTAAAACTAATTAAGCTATATTTAATAAAATTGAATGAGCTTTAACATTAATAAAGGAAAAATGAACTCCATACACTGAAAAAAAGTTATTTGAGTTTCTTAATGTAGCAATATTCATCAGCCACCCTGTACTTGCTCAATTATTCCGCGCATTACTTGGAAACCAAATTTATATAGTGGTGTTACATTCTAGCTCTCGAAATATGGATGAAATTCATCCCAATATTAGACCTAATAGTTTTAGGTATCAAGGTGCGGTTTGAGGTCTTCCAAGTTTTCACAATATCACAGTCTCAGTACTCCATTGTATATGTAGGTAAGCTGCCGACCGTAATTCATGAAATTTTGAAAATCATGCTGATACTCGTAGTTATAAGATCATATCCATGTGCTCTTCCTTCATCAAAAGTGGGTTGTCGATGTTATCAGATATGCAAGGGGACATGCACTCGGGTATGTGCAGTGGTTAAATATCTAGTGGAAGTTCGGACGATCACCTCCACGTGGTGACTGCTGGTAAAAATTGAACACCGGATAACTGGTATAACTTGTTACTGTAAAAAGGGTACTGTAATAAAAGGATAATTTTATGGCAGCAGTATCGTCAAACAATATAATACAGGATTTTTACGGGGTATGTTTCAATACACAGGATCAGCATGTGGTATATTTCTGTAAGGAGAAAAGATCCTAGCGAAGCGGATATGCGCCCTGTAGCAAACTTTAGGACCGGCAGAGTTGGTCGTTGGTTAAGCTATTGTTTGTGCTGATCTCAAAGTTAAGCCTGACAGAGAGCACGGTGAAAGAAATCAAGTTTAGAGCATAACTCCTAATTTAACCGTTCAGATTCAATCTGATCTTACGGCTCGAAGGCCCTTCTATATCATTTTGATGCATAAATTGTCTTACTCTATCTAACATAAATAATTCCTATCTTATTTCTACATGTTATTAAACAAAGCTTCAAAATATCACGAAAATATCGAATTATCGATATTTGGTATTGAGGGAATTCTTAACCACAATTAAGAAGGCATTTCTTTGACCAAATTCATACATAATCACCATGAGCAGGACAGTGTTTTCTTTTTTTTATATTTAACGAGGAGGAAAACATCTAAAGTCACAACTCCGTCAGTGCGGGACTCTAACTCCGCTAAAACCTCCTCTCGTCATAATGGGGATTCCCCCCGGAGACACTGATTAGGTTTTACGTCGGGAGGCCGTAAGAGCATTTACTGCTCACGCGTCAGTATTAGGTCTGTCATTATGTCAGTCCTGTGTGTCTCAGTATCGGAGAGGCGCTGGCGACTGCATTCAGCGTTACGCGCTCGCGCTGCGATTCGCAGCGCCTTCATGATGGTGGCCGCTTCCGAGCAAACTGCTTCCCACTTGACGAGCGTATCGCACATATGGGTAATCAGGTTGTCCATTGTTGGTGGTTCATCGAGGACAGCACTCAGTTCATCCCGGGTACCTTTGAAGTGTGGGCAGTCGAAAAACACGTGCTGTGCGTTCTCGTGCACCCCAGGGCAGTAGGGACAGTATGGGTCTTCCTCATACTTTCTCTCATGGAGGTACTGCTTAAAGCAGCCGTGACCAGGTAGCAACAGTGTGACGTAGTAGTTCAGTTCCCCGTGCGTCCTTGTTATCCATGGTTTGATTTGAGGGATCAGCATGAAGGTCCATCGACCCTTTTCGGATTGCTCCCACCTCTGTTGCCATTCCGCAATGGTGCTTTTTCTTTCCGCGGCTTTGTCGATATTTGTGGGTCTCACCCTCTGCTTGTAGAGCCGGTGTACCTCCTTCGCCAGCAAGTCAATGGGTGGTTTGCTACTTATTTTCCCAATTGCTTCGTCCGATACACTAAGAAATGCGCTAGCCACGTGTAGTGCGCTCAGCCTATGTACTGACTGGACGCATTTAATGACGGCTTTCACCTTGGTGGCTTCCACCCAGATTGGCGCGGCATACAACAGTGTGACTCAATTCAATGGTGTAATACTGGATGCCTTTTATAGCAGTTATCCTGAGAAACCAAGGGGGAAAGAAAAAGGTGCAGTTTGGTGGAACAAAATTCGCACTCAGAATCGAAGTCCGCAAGCTCGCTATTAGAGCAAAACGGAATAGGCAAGGGGAGATTTATATGGCTAAACAGACAGAATGCAATATATAAATCAGAAAAGCGTAACGTTACTATTTAGTATCTTTTGTGAGAATATGTCTTCTATACCAGCAGCAGCCAGGCTATAAAAAGCTTTCGTGAAAGACGGACCAGTCATAAAGATGTCTCTATACAAGGAACAAGGCACACACACAATTAACGACCGAGAAAGGGCAGAACTGTTATTCACGGCACATTTTCCAGAAAGGGGTGCAGAAGTAGACAGTTGGTCGTGGCGCATACCAAAGAATCCCGGTACTATAACTAGGAAAATAGCAGCAAACATCGTTACAGCGGCCGAAATTGAATGGTCATTAAGCACCTTTCAACCATTCATGTTTCCAGGTTCGTATGGTATCTCTCCTGCCCATTTAAAAAGGGCATAAAGGGACAATTAATAATTATTCATAGTAAATGCAATGTAGTTGCTTAGGTGGTTGGTACTGACCTGCTTTATTAAATCTCTTAACTTAACACAATACCTTAACCTGTTCTTATACCGTAAAGAGTACTTAAAATGTATGTAAATAACTTAATACTTAACAACTCTCTCCCTAAGCTGTAAACAATTTTAAGAAATATCTACGAACTTATCTCTATATCAAATGCCAATGTTTCCGTTTTCAAATACTTATCTATATAAAGAAAATACAATTAGTATTACATGGTTATATATAAAGAAATCCATATAAATAAAATGCAATAAGTATTTCGAAGGTTAATGTTTGCAATTAATTTTTACTCGACGTTCTCGCAAAAGTCTTGGCGTTTTCGGCGAGGTCTCCGGCACATCTGAGCCCTCACCATTCTCCACAGCTGACGTGTCATGATTTGGACAATTCGATTCTTCAATAGGATGACCGGCGTTTGGACCGTTTACACTATTATAGTCCGGAATCCTTTGATCGAGATGCCTCTTAATAATTCTGTTAGTGTGGGCGATCGTGCAATTGTAAGTGCGCGGACCCAATCGCTCCTTGACTGCGGCCTGTCGCCACGCCTTTTTATTTGTATCTGAATAGTCCCTTATAAAAACAGGAGAACCTTCCTGAAATAGCTTCTCTCTAGTGGCTCTATGATATTTTACATTACCTAACTGCTTCTTTTTTATCATATCTTTCACCATAGGAGGTTTTAAGAGGCTGAAGCGATCCTTTAACTCTCTTCCTAACAAAACCTTAGTTGGCGATTCCCCAGTTGTGCAATGCTGCGCTGATCGATAATCGAACAAAAACCTGATAATGATTATGTCTATGTCTTATCCTGGGTTGGCGCTCAGGCTTGCCTCTAATGATTTTTTAATTGTCTTAACAAAATTTTAAAATTTTCCGCCTGCCCGTTCGTAGCTGGAAACCCTGGTGGTGTGAGTACATGCCTAATACCATTCAACTCTAAAAACTGTTTGAACTCACTGGCTGTAAATTGTCGGCCGTTGTCACTAACCAAAATATCAACCAACCCAAACCTACTGAACACCTCCCTCAATTTGGAAATTGTGAAAATTGTGGTAAATTGCTTCGTTTTAAAGACTTCCACCCACTTTGAATGTGCATCTATAATGATTAAGAAATAGAAACTTTTCTTGGGCCCGACATAATCGATACGAATACGCGACCAAGGCGTTTCTGGTGGCACCCAAGAGATCAAACTGCTTTCGTTTGGGCTTTTTTGTATAATTTTACAAGGAACACATCTCGCAACCAATGCTTCAATATCACTATCCATCTTAGCCCACCATACGTATGATCTAGCTAAAGCTTTAGATTTCACTATACCCAAGTGAGGTCTGTGAAGCTCCCTAAGAACACTAGGTCGAAGTCGTTGGGGTATCACTGTCCGGTAACTCCACAAAATACATCCGTATTCCACCGAAAATTCCGACTTTTTATCTTTAAAACCTTTAAAAGCGTCCCCTTCCAGAGTATGCACGGCACCCCTGTGAACAGCTTCTTTTAACTTCGCCAGAATAGGGTCCCGAGATGTTTCTTTAGCAATCGCTTTGAAATCTAACTTCATTGCGTTATTTTCTGAAATAAAATACACATAATTTTTCCCTATGCTCTCCTGTCTTGCCGCTTGTTGGGCCAAGCGCGAACCTTTAACATGCCGGATTGTATAATTGAACCCTGACAAAGTGAGGGCCCAGCGCTGTATTCTGGCTGCTGCCATGACAGGCAAGCCCTTATTTTCCCCAAAAATTTACAGAAGAGGCTGTACTACAATCTGTAATACAAACTTGCTGCCCAGTAAATAGTGCCTAAGCTTAATCACGCTAAAAACTATTGCTAAGACTTATTTTTGAAGCGCACTATAATTTCTCTCCGCTGCGGTGAGCGCTCGAGAGACAAAAGCAATGGGTTTAACACTGCCGTTAGGATACACATGTGAAAGAGTTGCAGCCAATGCCACATTTGAAACATCCGTTTCCAATATTATTGGATGGCTAGGATCAAAGGGCGCCAGAAACCTATCAGATGTGATCTCCTTCTTTAAAGTTTTGTAGGCTTCCTGACTTGCTTTTGTCCAACTGAATTTTGAATTCTTACGCAACAGCGCATATAGTGGCTCCATTTGATTAGCAAAGTTGGGAATGAACTTAGAGTAATAGTTTAGCAATCCCACAAAAGCTCTCACTTCAGATACATTCTTAGGGACAGGTGCCTCAGCTACCGATAGAATTATTTCTCTATTCTTCGATAACCCTTCTGGAGTTATATCAAAACCTAAGTATGAAATTTTTTTTAAAAGAAAACGCATTTATTCTCGATCAACCGTAAACCGACCTGCTAAGCACCTTTTCTAATGTGCTCTTGTGCTCCTCGAACGTCGCCCCAGATATGACTATCTCGTCCAAATAATTTACTACGTTGGGAATCTTTCGCAAAATGTTCTCAACTGTCCTCTGGAATATTGCAGCTGCCGCCTTTACCCCAAAAGTAATCGAGTTACTTTAAAAATGCCGATATGCGTACTCCACGCACACAAAAGCTGCGACGACTCGTCTAATTCCAATTGGTTGTACGCATTTGACAAATCGAATTTCCAAAAATAAGGCCCTTTTACAGACGCAAATATCTCGCCTATTCTTGGCAATGGATACTTAACAACCATTAAATTCTTATTTATTGTTGACTTGTAGTCACTGCAAATTATCAAGTCTCCATTTGTCTTTAGGACCGGCACCAAAGGCGTACCCCAATTGGAATTATCGACCGGTACTAACACACCTTTCGCCACTAATTCGTTAATCTGATCTTCTACCTTTACTTTCCAGGCTAACGGCACTGATCTAGGCTTGCAAAATACCGGCTTAGCGTTTTCCTCCAACTCCAGCTTAACTTTACTCCCGGTATATCTACCTAAACTCCCTTTGAAAACAGAATAAAATTTTTTTTTAAACTATTTACAATATTAACTGATCCGTTCACTGAATTTATCCCCATTCCGAATTTTGACATAAAATCCCTTAGGAAATTGGTGGGCTCCGCGTTTCACTCACTATTAACCTCATCGTATGCGACTGACCGCGACACTTAACTTTAACTGTACTTGCAGTTTGCGCTCGTGTGATTTCTACAACCGCAATGCCTGCACTTTTCCTGTACTCCTCTTTTGTTGCTACTGCTGTTGTAACTGTATTCTTTGCTGCTACTCTCTCCACTTTTGCTCTTGTCACGGCCTTGACCTCGTTTGCCTTTGGATGTTCTAGCGGTTCGTTGAGCTATTGCGTTGACCGCTAAATCTCCTTCTACCAGTTGCAGTTGTTGTTGCTGTTGCTGTGCAGCGACTTTCGCCTCCACAATCATAGCGATCTTGAGTGCTTTTTCCATAGTTAGCGCTTCGTCTCCTTCGCATAACCTTTCGAATGACCTTCCCTCCAGTCTGGTTACAAATCTATTTAAGACGAATTCATTTAGCAGCTGGCCAAATTTGCAATCCCTGGCTAACCTCTTTAACTTGGCGTACCATACCGAAACTGCTTCACTCCTATCGCGCGATGCTGCAAAAAACGCTTTGCGCTCCCTAAACACAATCACCATTTTCGAATAATGTAATTCCAGAAGCGCACACAGCTGTGTATGTCTTGCTTGCGGGCAAATCAGGGTCACACAAATCCCTTAATAACCCGTAGGCCTCCATACCGATGGCTTTCAATAAAACTGATCGCTTCACTTGGTCGTCTTGACACGAAATTTCGATAAAATGGGAGTCCAATACCTCCATCCAGTTCCTCCAGCCGTCAAGATGCGGACGAAATTCGCGCACACTCGCTGTTGTTGCTGTGGTTGCGACCACCACGCTTTCATTTACCGTAGTATTTTGTGTATTACACTAATTACTTTTTACTTTGTCTTTTTTACGGTCGTCGCCACTGCAATGTAGTCGCTTAGGTGGTTGGTATTGAATTGCTACAATACCTTAACCTGTTCTTATACCGTAAAGAGTACTTAACATGTATGTAAAGAGTACTTAACATGTATGTAAATAACATTTAATTATCAGTAAACATATGCCGTAGCAGCCTTGCTTTAGGGTATATACCGACGGCGTAGAAAAGGGCGAAGATTGTGTTCATACCCAAAGAGGCTGTTAATTGTATTGCTTCATGGGCTAAGAAATGGCGCATTAAGTTCAACAAAACCAAATCAGCGCATATAGTTTTTTCACTGAAAAATGTACCTTACAAACCGATTTTCATGGATGAGCTAATAATCCCACATGTCAACGAAGCCAAATACCTGGGTATTACACTCGACGCCGAATTGCGCTGGAAAGCTCACGTAAAGAAAAAACGAGAGGAGCTTGACCTGAAACTCAACAAATTGTACCACCTTATTGGCAGACACTCTACCCTGTCAATTCACAACAAACTAATGGTGTATAAACACATACTGAAGCCGACCTGGACCTATGGCATCCAATTTTGGGGATGTGCTAGTGAAATATACATTGCCACTATCCAACGTTTAGAAATAGCGATCTGCATCGTGATCTTGGCATGCCAACTGTCACTGATGTGACAAAAAATTTGCCATTTCTCACAAACAGCGACTGAAATCGCATGTCAACGTTGCAGCATCCAGTTTACTTCTGATGACTTCACAGCGTAGGCGGCTAAAACGGAAAACAGTGTCAGACCTAATGGAACTCGAGTAGCCGATATTTTATTTATATGTTATCTGTTAGCATGTACATAAAATACTTAACGCTTTTCTTTTAATTGTTTAATTTATTCGAACAAAATTGCTAGTTAGTATTACCAGTATTTACTAGGTGCAATTATAAAACGTTTCTGTATATGGTATAAGATTCGTTAATAAAAAAAATAAAAATAAAAAATAAAACAATACCCAAAGTGGGGAAGAAAGATACGACACATCCAAAGTCCTTCAGACCAATAAGCTTGACATAATTTATATTAATAACACTTGAAAATATTGTGCATATATGGAGCTTTGAATCAGGAGCCATTGCACCCAAACCAGCATACTTATAGGGTGGGTAAATCGACAGAAACCGTTCTAGTAAGCTCTATACAGAAGTCACTTGATGAAAAAGAAATAGCAATCCGTGCATTCCTTGATATCATAGGAGCCTTTGATAAAAACCCAAATGAAGTTGTGATAAGGGCATTAAGCAGAAGATGAGTAGACTCGATGACGTCCAAATGGATGGCAAAGTTCTATACACAAGATCTGCAGGGACATCCGCTGGAGAAGAAAGAGTAGCCGTCACGACGACCAAAGGATACCCACAGGGATGAGTTCTTTCACTACAAAGCCTAGTTGTTCACGAACTACTGATAATATTGTAAGAGGCGGGCATACACTGATAGGGCTACGCAGACGACATTGTCTTAATAGCGAGAGGCAAATTTGAAGATACCCTTTGCGATATCCAGCAAAGAGGTCTAGGAGTTGTTGGTCTATGGTGCAGGTCAATAGCCTTAAATATAAATCCTACAAATACCACTATAGTTCCATTTAACAAGAAAAGAAAAATGCCAAGGTGGAGGAGCATTCTAGTCTTGGGCGACATTATCACGCCATATACCGAGGTAAAATATATGGGAGTAATACTAGATAGTAGAATAACATGGAAAATGCATGTCCAGAACATTGCGGAAAAGGCAAAGCATGCTTTGGCATGCAAAAGACTGGCGTTTCAAACATGGCTTTGAAAACCAAGCATCTTATACTAGATGTACACGATAATGGACAATGGACAACAAATGATCAATAGTGACCTATGGGGCTTTTGCATGGATAAGAATAACGGAGCTCATGGTAACTCAGTTAGAGCTATAAAAAATACAAAGACAAGCGTGCATAAGCATAACCGGGGCGTGTAAGTAATCTTGGACTTGACGCCACTATACATAGTCATACGGAAGATAGCCACAGCCACTAAAGTGGCACTACAGGTGTAGAAACAAAAGGTGGGGCTTCCAAAGGGCTCTGGAAACTAGGAAACTGCCAAATAACAACCTTATAGACTACCGACAAAATAGGTAGGTAGGTAGGTGTGGCCGCCCAGTTTGCCAAAAGCTCACTTGAGCACACATAATGACCCATTGTGATACCACGGTGTGGCGCCGTTCAAACACTGGCTAAATAGTTCCCTTACTTGGGATGGTGATAGTCAGCGCAAGGACAGCGCCGACAAAATAGGACTAGTAAGAAATTTTATTTTGAGAAACACTTTGCGGTAAAGCTAAATTGTAAAAAGGAGAGGGGCAATCTCAACGCTGCATACTTTTTAAAGAAAAGAACAATAAAGTGGTACACGGATGGATATAATAGATCTTTTTGGTCGCAGTAGATCTTATACCTCTAAACCACACATTATACATTACATTACAATCAGTGGAAATCGTACTTTTCTGTTTTGTGTCGCTTTCCATAATAAATATTCAGTTGGTTTTGAGGAGTTCTTGAAGTTGTATTGCAAATCTTTCTCTTTCTCAAGTTTGCGAAACTTTGACCTGCATTTTTCCAGTTACATTTTGACTGCTGGTGATCTGCTCTTTTGCCACTCTGTTCGTAATTTTCTTTTGGTCTTGACTAGTTGCTGACTTTAAATTGAAGTTTTTTTTATTTAGAAGGGACAAAAACGTTATTCTAAGCTTTTGAGGTTGAACGGTATTTCAACTAAAAAGTGGATTTTATATTAAACACCACATAAAAAACTGTTGTCTCATTTTTATAACTTACAACTTATAAATAATTTGGATGAAATTTTATATGAATACATATATAGACGCTACAAAGCCATGCAGATGAAATGGGGTTTATCAAATAAATGATCCGCCTCCTCCCATATAATAAACTTTGGAGACTCTACTTAAAATTACCTTAGCTATGCTACTAATGATGATATTACTAATATGCATGCAAAATATTGACAGATTATTAGTACTGCCATGCCCACAATTGATGAATATTCATTACTGGGGCCCTATGCAATATTCAACAACAAAATTTTAAATGTAGCTTGAGAGCGCTAGTATGAAGCACTAAACCAAAAATTCACGGAAGAGTTTGAGGGCGATTATCTCTGTTGATACATACTCGTATATAAAAGTTACGACAGATGCAAAATTCGACGACCAAATTTTATATGGCTTAGTATATTGACGGTACAGAACTATTTATTAGTAATCGGGATCATAAGGAAAAGACGACGCGGATGATGTGGAGGCTGAGGGGGATCGCATAGGATCTCAGCTCCTGAGCTTGCACATAGGCCACACAACCGATGACGACTAGTTGTCATGGGTCAGTAATGTATATGACATAGTCTCGGATGTTGAGATGCAATTGCTTAGTCCTTTCAATACTCCGCTTCACATGCTCCTGAGCCGGGGAAGGAGACGAGGAAGGTGGTAAGATTAACAAAAGGACAAAGGCCAGGAATCGCTACAAGTGCTCGGCTTACTACCTTCGGAAAATGAAGGCGAAATATCCTTATTCTTTTACAAAAAGGGAGAAGGATCTCATTAAGAAGCATGAAAGGTCGTAGCAAAGTTTGAGAAAAATAACGCTGCGGCCAGTTCATGCAACAAAAATGAGCAAGGAATTGTTGGGGCAAAATCCGATAAGGACAACGCTTCGACCTCCAGCAAAAAAGATAAGCCGGACAAGGCCACAGATGGCCGCGTAAAGGTGCTGTCAAAGCCAAAGCCGAGTGGTTCTTTGAAGGAGCCACAGAGCTTGGCATCGGGCAAAACTCCAAAAAGATTCCGGTCTGATGAGCAAGCTCAGAGGTTTTCAAAAAACCAAAGCAATCGGCCTCCTTAGAATCACCTATGGAGCTACAGGTAGCTATCATCGACAGAGTTGACCCTGATGGGAAGATAACGCCGAGGAATTGGTTGCTAGTGGAGGCACGGCTGATAGCGGAAATGGTCGGGGCTGAAGGCGGGGAGCTACAGTTCCATGCGGCCGGCTGGCAGAGTGTCTCTGGACTCAACGCGTGAAATTAACGGCCTTGATCCACTCTGATGGGGCGCTCGCTTGCAAGTGGTACCTCGCTCTCTGCTTCCGATCCTGTCGGTGGTTTCGGTGTGAACGCTACGTCCGGTTCCGGACCAGGAGTCCATACTCAATCCGACGACAAAATCAGTCGTTAAATTCGACATATTGAGGGTGATATCCGTATCCGCCTGCAAAAATGGAGGGGGAAGTGACGCAGTGGACTCAGGAGCGATAACTGCATTAATTTCGGGTTCGGCTCTCTAAGGGTTCGCGTGCCTCCGCGACCGGTCAAAAGCCAACGGAGAGGAAGTGGAGTCGGTGCAAATTAGTTTGTATCACCTCATCCCAGCCTCGCTCGACTTAGTTAAGTTTCTTGCAGAGGACGCTGTGGACGTTGACCTTGTCCAAGAGCCTTGGCTCGTCAGCGGTAAGGTAATCGTTGCTACATTCCACAGACACAAGGTAAGATAAGAACGTGTATATTTTCCAAGAAGGTTATTAATATTTTTCATCTTACTCCCTTCAGCACTGGAGACCTTATAACGATGGTATGCGAGTAAAAGCATAAGCATAGTTTGTTACTAACGTCCGCATATTTTCCATACAATGAGCAAGGGCCGCCACCACCGATCTTCCGCCAACTTATCGCTTACGGTGAGTCATGCGGACCGGGCTTAGTGGCCGGCTGCGACGCAAATGGGCACCATGAGCTGTGGGGCAGCGCTGACAACAATAGTAGAGGTGAGTCCATTTTTTATTACATACTCTCCAATATACTAACATTTTGCAGCACTGACACCAATGGTAGAGGTGAGTCCATTTTTAATTACATTCTCTCCAGTAGACTAACATTTTGCAACAAGCGAAATCAACCAACGTTTTTTATAAGGTTATGGAGGAAGTTGGTAATATAACTCTGACCACTGGACCAAATACCATTAGCGTCGACAATTGGAGATTATCTGACACCTTTTCGGATCATAGTCGGATACGCCACGGCTTTTAAGGAACCCAAAGAAGACTGACTGGCCCATATTCACAAAACTAGCGACACAAAAACTTACTTTGATGAAAGTCAAAGTCAGCGAAGGGAATACTCACATTGACAAGGCGGTTTGTCGTCCTACAGGAATACTGTAAAAATCTTTTGAACTATCTTGCCCATTGACTAGGCCGCGTGTTAAACCAGAACCGGTGCGGTGGAACGCAGAGTTACGAATTCTTAGGAAAAAATTAAGAGGACTCTTCAACAAGGCCAAAAATAGTCAGCTGGAAGAGGATTGGGAAAACTATAGAGTCAGCTTTAATGAATACAAAAGAAAAATTAAGGCTGCGAAGAGGGAGTCCAGGCATCAGTTCTGCGGAACTCTGGAGAAGGTCAACGAAGCATCAAGCTTTAGGAAAATACTGTTCAGAACCACGCCGGTTCTCGGCAGAGTGAAGACGCAGGATGGTCCATGGACCGGCTTGTCTCAGGAATTCTTGGAGGTTTTGATGGAAACCTTCTAGGTTGCATGGACTCGGCCACCGTCGATTCGCAGTCGGTAAATCTTGCCCGTGTTTCAAGGACCGACGTGTCGGATATCTTGAAGGAGGATAAGATTGCGTGGGCGAAAGGCTCCTTTGACCCGTACAAGTCAGCGGGTCCTGATGGGCTGAAACCGGCTATGCGGCAACATTCTGCTAATTCCCCATCTAGTTCACATCTTTACAAGGTGTCTCAAGAATGGGTATAGGCCAAAAGGTTGGAGAGAAGTCAGGGTGGTTTTCATTCCAAAAGTGGAAAAAATAAATCATTCTACTGACAGAGAATACAGACCAATGAATCTCTCATCGTTTATTCTTAAAACACTTGAGAGACTTATCGATTTGTATATTAGAGGGATTGACAATATTTGTACAATGGATATCGTGCAACACGCATACCGTGAGGGTGGATCAGTGGATAGCGCGCTTCGTGAAGTGGTTGGTATCATTCAGAGGTCAATAAACTATAAGGAATACATATATATAGTTGGTAGGCTTTCTGGACATTGAGGGGGCCTTCAGCAATGTAAATACAGGGGCGATCTTTAAGGCGCTGAGAGATCACATAGTGAAGGCATTCATAGTGACATGGATTAACGCAATGTTAGCAAGTAGGGTCCTACTCGGTAAGTAGGAGGACTACAAGGGGTACGCCGCAGGGGGAGTGCTATCACCTCTGCTATGGCTTCTAGTAGTAAATGAGATTTTAGGAATATTCAAAGCAAAGAGAACAAAGGTTGTAGCCTACACTGCTGACGTCAATGATTAGCGAACTCATGGAATCAGTACTGGGCGAGATTTTCGGATGAACCGAGCGCAACGGCTTAGGAGTTAACCCTACTAAGACAGAGTTTTATTCACCAGGAAAACGAAAATCCCTGAGTTCCCTTTGCCAAAGTTAGGTACTTATTTACCATTCTGGACTCCAAGTTAAATTGGAAAAGGAATATTGAGGAGAGAACTAAGGGGTTTGGCTGCAAACTATACCTGTAAAAGGATAATTGGGGAAAAATGGGGATTGTCACAGTACATTGAGTTTGGGATGTACACCACAATCATTATACCAATTATCACCTACGGGTCCATCATCTGGTGGAAGGCGTTGGGAAGAAAATTTAATCAAACCCGTATTGGAAACGTATAGACTTGCTAGCCTGGGAATTTCAGGAGCTGTAAGTAGAGCGCCTCAAGAAGGCTTAAACATATTATTTAACCTCTTACTACTAGGAGTGTTCATTCAGGGTTGTGCCGCCAAGTGTGCGCTCAGACTAAGAGAGTGCAACACGTGGTAATCTGCCAACTATGGACACTGTACAATTTTGAGCGAAATAAGACGGAAGGGTCAAAGGATAGTTACGGCCGACTTAGAAACGGCTACAGAATACATGACTTCTACTATATACTTTATTGCTAGAATTCAAGCTCTCTATCCAACCAGGGAAGACTTGGAGTCAGGCTCTGTAAAGGGTAATTCTCTTATTATCATCTAGACTTACGGCTCAAAGATGGATTCGTTTTCTCGAAAGGTTTGCAGGCAAAACAATCACATATTTTAGGCCAAAGTCTATGCAATTGAGAAAGCGGCCAGACTGATACAAAGTAGTGCAACTCGACCCTCGAATATCACTATCTTTGTGTATAGTCAGGCGTCGCTTAAAGCAACAGAATCTAAGAAAGTTAAATCGAAGTTGGTAATGAAATATCGTACCTCACTACTGAACATTGTACCCAATAAGGCTTCACTGTGTATAGTCAGGCGTCGCTTAAAGCAACAGAATCTAAGAAAGTTAAATCGAAGTTGGTAATGAAATATCGTACCTCACTACTGAACATTGTACCCAATAAGGCTTCACTGTGCTGGGTTCCCGGACATAGCAATATAGAAGGGAATGAATTAGCGGACGAGATGGCCAGAAAGCGCTCTGAAATGGACATTAACGAAGCAGATACCTCACCATCACAAATCCTGATATGAGAACAGTTTACGAGCATAGATGAATTCACTATTGCGGTGACAAATAACTTATGGACTAATCGTAACGACTGTGAAGTCTCAAGGGCCTTATTGCCTAGGTTAGACACGAAGAGAACGAAGGTTCTCTTAGGGATCAACAAACCTGCAGTAAGGGTGCTTACAGGGGTCATTACCAGGTATTGTGCTATCGCACCAATGCTTAAACATTGGCATATTCTGTCGAGCAGGCTATGCAGGAGTTGCCATGATGAAAAAGAGATAGAGGCGATTCATCACTTTTCATGTCAATGTCCAAGACTACAGTTGAACTTCAATATTTGGGGTCGCGCTTCTTCACATGCTTAAGAGAGATACCGAAGGTGGTTTTCTCGAATCTTCTCAATTTCATCTGGAAAACCAAATGGTTTAATAGGGATGGTACTTCCAATGTTTACGGAAATCAAGTGTAAGGACGAGTATGCATCCTCCTGGCATTTTTGAAGGCAGTCACAATTGATATAGATGTCTCCGTGTGGAAGTGTGGATATTTCGTATCCGCACACGCCTTCCCAACCTAACCTAAACTAACCTAACCTAATGTGCACATGGTACTGGAATCGTATTTAGAAGATCCAGAGTAAAATATGGAGAATACACTCCAATGGACTTTGGTATTAATGCTGTGGTTCCACAAGGTAGGGTTCTAGGTCCTGTACTATATGTATTATTCACTGCAGACCTCCCTAATTATGATAATAATAATCATCTAGTCACTTCAACATTCGCTGATGAGACTGCCATTTTTAGTATACATACCAATCCAATAGTGGCTTCGAATCCCCTTGAGGAGCATTTGAAGAAAAGAGAAGTGTGGCTAGCAAACTCACGCATTAAGGTAAAGGAGACTAAGAGCATTCATGTTACGTTTACATTTAGGAAAGAAACATGCACTGTTGTAAGAACTAAAATCTTCTGTGGGAAATTTTGGCCCACACTATAGGTGACAGAGTCGCTACGAAACTATATACACACAAACATCATGAATAACAGACCGGAATAATTGCATCGAGGGAACGCCCACAATGCCAACCGAAGCAACTGCAGTGAAAACTTAACGAAAAAAACTACAAACGTTGTAACCAATTAGCGCGGCCGTGGGAGGAGCACAGATCAGCAGCAGCATATTAGACCAGTTGGAATAATAGCAATTACAACAAAAGCGACCACCACAGCCAACGATCTTGCCAACCAGCGCTACGCTTGCGAAGAGAGGAAAAACACAGCGACGAAGAATACAACAAATACATGCAGGACAAGAGAACTTGAGTGCACGAACTCCAGCGGTGGAATTTGCCGAGTGCGCTCGCTCGGTAATTTTACACTAACAACACGAAGAAACGAGAGCAAAGCACAAGACGGACAACGACAGAGCGACCACCACGCCAACGACCAGCAAGTACAAAGCAGAAGGAAAAGGATGAAATGCTGGTTGCCAGTTAAATTGAACATAAAATATTTAACAACAACAACACTACAGATTTCCGGACAACGCTAGCCCAACAATACTGCAGTCCAACCAGGGACCGTTGGAGTGAGGTGGCTGACCGTCAGAAGTTGAAGGTGGCCCAAGGGCAAAATACTGCAACAACAACAAGCCTGGCCACAACAACAACAAGCGAGGCCGGCCAAACGGAAGTAAAGTTACACAACGGTGGCCCGCCAATAACAACATGTGTCAGCCGCTGCGACCGACGACTATATAAACCACGTAGCCCAAGCAGTAGGTCTCTTCGTCGATCACCAGCATCCTGACTAGCAACAGCTCTACGCCATACAAAGTACAATACGGACTCAGACAGCTTAGCGAGAACATCTGGTTTTTTAATCGTTTTCTCGCTAAGCCATACACAGACAGAGAGTATAGGGATTCAGTGGGGGCCTCTGGTTTTTAAGCGTTCTCCCACTGAATCACTGAGACACATACGCCACCGAGACTTAGGGACTTAGAGGGAACCTCTGGTTTTTTAATCGTTTTCCCACTAAGTCATACGCCGTACAGAGACCATAGGAACTCAGTGAGAGCTTCTGGTTTTTAATCGTTCTCCCACTGAGTCACAGAGACACACACTTACCGGGACGTAGAGACATGAAAACAAGTACACATTGAATAAGTTATTTATACAAACATAGAGGTCAGAAGAATTGTTTCGAGCAAGGACTAACAAGAGTCCATAAGCAATATACTAAATAAATTCGCTGAAATTAATTAAGCTCGCAGGATTTTTATATTTTTCTGTATACGACCCCTGGAGCCGCTGAGTTTAACCTCAGCTATAAAAAGAGTCGTTACACTGTGATCACACTAAACAATGTTGCTCTTCCTTAATCGAATACTGTAACCTACCTAGGAGTCCTTCTAGACAGACGACTAACTTGGCGGAACCATATTGAGGCAAAAAGAACGCATATAAATTGAAAGGCCCAGAAAATAAATTGGCTACTTAACTCCAAGTCAAGGCTTCGTTTAGAACCTAAAATTCTATAGTACAAGGCAGTGATCAAACCAATTTGGGTTTACGGAGCTTTGCTTTGGGGGAATGCCAGTTCATCGAACGTCGAGCTGATACAAAAAGTGCAATCGAAAATATTGCGTGCAATCACGGATGTGCCTTTCTTAGTTAGAAATTGTGACATTCATAAGGACCTCAAAATTCCTCTCCTCTAAAAACTAAGAGAGCACTCGAATCCATTAGTCAAAATCTACTTCAAAAGATTGGACTTACCTATATAAAAAATGTATTAAAAATTAATTAAATACTGTATGATACTAAAATGAATTGAAATTGAATTAAAATTAGAAGAAAAATGTAGTGAAATCTAATACTGTGCCCAAACACTGGTGCTGGATAAATATAGTTAATTTAGCTCTTAAGATTTAATTACTTATTATTAGGCTCGAAGTGAATTCAATAAATAAATTAATTCTTTAAAGCAAATATATATATATATATATATATATATATATATATATATATATATATATATATATATATATATATATATATATATATATATATGTATATATATATATATATATATATATATATATATATATATATATATATATATATATATATATATATATGATGAATCTTATTCTTCTAAATGGTATGCAGGTCGATATTAGCTCTGAGACCAAATACCTCGGAGTAATTTTTGTCAGAAATTTATTGTGGTCTCACCTGACACCAACCACCAAGAAGGTTTCAATTTCCTTCACTTTATGCAGAATGCCTGCAGTAAATCTTTTGGATGTAGCCAACAAATTGCTAGCTAGATGTGTACAATGATGGGGAGACCAATCATCATCTATGGTTCTGTATCCTGTTCAAATCGAGTCATATTTTTACAGCGAAATCTGCCTTAAGTAAAGTACAACGCCTTGGTTATCTTGTCATCACAGCTATCTGGCGCACCTAACCAACGGCAGCAATGTGAGTTATACTAGATCTAACACATTTACATCTAGTAATACAAGACTCTGCTAGGAAATCTGTTAGCAGAATACAAGAAATTATTTAAAGGAAATCAAATTACTCCCAAAATATATGGGATAACAATTCATCTCAAGAAAGTGACAAAACCTAACTACACCTGATCACAGACAGCGACCTTTGGTACATAAAAGTCACAGGTATTTTGGAGAATATATCTTAGATATGAGAAAGATTAACTTGATTCCTTAAAAGTGCATGAAATCCCGTTGGAAATTAACCTGACTATCCTAATCTTTAAAATAAATAAGGGCACCACAATAGATCTTTCAGGTCGTGGTGTACAATTGACCAATATTCATTTTTGGGGCCCTCTGCAAGATTCATCACCGAAAGTTTATAAGAAGGTTCAGGGTACTAATATAAAGAACAAAACAAAAAATTACGCTACATTTTAGAGCCACGGCCTCAATTGATTCCTGTATATAACTTAGGACCCATTCCAAATTCTTCTAGCAAAGATTATATGAATTATATTAACGCTGCAAGCCATACATAAGAAATTGATACGATCACATAAAGGCCACGCCTCTCTCCATTATAATCAACTCAGGGCACTCTACTGAAAATTACCATTGCAAGTTAATTGCCACGATATAACTAAAACGCGCATGGAAACACGACGGGTATTTCGAAGTCGATCTCACCCGACTTCAGACTTCTTTACTCATTGTTTTATAGATTTGTATGGAATATTGTGTAGTACATTAATACTCTCTTGTCTATTTGTAAGTTGGTTTGCAATGGTAAGTTTTGGTTTATGTGAGAACTGTAGTACTTGCAAAACTTCACCTAGATTGAAAATGTTTTGAGTAGCCTTAAATGGATATGATTTTGTACACTTAATGACTTTCATTATTACGGTTGAGTGTTCCGAAGATAAATGATATCCTGATTCACGTATAACTGGTTACGTTGCATAATTTTTACTATAATAAATTCAATCATGTCCGATGTTTTGTTCTATCTAGAACATCTAGACTCTTATTTTTCGTCAATGTATCCAATTGTTTCTTTCCTTTTGGAGATATCGGTCTCGATCCCCAATATTTATGCTTGGAATTATAGTCCCATGATACTATAAAATTATTTTCGAAACTCTTCAAAAAGCCACAAAATGCACTACAGTTTCAAGGCAGCCAAAAATGCACGTGCGAATTAAATACAAAAGTTAAGAAGCTTAGTGAAAAACGGATACCTTTCGGTATAGCCATGTAAATGAGTTTGTTTGCTTTTCCTATAGTTTAGCGGACACACCACGATTTTAAGTGGATTCACCAGGATTTTGAGTGGATTCACCACTATTTTGAGTGGACCCACCGTTTTGTGAAACATGCACAAATTCACTTGATTTTGACATTGGCAATCGGTACAATATGAACGTTGCAGCAGCCGTATCCGGAGATATGATAGCACCAACTCATATAATGTATTATTTACTTAAAAGGATTAATCACAATAATAAATTATTATAATTTAAGAAGAAGAGTCATAGCTACCAGGGCCTTCAACTCGATTTTAATATATTATTTTACATATTTACTTATTTAGGTATTTCAATATAATTTTGGATGTGGCATTCTTTTAAGAATTTATTAATCCTTGTTATGTTATTCTTTGATGTATCTTTTAGAGAATCACTTGGAATCTGGTTATGGAATATATTTTTACGGGTTTTTTGGAAGTTGGGGCAATTATTTAGCAGGTGTAACGAGGATATTGATTCCCCACAGAATTGACAGTTAGGTAACGGTTCCCCACGTAGCAAATGCTCGTTTGAGCATTTGGTGTGTCCGATGCGGAGTCGTACAAAGTTTTTTGTTTGTTGGCGAGAGCAAGTTACAGAAAAATATGGTTTCATTCCATCTGTGTTGAAGGTGGTGTAAAAGTGTTTATATTTTTTCCAAGTGCAATAGTTCGTGGCAACATGGAGAGATATTATATGTCGCAGTAGGTCTTTAGTTTCTGTGACTTGGAAGACGTAGTTTGAAGCCGTAATTGACTCTGCAGCAGCTATATCTGCAAGTTCGTTACCTGGTATCCCCCAATGTCCTGGGACCCACATAATTTTTATTTTCTTGGAATATTTAATACACGAGTTACGGATATTGTTTATGCTCCTGCTGCTATCATTATTGAAGTTTCGAATGGCTTCAATAGTCGATTTTCGATTTTTTATATTCACTTGCCGTTTCTGTAAAAAATTGTCTATAAACTTTGGGATCGGTAACGGTTTTTGGATATTGCAGTAAATTCAATGCGAAGGAGCTATCTTTTATATTCCAAGGTGGTTCACTTTATCGCTTAGTTTGACAGACTTTTATATTCCAGTCAAGGTTTTTGGAGAGTTGGACACATCTACGAATTATGGATTTAATTTTATATTGTCGTTTGTGCTTGACAACCTCCATTATGTCTTTGTGCAGTACTCTGTTGTTAGTAATGAAGAGTTTAGGGACGAGTTTTGATGTTGACAACGATAATTGCTGTTGAATAGATGGTAGCCCAGCTTCAGCGAATATATTTTTTAAAGGTGACGCTGGAGAGGCGCTAATGCTCCTGCGAACAGCTGTGTTGTAAGGGGCTTCCAAAGATTTTAGGTTTTTTTGAGAACACCATCCATAAATTGGCAATGCGTAATCTATTTTTGAAAGTATGAGAGCTCTGGTGATGTTAATTAATGTTGAAATGTGTATTAAACTGTGTTTGGATGTTAGGTATTTAATAATGTTGAGGCGGGTATCTAGACTTTTTCTTAACTGTAAACAATGCTCCCTAAAGTTAAACTTATTATCAAAAATAACACCGAGAATTCTCAGATGTTTTACAAGTTCAATATTTACATTATCATATTTAAGGCTAAAACAATTACATTTGGTTTTCTTACATATATTTAGTATTTTACATTTAACAGATAGTTTGGCGCCAGAGAAGTTGCCCCAATTTGTAATTTCATTAAGTATTTTTTTGAAAGTAGATTTGATAGTATCGAGATCTTTTGTTTTAGAAAATAAAATGGCGTCGTCTGCGTAAATTGTGTGTTGAATATTTTTGTATCCATCGAGTAATTTACTGAATTGGTCGAATGCAATAATAAATAGAACAACCGATAGGGGGGAACCCTGCGGTATGCCATTGACGAGGGGGTATGTATTTGATAGTTCTGTATTAACTCTAACTCTTATTTTTCGGTTTGATAAGAAAGCTCTGACGATATTAAAAATTTTCTTTCCTATACCCCAGGTCGCCAGTTGTTGAAGGACAACATGTATTCCTATGCGGTCAAAGGCTCTATGAAAATCAGTAGCTAAAACGGTAACATGGTTTTTGGTGGAAAGTGAAGTTGTAACGTAATGTTCAAAGTGAAGCAGTGCATCAATTGTGCTTTGTTTTCGCTTGAAAGCTACTTGGTTATGACTCGTTAAATTGTTTTTGATATAAACCACATTATTATTTTAGCTATTATTCTCTCCAGTATTTTTCCGGTGCAAGGTAATAGGGATATAGGTCTGAAACCATTAAACTCATACTTGCTTTTATTGGGTTTTGGGAAGGGAACAACCTCAGCTGTTCGCCAATTTTGGGGGTAAGTGCCTTGCTCAAGGATGTTATTGTATAAATTTATGATTGTAATTTTTGCGTGTTTGGGTAGGTGTTTCAACATTTGGTACGATATACGGTCAAAACCAGGAGTTTTGCTCTTAGCATTGGATAGGGCGGACTCGAATTCTACTATGGTTATATTTGATTCTATTTGTTTGGCTGAGGTAGATAATTTTTTGGGTTTATATTGGGTTTGAAGTGCTGTGTTTTTTTCAATTCTAAAGTGTGGGTGAAAGTTATGGTTCTGCGAGAGGGTAGACCATTATGTGGCAAAGAAATTAGCTATGTCTGTGGATTTGGATAATAGGTTCGCCCCATTTTTTATTGTTTTTATTTTTTCAAGGTGCTTGCCTCCTACAAGGCCCCTAATGTTGGACCAGATTTTTTTGGGGCTGGTTTGCGGGTTTATATTTTCCGTGAGTTTTTCGAGACAATCTGCTTTGGAGTTTTTGATTGCTTTTCTGAAAACAGCATTGGCTTTCCTGTATAAGATCAGATTAGGTATACTTATATGTCTCTTATATCTGTACCATGAATTTTGTTTTTCCTCTCGCAGGTTGGATAAGTGGGTACTCCACCTAGGAAAAGTAGCTTTAACTACATTTCCTTTAGACTGGGGTATAACTACATTTGCGGCACTACGGATGATTTTTTGTATTTTTGCAGCATCTTTATTCACATTACTGGATTGAACGCAGGTTGGAAACTGTTTCTCACAAATTGAGTTAAAAAGTGTCCAGTCGGCTAGGTCTATTTTAAATTTTGGTTTTATTTAACTTTTTTCTATATTGAATTTAGAATTTATTTCTATGAAGATCGGGAAATGATCGCTTCCGTGCAAATATTCAGAGATTTTCCAAGAACATTTAGGAGCAATTTGTGAGGAGCATATGCTGAGATCTATGTGTGAAAAGGTTTTATGAGTAGAAAAATGTGTAGGCGACTCATCATTTAAGACTATTAAACTTTCACATAAAATAAGATCCTCCAAGATTCTTCCTCGTTGGTTGGAAATTCTTGATCCCCATAGCGGACTCCATGAATTAAAGTCACCTACTACGATGTAGGGTGTATTTATGGAGCGTGTAATTGAATGTAAATTTTGCGAAGTGAAGTTTTCACATGGGAGGATATACATATTGATTATATTGAAAATTATGCCAATATTGATTTCGATTATGTGTGTTGCTAGAAGAGAATTAGCTGACACCAGTTTGTGAGGGATGTGTTTTTTTATGAGCAAACCAACGCCTTGTTTAGAAGTAGTGTTGGTTGTCAAGTTATGAAAGTACCCTGTAGGGACAATATGTATTGTTTTGGTACTATTGTATTATTTGTTGAAAACGGGATGTGTGTTTCTTGTAGCGCAATTATGTCCGGGTTAAAGTCTTTTATTAACAATTGTAGTTCGTGGTAGTTGTTAATGAATCCTTTTATGTTCCACTGTAAGAGATTAAGGTTCATTTATTGTGTACCAAATGGAGAAATAAAAAAGCAAAAAATGCGTTGTTTATTTTATTATTCGGCAGCTATCGGCCGAAGGCCATGATATAGCTAAGCCATGAATAGGAAAATTCAGCTCTGCCACTATTGACTGCGCTGTCGGCATCGTCGTCGTCGTCGTCGTCGCCATAATGTTTTATAATTTTCACTGCGCATATAATACTATTACGTAAACATGAAGTCACGTAGCGCGTTAAAAACCAGTATTATACAATGTTGCTAATAATACAATGTTGCTAAGAAAATTTATTGCGCATATTGGTATTCTTTAAATAATTTTAAAATGGTTTTGCTGTTAGTATGGTGTTATATCATAGCAGCGACGGATACACATTTCCAGGTCATAATTAATTGGGACCAGGCAACACAGTATACAAAGACGACGAACCGGTTGATGAAGTTGATTTTGACGCATACATTCACGATTTAACATATGAATTAGCAACAACAAAGGAACAAATAAGAGAAGCTGATCGTGTTGCAATTAATTCATTTATTTCTGATTATCATAAGAACGGATCATTAGCTGAATTATCTGGAATTGTTGGATTATCATTGAAATATGGTTTTGAAAGTGTGTTTGGTGTACAATATCCTAGAATGCAAGGAGAAAAAGAGAAAACTTTACCTCAATTAATATATGCTTCACGAGAAAGACATTTTGCACAAGAGTGGGCACGTATAAAAGATACACCAGATAAAGGCGGATATAGAAATTTTCAAGAATTTAAAGCAAACGCATTAATAAGTAAACAAATCTACGATAGTTATAAAGTTGGAGGATACTATTATAAAGCTTTAGAAAGAGATTTTAATGCAAACCGCGCCGGAACCAATAACGGACCACCCGCCAAGAGACCAAGATCTGATCCAGATAGTGAATCTGATTCAAGTGTTGAACACGATCCTTTATTCGTTGAAAAAACTAATCATCCTAATACTGTTTCTTCTAATATGGATGTTGATCAAGAAAATATTCATCAGCAAAGTGGTTCAGGTCGTGGCCCGACTACGGGCGCGAGGTCGGGTGCAACAGGAAGTGGAAATTCCACTTCTTCGGGTATCACATGGATAAGACCTAGTACACCATGTTCTAGTAATTATATGCATTTTTCAAAAACCAAAATATTAGTAAGTTATGGTTATAGTACTGAGAACATTCAAACTTCACAAACTTTTGATCAAGTTACTACACCTTTAGCTCTAATTCCAGTTGATTTTATACCTTTTTATCTAAGTGAAGCTGAATATGATATGTTACCGACAACTGCAGAAGTAATGAAAGTTACATGTCAAGTAACTCCATTAGGTACTCGTACTGCTTTTGACATTGGTTCAACTGTGACTGGAACTGCAAGTTCAGAATATGTACCAATTGGATTGGTAGCAGAAGGATTAAATAAAACATTTTATGGAAAAAATGTAAAATATACTTCAGCTGGAACAGATCCGATGAGAGTAACTGGATTGGAAACAATTGATGTTACTGAAATGTACCAAAAATATTATAAACACATTCCATCAAATGCACTATGTGTTCCAACACCAATTGAACAATACTTTGTCCATGAATGGAATCGAGAAAGAAATCCAGATGAAGGCAAATATCCAGAATATATAATTCATGATAAAGGAAGTGTGAGAATGGATGAAAAAGTTCACCAGTTTTTAATAAATCAAGCAATAGGAATCCCAATTGCAAATTATGAATACACACCAAAAAGTGGATTTATAAAACGTGGTAAAGAACATTTTGTCCCATATACAAGACAAAAATATAAAGTTCATTCTTCAAAAATTAGACCACATAGTCATGTACTACAATTCTTTAAAGCTGGCAATAAACCAATATCTGGAGATATAGGTTTAAGTAAAAGTGCAACAACACCTATCGTAATTAATAATATAAATGATGTATATGCTAGAACAATAGAATCATATGGTACATATCATCCAAAAAGAGGTGGATTCGGTTATGATACACAACCTCAATTACATGTGGGGTTAATTGCAACTCCTCAGTTAAAACCAACAGATAATTCAACTAGTTATTTAAATAGCGCATGTTATTGGAAAGTAGAATGTTCAATAGAAATTAAATGTAATATTACATCAGCATTTGGCAAAGGATTTAGTGTTAGTTGGCCTTTAGAAGCAACTTTTTGTGCTAATTATGATAGAGCTTACACAGATGGTCAAACATTATTCGGCGTTACAGATGACGATAATGGAAAAGTAAATGCAATTTTAAATGAAGAAGATGATGATGAAGAATATGATGTTATAAATAAAACACAACATTTAAATTTATAATTTTATTTTTTATTGTAATATATTATATTTTTTCAATAAATGATAACTTGACAAAGGATGTGGTTTTTTATTATAATTTTTTAAATTTTTATATGATCTCCACTTATAAATAAACATTATAGATCTAAAAGCTTTATCATTTGGGAATACATCGTTATTTGATAGAACAATTATTGGTGTTCGCATGACTACAGTATCATTTGAATATTTAACTTTAGCTGCAACAGTATCTCCACCAAATAACATTTTCAATGTTTCAGTTGCTGACGGCTCCAGTATAGGTTCGTTCCATAATATTATTCTCTTGTCAACGCATTCCATTAATGGAAAAGAACTATAACGATTAAAATTGCCAACTTGGCCAAAATTTAAACAAAAATGAATAAAAGTATCAAAAAAATAATTTTTACCAGCATTTGGAGGTGATAATATAAATAAAGTATTTTTTTTAGGATTATTTTTATCAATAACATTATATAAATTAATTAAAAATTTTATTATTTCATTATAATCATTATAAAATTGAAATTTTAATAAGTCATCTAAAATATTTACTGATTCTTGAATAGAATAATAATAATTATATAAATTACCTACTGGTGCGTTAAAAATTAAATTTTGTGGTTCAACAGATTGTAAATATAAAAAAATTTCCTGGAAAGTTAAATTATTTATATAGTTATTTACTATTCTTATACAATTTTTTATTAAAGTAGAATTTAAGTCAAAGAACCGAAATTGCGAAGATAGCCACATTGATGTATTTAAAATATGGCTTATGGGAGCTGTTGGATGTTCTTTTAGAAAATCAATTATTTTGTCTCCCTTTCCTCTCTTTTGACATTTGGTATCTGCTGTAACTGATTCGTTACAGATACTAATAACTTCATTATTGTTTTGTAATTGGGATCCAAAGGAGATTGGATTATAAATGTTGAACGAAAATTCGCTTCCGTCCACCATTCCTTCTTCGGCTTCTTGCAGATCTTGGAAAAATCGTATACATCTAGTTTCACAACTTGGAAACCACGTTCCCCCGGCGATGTTATAGTATATGTACTCCCTGGAATCTTTCTGCAAATAGATTGACAGATTGATCCAGTGCTAGAGCGGAAATTTCGGCATTTGTAAATTGTTTTCAGGATTATCAGAAGCAAAATACTTGCCCACAAGTTTATCAACAATTATTTCTGGAGTATAAACTTAAGCTAAGCTTCAAATTGTTCAAATTTATCTACACCGATGGCTCAAAAAATAACTCTTCAACATCATTCGCGGTAGTATCGGAAGACCTAGTGGTCTTGAAAAAAGGGGTATTGTATAGTCTCGGTTCCACTTTCACCAGTGAAATATTTGCCATATATGAAGCTGCTGTTATAGCCTCCAAAACCAAAGGTAATTTTTGTATTTGTACTGATAGCCAATCTGCCATCGATGCCTTACAAAACTTCAGAAATGGGAGCCTGTTAGTAACCTACGTTCGAGATTTGCTCATAAAAGAAGAAAATAAAATTAAATTGATGTGGATACCTGGCCATTGCGGTATTCAAGGCAATGAATTTGCTGACTCTGTTGCAAAAAGTGTCCACAATGCACCTGTTGTGTATTTTGACGCTCTTGAGAAAGCTGACTTGAAACGTCTTATAACACAGTACTTACAAAACAAGTCCTTAATGAAATGGAATAATTATGTACACCATTACTCGACTATTAACCCAACTAAGGTTAAACCTATTTTCCCTACTGGATCTAAGCATACAGATATTTTGAAATTCACAAGGCTTCGTTTGGGGCACACGCAGATCACTCAAGGTCAATTGCTTAAATCTGCACGCCGGATCGTGCAGTTTCTGCAAGTCTCCTAGCACATCAGTCAAACATCTTTTAGACATTTGCCCTGAATTTACCTATCCAAGGCAAAGGATTTTTGGCACATCTGTTCCATCAAAACATCTAGCTGACATAACTTTTTTAAATATAAGTCTTATATCTAATTTTCTTTCATTATGTAATTTATCCAATTTAATTTAATATGAACTATTTATCTTAATTCTCGATATATTGAACCAGCAATTGTAACCATTATAATTAATTTATTTTATCAACCAGCTGATGGCCTTGAGCTAGTGCTGTTATTTTTATTATTTTTTCTATATTAATATACTCGAACTAAATATGATTATTATAATATATATATTCGTATATTTATTTATTAATATTAAGATTTGAATACAATTGTCAATCTCTTGAAGAATATACACTAAAAGAAAAGAATTGAAACAAACAAAAATTTTTATATTTACTTGCTCCAATTCTCCGTTTTGAAGTCGGTTTAAATGACGCCGTTCTACATTATTAATAAATAATTAACCATAATTTATAATAATTAACATTATTATAAATTCTGGTGACACTTACAGCTTATAAAATTTAATTGTTCCTTAATAAATATTCTGGTTTGTGTACCAGCAAATTTTTTTAAAACAAATCAGTTTTAAACATTTTTTGGTGACCCCGACTTGATTGGAAACATTCACTTCCATACGAACCAATTGTCAAACAAAGTTGGACTTAGCAGCAAATCAATTACAATTGGGTAGCGATATTCAGCGGCTTATCGCAAACTGAAAAAAGGATCCTGCATTTCGTAAGCCAGTCAAAGATTACTACAAGGACAGGCTCACTCATCTAGATACAGCATGACAACAAGACTCGACTAATAAAAGATGCACCAAAAGGACATACATATTTTGTGAATTGGCAACTTAGCTAGTTAGCACATAAGCCCATAAAACTTTTTAACGAGAAGATAGAGGAAGCATCATCTACTAATCTTCTAGCACAGGTTTCAGTACAGCCAAGTGGCCGAGAAGAAATGGCACCAGTTGGCGAATATACAAAGGCTTGGTCATATATGAAAGCAAGGGGCTATGATGAACTCCCTGCAGCGAATTATTGGTGATTTAGTAGATAAAGATAATGAGCAGTCTCCAGAGAATTGGAGGTTAAGAATTACAAAAATATAGCAGCAGGTAATCAAGCAGCAGACGGCTACGGCGTGGAGCGATACATATGCATTGAGGAACTGGTCCAATAGACACTTGTTGAGTTAGTCTGTAACAAGAAGAACCATGAACTAAAGTCAACAACAAGTGAAGCAATCTCATCAACCGGTGCCTTATTACCATTGCCAAGAGTTAGAATTCCAAAATTTCAAAGTGATTACTTGAAATGAGATTAATTCATTTAGTTATTTCCACAAATTATGCACAACTAAACATTACCAAATAAGCAAAACGTATGTGGTATCTAAAATTGGATTTACTGGGCGAAGCTGAAAAATTCAACAGTCATCTGGTGCCAACAGTCATCTGGGATCATCCATCTGGCACTGCAACATCAAGCGCTATTAAGGTGTTACATGACACGACAAAAGAAAGCTTGCTTATACTGAACAATCTAGACGTTGCCACTGCGTCATGGGATCCGCTTTTGTTACACTTATGCAGCTTATGCAAATTATGCAAAAACGGGATCCACCCATTATTTGCATATCTCAGTTCTCTACAACTTGGACCACCTGATCTAGTATAAATTGTGCACCAAAACTAGTTATATATAAATTGTTTAAAAACTGGTCATAGTGCAAATAAATGTCTATCAAGAAGTTGTATGAAATGTAACAAAAACAATAACACACTACTTCATTTTGAAGACACAGCATCAAAGACAACAGATATCAAGGCGACATGCCCAATAGAGAAGGCAATGTGCAACCTAACCCAAAAGCAACAACATTAGCTGCAGTAGGAGAGCAACACATCACAGCCAAGATAGGACTCACATCAGAAGGTGGAAACCTAGTGAAATGTTGAGCACTTCTCGATTCTTGTTGCCAAGTGAACTGTGGTTAGTCAACGAATAGTGAAAAAAACTGGGAATTTCACCTCAAGCCACTTCTCTGTGTATTCAAGGAATTGGCAACAGAAAAAAAGAGAGCAGCAACTGATAAAGGTCAACCTCCAGTCCAGAACAAATGGATTCTCAATGCCTTTGGAAGCTTTTGTGTTTCCAAATATAATTACTCCTCAATCATCGACACAATTTGACATAAATCCTGAAATGTTTGACAGTTTGAAATATCACTTCAACCGTGTCCTGATTTTAACCGCCCTGATAGAATCGATGAGCAGAGTCTTATCATCAACTATTGTCCATCGGGTAATTTCGGCTATCAAACAACCTCCTTCTACTACAAAATGCTGTATTTGGATGAATTCTATCTGGAAAAGTTGATAACAATCAGCAAACGTCTGCAACATGTGGTATATATACTGAGGATGGTAACAATTTAACTGAAGCAGTTGAGCGTCTTTCGATATTAGATGATATACAGCATTTTCGGCAGCTTAGCAATGCATTGAGTCTCAGTTTAGGCAAAATTCATTCATTAGAACCGCAGAGGGACGATTCATGGTAAAATTATCTTTCTTTGCAAAACCAGGAGTATTAGGATATTCTAGGGAAATCACAACTAAGAGGTTTATGGCGCTAGAGCGACGTTTGGCAAAAACTGAAGATATGAAGCAACAATACAAAAATTTTATTGACGAATATGAGGCTGTTGGTCATATGACTGAAATCAATATAGCCGACATTCTAACACTTCGCTATATCATTCCACACCATAGCGTACTTGAACTTGACAGTAGCACAACCAAACTGCGCGTAGTTTTCGATTCGTCATGTAACTACGACAGGATTTTCGCTGAATGATTTAATGCATACAGGACCAACTGTGCAGGGTGGACTGTTCTCTACATTAGTTCGATTCCGCCCCCCACAGTTTTTTTTATATTGCAAATTGTACATGCAGATACTTCTTCATCCGGACCATTGCAAATACCAGATTATCATTTAGAGAAATGACACCAACTGGATTTCGAAATACTATCTACTAAATACTGGAACGGCAACCGATCCGCATCCCATCTCGCCACAAATCCTTGCAGCATATTGTAAAAGACAGCATTACTGGTCAAACGCTTGCAGGCTAAAATTCTTCGAAATAATTTTTATGTAGACAAAAAACACATATTTTGATAAATACCTGCCCAAGTAGTGTGTGCCAAGCACCAACAATTACGTCAGGGCATCCCGCAAAGAGACCAGAAAGTAAGCTTGGACTTTGGTAAGGTTGGGCTCTGAGGCTGTTTTTATTGGCCCTGAGCCTGTTCTGCCACTCCCTTCGTCTGTCATCAAAGCCACTGCAAACAAGTGGGTTGTTGCGACCCACAAGCGAGCCTGGCGGGCTGAGAGAGGCTGCGGATGGACGAAAATTATGCTACCTGCTATCTCTGACCGATGGTCACGGTTCCTTCTATCTTTAGGTAGGAGAGACTGCAGGCTGTTGGTTGGCGTGATGAAAGGGCACTTTCTATGGGCTAGGCACATGGAAAGGATTGGCATATCATACAGTGTGCTGTGCCCAGCCTGTAGAGAAAAAGACGAGACGGCGGACCATTTCCTTTGCGTCTGCCCTGCCTTTGCTCCAATCAGGTTTGGGATTTTTGGCACTGATGTGCTGAGGAGTAACCAACTTCACAACAAGCTCCTTAGCACCACAGGATCTACTTCTATTTCTTCGGAGGTCGGGTAGATTAAAGCCGAGTAAAAGGGAACCTTAAGTGCAGTACAATGAATATATACTCCGTCTGAGTGCTGCGCTTTCTAGATTGTTCCGACAAAAATAAAAAAAAAGCTTGGACTTCGCAAACAGTGATAGCAAGTCAATCACAACACTTGGAATCCCAAATCAGACAATTTTCGAGTCAAGGTAAAACTGGAAGAACACAAAAGGATCCCAAAACGAACTGTCACCTTAGACTTGGGAAGAATATTTGACCCATTGAAAATCCTGTCACCAATCACAGTAATGGTAAAAATTGTAATTCAAGAACTATGGAACCTAAATATTGACTGGGATGAAGCATTACCAATCAAACTGCATACAAAATGGAGATGCTCTTTATATTAAATTTTGCAATATTTTCACACCGCATCTTTAATGGAGAAATTCCAAAATCATATCAAATACATTCGCTGACGCATCGAAGAAAGCTTTTGGTGCTGGAGTTTATCTCAGAGCAGTATTCAATGATGGAAGGATCATTACAAGACTCTTATGTGCAAAATATGTGTAGCACCACTTAAACGTTCAATCATTCCCTCGCTGGGAACTCTGCTCTATAGTATTATGCGCTTAGTTGGAAAACAGGGTCACAGGAGATCTACAGCTTCAAGATCACCCAGCACACTTGTAGACAGATTCGGAGATTATTTTATCTTCGGCCTGTTATACGGCCTCAACTCTATTCATATCACAGGACATTGAAAGGAAGTGAAAGCCATCACTAGCGGCTCGAACAGCAGTTGACAGTTGAGAATTAATATATACGATCAACCATAAAAATTATTTTAGGTGAGTCTAACGAGTTGTGGGTTACGTTCTGCGTTAAGCCTACAAGGACTAGCAGTGACTGGATAAAACAATTAGCGCTAACACCTAAGGAGTCTTACTAACGATTTCGTTATAATAGGGACTGTTCAGCAATCCAACCTTAACGAAGAAAGCAAATATCTTCGAAAAAATAATGAACTAAAGATGACGAGTCCATTCAATAATTTGTCTCCGTTCTTATATGACGAGAGCGTAAGGGGTTTAAGTGGAAGATTCGAGGCCTCAAACCTATCATTTGTACCAAACATCAAATATTGATTTCCTATAACGACCCTCTAACCAAACTGCTTTTTGAGATAGTTCATCAAGACAACAAACATTGCGCACCTCAAACACTGTTAGCATTATTGAGACAACGATCTTGGCCAAAAAAAGGAAAATCCATGACAATATCAACGGTAAGACGTTGCTTGTCGGCAATTTCGTTCCTTTCTATGTCATCTGTACTCGTATATGCAACAGATGAACAAGAAACAATAATATCGGAATGCAGCAAGAAGGGGTTCAAATTTAACTTCATCCCACCAAGCGCATCATATTTTGGAGGACTGTGGGAAGCAAGTGCAAAATCGGCAAAACACCTTTTATTGACGAGCACATTGATGGCATCGGCCATTTACGAAGAATTAGAAACAATCATCATAGATGTAGAAGCCATTGTGAACGCAAGACCTCCAACACCTATGTCGAAAGATCCAAATGATATATCAGCGCTTACTCCAGGTCATCTCCTTATAGGTGAACCTTTAATCGCGCAAATTGATAGCAAAGCTATGTCAGAAAAACAAGGTATTTTATCACGATGGAGATTGGTCTCCAACTCAAACACGACGTGGTCGACTTCCGATCAACACTGTGACCGACAATGAAATCAAAAGCAGCGATAGCAACAATATCCTCAGCGTCGATTGATGGGACCTCTGCATCAGGCACACACAAGCGGAGAAAAATTTCATCCCTTCACTCCATTAGCGGACTGCCCCACCATTCAGCGGCCACAACCTGCCCCACGACAAAGCATAGTGCCAACAGACTACGTAATAACAGTTTCTTGAACTTTGTTCAATCCGGGCAGAATATTTAAAACACGTAAATTGTCTTAATAAAAAATAACAACATAATCCGATTCAGTTTGAAGACAGCCTAAACTACACGTGCCAACTATATTCAAAAGTCAAGAAACTCAGTGGAAAGCAGACACAATTCGGCATAGCCATTTGAACAAATGCAACAAGATATAGCTGTGCTTGCAGAAATGCATGTGGATGCCACAAATGTAAGCGCTTTTATGTATACGAACTATATAATCTATATATATATATATATATAAAAGAGAGTGATGTTAGTTACTACGCTTATAACTCAAGAACGCCTGGACCGATTTCGATGATGATCACCAATTCGGTTAGGTCTCCACCCAAACAAGAAGAATACCCAAGGAAATTCCGAAATTTTTCCCGAAAAAAAAATTATGAAGAAAATTCATTTTCCCATACATTTCGTATGGAGCGATTTTACAACGCCACCTTAACTCAAAAACCCATAAAAACGAACATAATTTTAAATGCTGGTTCCGGTATTGCCAGTAGATGGCGTTGTGTGCATCAACTTTTTTACAACGCCATCTTAACTCAAGAACTCATAAAAACGAACATTATTTCAAATGCTGGTTCCGGTATTGCCAGTAGATAGCGTTGTGTGCATCAACTTATGACAAACAGAACAGTTGAACAGTTTCTCAAATTTGTATCAGCTAATGACAGTTATTGTAAATAAATTTGATTAAATACATTTATTGTTTTGAAACGATTTTTTGTGAATTTGCTATTACCAGCGAAAAGAGACGTTAATTTCGAATTGTGCAATTAATTTTTAGGTGGATTACTTTGAAAATCAATTCTTATTCGCAGATTATTTCATTCAGAGTGATCATTTTAGTGTGGAATTCTATTTTCAAACGGTAAGTTGCAATGAAAGTTGTTTATTTTGTGAGGTTATGAGCACATGTTTTGTGTGTTCATTTCTCAGTGTAATTCACAATGCCGCGAGCCAGAAGATCTAATCTTTCGCGTCGAACCCGAAATGCAAGTAGAGTTCCGAATATCGCCTATCAATTAACGACGGATGAACAAGAAATCGCACGAGAACAGCGCCGTGTTAGTATGGCCCGACTTCGTGCATCACAAACACAAGAAGAAAGATAGGCGGCAAATGAAACGGATCAGTTAACAATGAGAAATCGTCGGGTAAACCAAACAACTCAACAACGTGATAATCTAAATCAACGCATAAGAAGAACTGCTTCAAGTGTTGATTTGAATCGAGTAGCGTTTCATTACGATTGCAGAATTGACTACAGCTCGCCTCCTTCCGTTCAAATTGGCCCAATAGAAGTTGTGTGCAACCATTGCGGTGCATTGAAGTTTGCTGGAGAAACCCCTGGATTGTGCTGTCTCAGTGGCAAGGTTAAATTACCACCATTGCCCTTGCCAACAGAGCCATTGCGTTCTTTGCTTCATGGTGAAACACCAGAATCACGTCATTTTCTATCGAACGCTCAGAAATACAACGGATGCTTTCACATGACTTTATTTGGAGCAGATATTATTCACGAACGCGGATTCAATCCGACATTCAAAGTAATAAAATAACCAATCATTTTCTTTTGATGCACAAAAAATTTTGAATCTAATTTCGTCATTGACTCTACAGATCCAAGGCCAAATTCACCAAAGAATTATATCATTGCTACCACTTGAAGACGCACAACATAAATTCCTCCAAATCTACTTCATGGGCAATGTGCAGCTGCTTCATGAACATCATGCATTGGTTCGTTTATTCAAAACTGCGTTGGATCGCATCCCAACTGATGACTATAAAGTCGTGATCAGAGCGGATAAACGACCTGCAGGAACGCACGAACGCCAATTTAACGCTCCAACAATAGATTAGGGTGCAGTTGTGATTGTTGGCGAAAACCGGGAATCACGCGATATTGTGATCACACGTCGGGACTCTGGGCAATTGCAACGAATATCCGAAACACATCGTTCATACGATGCATTGCAATACCCACTGATGTTTTGGCAAGGAGACGATGGATATTATATCAACATCAAGATGATAAATCCATCGACCCGTGAGTATAGATATCAAAATAATTTTCATTTCAATATAACACTAATGTCACTGATATCAGTTAGGTGAGGAAACTACCAGGAAGGTCAGCGCAATGAATTTTTACGCGTATCGTTTGATGATTCGCCAAAATGTAGACAACTGTTTGGTTCGATTTCGCCTATTGTTTCAGCAATTTTGCGTCGATATGTATGCCAAAATAGAATCAGAGCGCCTCCTTTTTAATAGTTTAAATCAAACCAAACTACGTACGGAGGAGTACATTCATTTACGCGATGCAATTTGCACGGAAGGAAATGCATCTGATGTTGGTCGGTTGACCGTTTTGCCGGCGACGTTCGTCGGCAGCCCACTTCATATGCATGAATATACGCAAGATGCAATGACATATGTACGTCATTACGGCCGTCCAGACCTGTTCATCACCTTCACGTGCAATCCAAAGTGGATAGAAATTGCTTAACTACTGCTTCCTGGCCAAACATCAAGTGATCGGCATGATATCAGCGCACGTGTATTCAGGCAAAAAATCTGGTCGCTCATGACCTATATTGTTAGGCATCGTGTCTTTGGGGATACTCGATGTTGGATGTATTCGATTGAATGGCAAAAAAGAGGATTGGCGCATGCGCACATTCTCATTTGGTTAGTCCAAAGAATACAACCACACCAAATTGATGACATCATATGTGCCTAGATTCCTGATCCCGAAACCGATCTAGACCTGCATGATGTCGCAATAACAAACATGATTCATGGACCGTGTGGCTCCATTAACCCACAATCACCATGCATGGTTGACGGCAAGTGTTCCAAGCGTTATCCACGAAATTTGAATGATGAGACCATCAGTGGCAACGATGGTTATCCACTGCATCGGCGTCGATCATCTGATGATGGCGGCAGAACAATTACAGTCAAAGTAAAAGGAAATGATTTCGTGGTCGACAACTCTTGGGTTGTTCCGTATTCGCCACTTCTTTCCAAAACATTCAAGGCGCATTGTAACGTGGAGTATTGCAATTCAGTGAAGTCCATCAAGTACATCTGCAAATATGTCACGAAGGGCAGTGACATGGCGGCTTTTGGTCTTCAAGCTCCTGACCCCAATGATGCACTCACGCGCTATCAAGTTGGTCGGTACGTATGCTGCAATGAGGCGATTTGGCGTATATTCTCATTTCCCATTCACGAACGCTATCCGACTGTTACACATTCGGCAGTGCATCTGGAGAACGTTCAACGAGTTTATTTCACAGCTGCAAATGCCGCTCAACGTGCTCCAAACCCATCAGCGACAACATTGACCAGTTTCTTCTCGATTTGCCGAAGTGATCCGTTTACACATACGTAACTTTAATCAGAGATGCCGCGTCATTACACTTTGCCCTTGCCAACAGAGCCATTGCGTTCTTTGCTTCATGGTGAAACACCAGAATCACGTCATTTTCTATCGAACGCTCAGAAATACAACGGATGCTTTTAAATGACTTCATTTAGAGTAGATATTATTCATGAACGCGGATTCAATCCGACATTCAAACTAATAAATTAACCAATCATTTTCTTTTGATGCACAAACAATTTTGAATCTAATTTCGTCATTGACTCTACAGATCCAAGGCCAAATTCAACATCGAACTGGATCATTGCTACCACTTGAAGACGCACAACATAAATTCCTTCAAATCTACTTCATGGGCAATGTGGAACATCAACTTGATCAGCGCCAAACAATCAATACGGAAATGAGAAGAGGAATTCTTTGAGATCTGCAGCAGCTGCTTCATGAACATCATGCATTGGTTCGTTTATTCAAAACTGCGTTGGATCGCATCCCAACTGATGACTATAAAGTCGTGATCAGAGCGGATAAACGACCTGCAGGAACGCACGAACGCCAATTTAACGCTCCAACAACAGATGAGGTTGCAGTTGTGACTGTTGGCGAAAACCGGGAATCACGCAATATTGTGATCACACGTCGGGACTCTGGGCAATTGCAACGAATATCCGAAACACATCGTTCATACGATGCATTGCAATACCCACTGATGTTTTGGCAATCAGACGATGGATATTATATTAACATCAAGATGCGAAATCCGTCGACCGGTGAGTATATGCTGCTTCCTGGCCAAGCATCAAGTGATCGGCATGATATCACCGCACGTGTATTCAGACAAAAAATCCGGTCGCTCATGGACTATATTGTTAGGCATCGTGTCTTTGGGGATACTCGATGTTGGATGTATTCGATTGAATGGCAAAAAAGAGGATTGGCGCATGCGCACATTCTCATTTGGTTAGTCCAAAGAATACAACCACACCAAATTGATGACATCATATGTGCCTAGATTCCTGATTCCTCCGTCAGTACTATATATCTTCAGACTTCTTGCTCTAAACAACTCATTTCCGCTCCGAACCTAAAATAATAATAAAATCCGGCTTTAAACTGATACTCCTCGTCGCCAGTACTTTATGTGTACTTACTCATATGAAATTATTTTTGCATTTATTGAATTCTATTTCCCCTCATTGAAGCACTCTGTGATAAACGATATTTTTCGTTTTGTTGTCAGATGCGAAATCGATCAAAGCAGATGGTTTTCCGACACGGGGACATGCGACATACAGTTGTCCGTGTGAAAAACATTAATTTTCCAGATTCAGGCCACAAACACCCAATGATTGGCCTTGTGATCTATTAATTGTCATGGCGAATGCGAGACGATTTGGAAATTGTATTCGCTTAAACTCGAATGGCATATCGGTTGGGATCATTGGAATTCTCGGAATGAGAACTTCCTCACCTTTGAATTTTCCTTTTAGTAGTCTCGCGTGAATCACATTGCTCATGAGTTTTGTGACCGCTAAACGCGTTCCGTTGCATAATTTTGGTTGGTTGAGATGGCGAAGCATGATAACGACTGAACCAACCTTCAATTATAAATTGTGCGGCGGCAAGCCAGAACTCAGTTGGGTAGTTGGTTGCTTCGTCTTCGTTTGTTACACAGTCGATAGATTTGAAGGAATGCAGTGACCCAACAATTTGATTTTGAATTGTGAAGCTTAAGTGATCCACATCCTTGTTCTTTGCCGCTAAAATTGCTCTTTCACTCAACCAATCGTAGTTTTGGTGGTTAGCAATGATGTTCGGAAACACTTTGTTGATGAGCTCCTCTTTCGTTGAGACGAAATTGCAAAAATTTGACGGGAATGAAAGCAATCCATTCGATGCGTCGACATTACCGATAGTTAGCAGTTGATTGGAGAACACTTCGGCAGATGGATTGTTTAGCAATGCAACTCGCATGTTTGTCGTCAGCCGAAGTTTCTTCACATAACGCCACAATGGTGATGATTTTAGGCAAGCATTGATCTCATCGGCAGCGGTCGATCGTGGTATTACTGGATGTGTTTGCCGGAAATCGCCTGAGAGTAAAATCAATGCACCCCCAAAACATCTTGCCTCATTACGCAGATCTTTCATATTGCGATTCACAGCTTCTAACGCACGTTTATGCGACATTGTGCATTCGTCCCAGATAAAAATTTTGCTTGCTACCAAAACTATGGCCATTTCTGAATGTTTCGCTATGTTACATGTTGGTTCTTCAATCGCTTGCAGAATGAGCGGTTCGGCAGCCTTCCAGCAGCGTAGCTGCTATTCCAGAAGAAGCAACTGCTACAGCAATTTCTGATCTTGCATGAACTGTAGCCAAAATCAATGATATGAGGAATATCTTGCCAGTGCCACCAGGTGCATCAAGGAACATCATGCCGACATTTCCATCATCAATTGCCTTCATCACCGTATCGTACACTTCTTTTTGTTGGGGAGTCAACAAAGGTACATTCGTTCGAACCAATTGGCTTAATGCATTTGTGTCGTATTCACGCTCACGCTGCAATTCGAAAGCGTCGTTTGTTGCACGACCAGGCGATGTTATTCCTAACCTGACTAACAAACTGCCGCACATTAGGTAACACATGTCTTCTATCAAAACCAAAGCCTGGTTGTACATCTCTTCATTCATCTTAAGATGGGGATTCTCTGAATGGACACGAACTCGATGCAAAATGTCTTCTGACATGTCATCCTTGTACTTCTCCCATAATTCACGTGGATTCGATGGAAAACATGTGGAAATAATGATTGAAAATAATGTGCGTATCTGACTTGGAGATTCGGAAACAGTTGCTTCAGCGATTGTCGTGTCCCAATGCGTATCGTTTTCTAGCAAATTAAGCTCCTGACATACTGCACGAAATGTTGGCAACACTACACCATTGACAGTTCGAAGAGATTCAAAAGATGTCGGGCCACGAACATTCACCAACAACAGTCGCAAGTAAAAGCATTCATCATTTTTCGGACGAGGAGTATCAGTTTAGAGCCGGATTTTATTATTATTTTAGGTTCGTTAGCGGAGGGACATGGCAAATGAGTTGTTTAGAGCAAGAAGGCTGAAGATATATAGTACTGACGGAGACAGATATCAATTTATATCTGCATTTTTCATTTCAGTTTAATTGGTGGAGGTGTATGATCAATGTAGGTTTTAGTCCTAAATACATATATGTACATCTATAGTACAGAACATGGGACATTTTTAGGCAAAACAACGCTTGCCGGGTCAGCTAGTACTAATATAAAATGACGTCCAAAAATATTGTGTAGGTCAAAAGTTATAATAATATGTCAATAGTGGCCGTGGCTGTAAAAATAACACGCTCATTTTTTGTGTAGTGTTTAATGTTACTACCCGCAACCTTCCTGTGGAATGCTTCAACGAAGAAATTTCTACGTCGAAAGCAAGGTGATGTAGTTCCTGGTCATCCGGATGTGCCTTCTACTGAAGCTCTTGGCCATATTTATACAGTTGATCCGAAAAATGATGAATGCTTTTACTTGCGACTATTGCTGGTGAATGTTCGTGGCCCGACATCTTTTGAATCTCTTCGAACTGTCAATGGTGTAGTGTTGCCAACATTTCGTGCAGTATGTCATCAGCTTAATTTGCTAGAAAACGATACGCATTGGGACACGACAATCGCTGAAGCAACTATTTCCGCATCTCCAAGTCAGATACGCACATTATTTTCAATCATTATTTCCACATGTTTTCCATCGAATCCACGTGAATTATGGGAGAAGTACAAGGATGACATGTCAGAAGACATTTTGCATCGAGTTCGTGTCCACTCAGAGAATCCCCATCTTAAGATGAATGAAGAGATGTACAACCAGGCTTTGGTTTTGATAGAAGACATGTGTTACCTAATGTGCGGCAGTTTGTTAGTCAGGTTAGGAATAACATCGCCTGATCGTGGAACAAACGACGCTTTCGAACGAGAATTGCAGCGTGAGCGTGAATACGACACAAATGCATTAAGCCAATTGGGTCGAACGAATGTACCTTTTGAAAACGCAATATATATTTTAATCCAGTTTATATTAATTGGTTTTAAAATTAACAAATTAAATGCAATATAGAATACAAATTAACAATGTCAAAATAAAATTGAAATAAACTCCACATTTCGTGCTGACTGCGTTAACGTTGGGCGAAGACTGACTATAAATATGGCTGCCTTTCCAGTCAAACGTTGCAAGTCGAACTAGGCTTTGGCCTTACAGGGTGATGTTTCATTACAGTCGGCCTTTCCTGATCTTCTTGAGTGACCTCGCTCAACTCGTTGTCGTTGCAGATCTCTTCTTCGTCATCGTCGTCGTCGTCATCGTCTTCTGGTAACTGACACCAGCGCTTTAACTTGTCGAATGCGTAAACAGAAGAATAATGCTTTCGGGTTCATCGTGTTTGAGGCAAATCTTCAATAAGATATCGATCGCGACCTAGGACTTTAGTCACTACAAAAGGACCTTTATATCGTGGCTCGAGTTTCCTTGATGTACCAGTGCTTGATGGTTCGTTTTCAGCTAGGACTAAGTCACCTTCTTGAAAAGAGTGCGGAGCTGCATGTTTAGCGTCAAAGGAAGATTTCGCCGCTGCTCGTTGTTCATTGATTCTTTTCGCTGCTGCTTCACGAAGATCTGTTAGCTGTCTGTCATCTAATGCTTCATCATTTGATTGTAGACTTAAAATTATTCGATTCCGTAAAATATCGCGTGGTTTATAGCCATACAAAAGTTTATGAGGTGTGCAACCTGTTGCGCTATTCGTCATTGTGTTTATGCCCCACTGTACACATCGTATGTTTTCGTCCCATTTCTTATCATTAGAATTCATTGGCAACAACATAGACAAAATTGTGCGGTTCATCCTTTCTGCCTGACCATTTGCCCTCGGTGTACGCACTGCATTCAGAATGTGTTTTATGTCGTGTTCGAAGCAGTACTGTTCAAATTCACGAGACGTGAATGCTGTACCTCTATCCGTCACAATGCGTGATGGCATACCAACGTAACTGCTCGCTTCATTTAACGCTTCAATAACATACCGGGTTGATGTACTTTTTACAGGATATAACATTGTAAATTTCGTGAACGAATCGACAATAACTAGGAGATGTTCTTTTCCCTTCGAGCTCTTAGGAAAAGGCCCCAAATGATCCATATGGATAGTTCTGAACGGGATTGGTTCAATGTCATCATAATGATACTGTATTTCAGTTTTTCCACCTCTATGTTTATTATAGGCACAGTGAAGTCCATCAAGGACATTTGCAAATATGTCACGAAGGGCAGTGAAATGGCGGCTTTTAGTCTTCAAGCTCCTGACCCCAATGATGAAATCACGCGCTATCAAGTTGGTCGGTACGTATGCTGCAATGAGGCGATTTGGCGTATATTCTCATTTCCCATTCACGAACGCTATCCGACTGTTACACATTTGGCAGTGCATCTGGAGAACGGTCACCGAGTTTATTTCACTGCAGCAAATGCCGCTCAACGTGCTCAAAACTCACCAGCGACAACATTGACCAGTTTCTTCTCGATTTGCCAAAGTGATCCGTTTGCACGTACGTTACTTTACTCAGAGATGCCGCGTTATTACACTTGGAATGCTTCATCGAAGAAATTTCAACGTCGGAAGCAAGGCGATGTAGTTCCTGGTCATCCGGATGTGCGTTCTACTGAAGCTCTTGGCCGTATTTATACAGTTGATCCGAAAAATGATGAATGCTTTTACTTGCGACTATTGCTGGTGAATGTTCGTGGTCCGACATCTTTTGAATCTCTTCGAACTGTCAATGGTGTAGTGTTGCCAACATTTCGTGCAGTATGTCAGGAGCTTAATTTGCTAGAAAACGATACGCATTGGGACACGACAATCGCTGAAGCAACTGTTTCCGCATCTCCAAGTCAGATACGCACATTTTTTCAATCATTATTTCCACATGTTTTCCATCGAATCCACGTGAATTATGGGAGAAGTACAAGGATGACACGTCAGAAGACATTTTGCATCGACTTCGTGTCCATTCAGAGAATCCCCATCTTAAGATGAATGAAGAGATGTACAACCAGGCTTTGGTTTTGATAGAAGACATGTGTTACCTAATGTGCGGCAGTTTGTTAGTCAGGTTAGGAATAACATCGCCTGATCGTGGAACAAACGACGCTTTCGAACGAGAATTGCAGCGTGAGCGTGAATACGACACAAATGCATTAAGCCAATTGGTTCGAACGAATGTACCTTTGTTGAATCCCCAACAAAAAGAAGTGTACGATACGGTGATGAAGGCAATTGATTATGGAAATGTCGGCATGATTTTCCTTGATGCGCCTGGTGGCACTGACAAGACATTCCTCATATCATTGATTTTGGCTACAGTTCGTGCAAGATCAGAAATTGCTGTAGCAGTTGCTTCTTCTGGAATAGCAGCTACGCTGCTGGAAGGCTGCCGAACCGCTCATTCTGCATTAAAATTGCCATTAAACCTTCAAGCGATTGAAGAACCAACATGTAACATAGCGAAACATTCAGCAATGGTCAAAGTTTTGGTAGCAAGCAAAATTTTTATCTGGGACGAATGCACAATGTCGCATAAACGTGCGTTAGAAGCTCTGAATCGCACTATGAAAGATCTGCGTAATGACGCAAGATGTTTTGGGGGTGCATTGATTTTACTCTCAGGCGATTTCCGGCAAACACTACCAGTAATACCACGATCGACCGCTGCCGATGAGATTAATGCTTGCCTGAAATCATCAACATGGTGGCGTTATGTGAAGAAACTTCGGCTGACGACAAACATGCGAGTTGCATTGCTAAACGATCCATCTGCCGAAGTGTTCTCCATTCAATTGCTAACTATCGGTAATATCGACGCATCGAATGGGTTGATTTCATTCCAGCTAAATTTTTGAAATTTCGTCTCAACGAAAGAGGAGCTCATCTACAAAGTGTTTCCGATCATCATTGCTAACCACCAAAACTACGATTGGTTGAGTGAAAGAGCAATTTTAGCGGCAAAGAACAAGGATGTGGATCACTTAAGCTTCACAATTCAAAATCAAATCGTTGGGTCACTGCATTCCTTCAAATCTATCGACTGTGTAACAAACGAAGACGAAGCAACCAACTACCCAACTGAGTTCTTGAATTCATTGGATGTGCCTGGCTTGCCGCCGCACAATTTATAATTGAAGGTTGGTTCAGTCGTTATCATGCTTCGCCATCTCAACCAACCAAAACTATGCAACGGAACGCGTTTAGCGGTCACAAAACTCATGAGCAATGTGATTCACGCGAGACTACTAAAAGGAAAATTCAAGGGTGAGGAAGTTCTCATTCCGAGAATTCCAATGATCCCAACCGATATGCCATTCGAGTTTAAGCGAATACAATTTCCAATTCGTCTCGCATTCGCCATGACAATTAATAGATCACAAGGCCAATCATTGGGTGTTTGTGGCCTGAATCTGGAAAATTAATGTTTTTCACACGGACAACTGTATGTCGCATGTCCCCGTGTCGGAAAACCATCTGCTTTGATCGATTTCGCATCTGACAACAAAACGAAAAATATCGTTTATCACAGAGTGCTTCAATGAGGGGAAATACAATTCAATAAATGCAAAAATAATTTCATATGAGTAAGTACACACAAAGTACTGGCGACGAGGAGTATCAGTTTAAAGCCGGATATTATTATTATTTTAGGTTCGTCAGCGGAGGGACGTGGCAAATGAGTTGTTTAGAGCAAGAAGGCTGAAGATATATAGTACTGACGGAGACAGATATCAATTTATATCTGCATTTTTCATTTCAGTTTAATTGATGGAGGGGTATGATCAATGTATGTTTTACTCCTAAATACATATATGTACATCTATAGTTCAGATCATGGGACATATTTAGCAAAACAACGCTTGCCGGGTCAGCTAGTATGTAATATATTTAATAAATCAGTATTTACGAATTGAATTATTTGATTATAAATTCAGTTAATAGCCCATTCTGGTGAAATAAACATTGTGTTTTTACTTACTCCAAGTTTTCCGTTCGAACTGGGTTGAAATGACGCTGTTCCACAATTAGATATTCTGGTTTCACTACCAGTATATAAACTTTAATTGTTCCTTAACAGATAATTTGGCTTGTGTGCCAGCATGTCAATTCAAAACAAACCAGTTTTGAACATATGGAATTTGGTAGTTATGTAGATGTGGGACTTAGTAAACACTATGCAGAAATTGGGCGGTGTATATTAACTGCCACGCCCACTATTAAGAAATATTCATAACTTATGATCTATAAGAGTTTTATGGACGAAATTTTGCGAGAAGCAACATATGGACCTTGTAGTCAACTGCAAGGAATGAGCCTACCTATGCTCGTATTGATACATTGGCTATAAAAAGCAGAAATGTACCTTATGTCCATAATAGTGTGTGTGCAAAATATGGGGATCATAATTTTACTGCCTCGGCCACAAATAACCAAATATAGTTACTAGATTCCTATTAAAGATTCATGAACGAATTTTCGCAGGAAGGTTGCGGATACTAACATTGAAAACCATACAAAAAATGTGCGGGTTATTTTCACACCCACGCCAACTCTTGACATATATTTATAACTTACGATCTATACAATATAATAGATGTAGTAAGAAGAAATCCATTATTTTTCCAATATATGGCTTTCGTAATCTGTATCTCGGGTTGTATAAATGCGATCGGGTTACGCTAGATGACATTAGAAATATGAGATTTCGTACTAAAACAGCTGCTAAACTCAAACTGTACATAGTGGTTATGGTCCTGATGGTGTAACAACCAATCAAGGGCAATTTTGGTTTTTGTCGATTCCGTTCTGGTTAATTGTATGTCAATGATGCACGGCGCTCTGGAAGGCCAATTGTCAAAAATGTCGTTCAAATCATGGAATCGTCGAGTCCGACCGCCGTGCAAGCACTGTTTCGATTGCCAAGGAATTAATATTTCGCAAAAAACCGTTTGGAACCACTTGATTAAGTCTCTATACAAAAAGAAGCTCGATGTATGGGTAACACACTAGTTAATGCAAAAAATTCTCATTCCACATTCTCATGTGGTATGTTTGGTGGGATTGGCACGGAATCATCTACCAAGAGCTGCTCCCCTCCGGCCAAACTCTTAGTTCAGACCTGTACTGTCAATAATTGGATCGCCTGGAGGAAGTAATCCCCCAGAAACAGCTACCTTCTGCCAGTAGGGAAAACTGGACAACGCCAGGCCGCAGATATAGATAGTGACTCGCCAGAAGCTCAGGGAGCTTGGTTGGTAGGTTATTATGCATCCACCTTATAGTCCGGACCTGGCACCAAGTGATTACCACCTGCCTCTGGCGAATAATTTTGCTGGTTCGCAACATTCAAGAGAAGTTTGTGAAAATGGACTGTCCCAGTTTTTCGGCAATAGGGACTGTTGGGGTATTGCGTGGTGTGCCTCGCCTAGATTCTGTTCTTGCGCGAATAGAAACGCGCTCGAATTTAGTTGTTAGAAGGAGACTTTCTCTATTCGTAAAACGCCTGCGAATATACTGTTACATTCACATTATTGTATCTTATTGTCCTACTTTATTATTTCTAAATGCCCTACATTGTTATTTGTAATTGCCCTACTCTTTGGTTTGCACATTCTGCAATTGTCCGCCAATGCAATCATCGAGTGTCACACTTTTGGGAAAGAGCTGACCAGTCAGTAGTGAATGTTTTGCAGTTCAATTGTTAAATGCACGGACCTAAGAGCATGCAATCGACTTTTACTTAATAATAGCATTTTTATTACATTAAAAGTGCGCCTTAGGGCTATGCACTTTTATTATTTTATTAATAATAAAATCGAATAGCTACTTGGGTTTAGCGGACATTGTTAGTTTGACTCACAACAGGACGAGGGTTTCTATGAGAGAGGCATAATGAAATTACCATCAAAATTGGAAAAAATTATCGAACAAAACGGTGCATATCAGATAATTCTAACTTGGCTAAATCAGATAATTCTAACTTTGCTAAATAAAGCCTTAAATTTCATGGCAATTAATGGATTTCTTTTTACTACACCCTATATTTGGGCGAAATTTTCTATTAGTACTAGGAATGAGCATTCCGGTTATTTCATAAGAGCGCCATTATCGGTGAATGTTCTTTTTTGATAACCGTTCTTTTAAGTCGTTCCCATGATACCGCTTTCGTTAAATGAAATAAGTGGTTTTGTTTTGGAGAACGACGTTCTCAGTGTGAAAGTATGCAAACGACAAATGCGAAAACTCCACATAAAAATAAACAATGCACTAAATTCAAAGCTGCCATGCGAGCTATAGTCGAAAAGCTGGCAAGTTGCATACACGAGAGAAATATTTAAATACAGACCATTAATAAACATTATGAACGAACGAGACAAGCAACTAAACGAGTGTGCTGTATTGAAATAAGTGAAATCAAAGAACGTATATTAAAAGAACGGTAACGTCAAATATTCGATAAATGTCGTTGCCAGTTATTTTTCAATAGCCGTGATTTAATCACCGGTTCCCTTCACAAGAAAATGGGGTCGATCAAACAAAAAACACATCCCCGTCCCATATAATGAATTTTGTGAACCCCACCTTATTAAAATTACCCTATCTATGCTTCTAATGATGATATACGAAGTATACATTAAGTCTGTACTAGTATGTATTCCAAATATGGGGAGATTTTCACTGCCGCCACGCCCTCAATTAAACAAACCTTTTCACCTTTTTTAGAGCACGGATATGATTTTGTTTGCTCTTCATTTGGTGGTGATACAACAAAATATTTAATGATTTATATTTTAAACCAAATGAAAGAGACGCATAAAATTGATCATTTTAGTTTCAGAAGCAGTGAGTGAAAAACATAAAGAAAATACAGAAAACACAACTTTTACATTAAATTTAAAATTGTGTAAGCTTCTAATAAAGAAGCGGAATAATAGCGGTGGTTGGATGAGCGTATTGCGCTCTCCTACTCAGCCAGCGCGCTCTCCTACACAGCGCATGCGCTCTCAAAGAGTATCTGCACTATCGCCTAATTCTGACTTCCCGCCAGTGTTGCCGTGTTGGTTATTTTTAACCAAAAATGGTTATTTTTTTTTTTCAATGTGGAGATGTGAACTTTTTTTTTCAATGTCGTAACTTTTTTTAGTAATATTTTTGCTGTATTTTATGTGATAAATTTGCATAACATGTCTTCAGTTTATAAATTAAAATCTACAAAACCATTAGCTTTGATATTCATTACGTCTGACGTTAAATCTGTGAATTAAATTCAGAAAATTTGTACTATTCAAGAGTGCTACAAGAAATTTTGACAATTAAAACAATGGGACAATTGTCAAAATTTTCTCTTTGATGATAAAAAGTCTTGATTTAACACACACCTAACCCTACGTCTACACGGGCAATTTTTGATGGCATAACATCTGTCAAATTTGATTGCAATGGTTGGCAATATTTTAATGGTGGGCATTGCGATGTTATGCCATTGTCATTTTGAAAATGCCGTCAAGCAATCTAGTTCGCTGTACCCACGATGGCAAAATTTTTTTATTTATACGATGAAGAGGAAAAAAGAAGGAAACCAAAATTCTGGGTTGAAGAATGCAAATGCACAGTCTCCATTCATTTTAGCGTTTTTATTAATTTAATAGATGCGGTAAAACGAAAATGTCCGACGATGCTACCACTGTGAGCGTCACGAAAAAATGAAAAAAGGCTGTGAAACAAACAAAATGACAACTGATTGCAACACAGCACGTTGGCAATTTATGGCATAACATATTTCATAACATAAATTGCCAACTTGAAACAATTTGGAGTCTCCATTGGCAATTTGCTTGAAATTTCCAATGGCATACCATTAAAAATTCCCCGTGGAGACGTAGGGTAAGTTAAAAGTATGTTGTTCGCTTTACGTAATAATCAACTCTACGCTACCAAAATACACATTACTGTTTAAATTGGCGTAATGAAAAAAGTAGTCTGAATTGAACAATTTCTAAGAAAGCTTAAGTTTGTGGGAAAAAAAGACATAAAATTTAATAAATGGACAAGTAAGTATTTGTATTTTGAAATGTTTGAATGTATGTATTTGAATTCAATTATATTTTTTAAATTCTTTTTAGGTTTTTATTGAAAAATATGAAAAAAATGAAGAATTATCATCTGAAAGCGACAATGAAAGCAGGTAAAAATTTGATCGTTTAATTTGTCATACATTTTTTCTATATAAAAATTATTTCCCATACAGTAAAAATAAAAATATCCCTAAAAGAAAGTTTCGGACTGCATGGCTAGATGAATTTCCTTGGCTACTAAATAAAGATGGTAATGGGTATTGTACAGCTTGTGAAAAGAAATTGTGCAATCACGTAAGCTATTTAAAAAAACATGCACAAATACGTATTCATATATAAAATGTGGATAGGAAAAAAAACCAAATCAAAATAAATTCTTTTGCAAGTGCAGAAAACGAAAATCTTGTTAAACAAGTATACCATGCCGAACTAGCACTTGTAATGTTTCTAATTTACCACAATTTGCCATTTATAATAATGGATTATTTACCCGAATTATTAGTGGAGTGTTGTCCTGACTCTAAAATTGCACGGAATATTAAATGTTGCAGAACAAAAGGAACATAGCTAGCAGAGACATTGGGATTTCAAGAATTTCAAGATTATTGCAGTGTAGAAGCACATAAAATATTAGGTATTTCTGTAACCCGGTGGCTGGCACTAGAAAATGTTATCAATCGTATAATTGAGCAGTGGGTTGCTTTGCATTTACATTTTATATCGTTTCACTTCGAAGTAAACGGTATAAAAGCTTGTGAAATGGGAGAACTGATGGGCGACGCTGGCTTAAAAGTATATTTTTTATTTCTCTCATATATTCTTAATATAATTAATAACTTAAATAAAGAATTTCAATCGGAAAAAGTGCGTTTTCCATACGTCTATAGCCAACTGGAAATAAATTTCAAATTCATTTTAGGCAATTTTACCAAAAGCAGTTACGTTAAAAGTTTAGATTCTTTGGAAATGGTAAATTTATTTGATGAAAGGAATTACTTAAATGTGGAAAATATTTTTATTGGCCATAAAGCCGAACTATATATGCAGGAATGTAACTTATCCTACTTACAGAAATATGAAATTTAAAAAAATATACAATCTTTTTATATCGAACTTTTAAAAGAAATTTCAAAACGTTTTGACTTTTCAAGAAAAGATTTAAAACATCTTTTCAATATAACACCAAATCAAGTACTAAATAATTTAGAAATAACCTTGGCCTTTATTGTCATCATTCCCGAACTTTACAGAAGAAAAAATTTGAACACAATGGAAACTAGTAAGATTTTCGAACATATCAGATTTAAATAGTGACATGGATATAGTTGAATTTTGGGATAAAGTATCCAAATACAAAAATGGAATGGGTGAAAAATGTTTTGAAGAACTAATTTATTTTGTTCAAAATTTACTGACATTGCCACATAGTTCAGCTGCTGCCGAAAGAAAATTTTCAGAACTTAATTCAATAAAAATCAAGTTTCGAAATAAACTTGATTTTAAAACTATTAATAATATAATGCAATCAAAAGAATTGTGCAAAAACCAAAAAACTTCCCACTATGTGTGGTCTGCCAAAGGGACGTTTTAGCTTTATCGATTTTTTTATCTTAATACAGTGATGAATTTTACCTGTAACTAATATGTTGATCTCTGTTTGTAATAAAATTACATTTAAGATTTTTAGTAATTAAGTATTTAATTATTTAATATGTAAAAGATTTACATTTTTGTTTTGTTTTATGTTAACTCTGAAGTACAAATTTTATTAATTATTTTATCCAAATGATAAATATGGTAATATATTTAAAAAAAATTTAAAAAAAACTTGAAATTTTGGTTATTTTTTTTCTAATTTGGTAACTTTTTTTAAAAATTTTGGTTACAAAAAATGTTTGGTCGTGACAACACTGCTTCCCGCCAACCTTACCTCAGACGCTCTCTTAACAGCATGACGGGATCGTACATATGAGTGAATTTAAAATAGTTCCTTCTCTCCCCAAAGTAAACACCCACAGCGTCAGCATTCCTGTGCCAAAAAAAGTGGTCCAAATTTACTTAATAAAATTGGCGGTATTCTCGTACACACTAATACACAGGCAGGCTTAACAACGCCCTTAGTACACTCAGCTCAGTACCCGTGGAAATCACAAAGCGCCTCACCGTACCCAACCGAGCAAGAACACATTCGCAGATATACTGACAATGTATTAAAAAAAGTGAAGCACAAATAAATGAACAAAGGAAATTAAAATATTTCCTCATAGTAATATGTCTCTTTCTGACGAGCTGAGCTAGCATACTCCTCTCTCGGGTGAACAAATTACAGCTAGAGCGATATAATAGACAACCACATCTCGCTACATGCATGCAAAGCGAAAGTTAAGTCCTTAAACTAAATTGGGCTAACAAGCTAAATAATACTAATAATGGAAGTCTCTGCAACCAAAATCGTTTTGCTATTTTATCGACAGTCCTTAATCCTTTCAGACTCGGGACTATAGATCAAATAAATTCCAAATCCAATTTACGAAGAATGCAACTACCATATTATAATATCTAATAGCTACTTGGGTGACATCTTTTTCCTTAGTGTCCTTAGTTGAGGTCCTTCGAATTCGTTGCAGGATGCCTCTCTGCTTCAGGGTTCCTTGCCCTGGGATTCCTCCAATAGGTAATTTAAACCGGCTGCGCCAAAATGTTGTGGTGATTTCCTTATCTGCTTGTCCTCGGGAACGTCCTCTGGAATGTCCTGTCGCGGCTTGTCCTGCGCCGGAACCTGTAAACCTACATCACTTTCTTAAATGAGCACTGCACTATTCTAGGTTTAAAACAACAAGCAGCTTTATTCTTAAAATACTAGTTCTTATATACTATTTACAAATAAACATTACAGTCTACGTCTTGACTTTTCTGGTGTTCCAGTTACGCAATTGTTATTTGGTGTCAGTTGCTCAAGCCAACTGACCTACTGAAAGTAAAATTTTCGTCGGTGCATTCTAATTGCCCCTCGTCAGCTTGACTGCGGAACTGTGACACCCTAAAAGTTTACATCATAATTAATGCATAATTACTATTCATTTACAATATTTGCACCCTAAAAATATGTGCGTTCTTAATGAATTTAATAGGAGCCGGTGCTGTGAGTCAACTACGCGTAGGTAGCTTGATTCTAACTCACGACACTTTTACTTAATAATAGCATTTTTATTACATTTAAAGTGCGCCTTAGGGCTATGCACTTTTATTATTTTATTAATAATAAAATCTAATAGCTACTTGGGTTTAGCGGACATTGTTAGTTTGACTCACAACAGGACGAGGGTTTCTGTGAGAGAGGCATACTGAAATTACCATCCAAATTGGAAAAAATTATCGAACAAAACGGTGCATATCAGATAATTCTAACTTGGCTAAATCAGATAATTTTAACTTTGCTAAATAAAGCCTTCAATTTCATGCCAAATAATGGATTTCTTTTTACTACACCCTATATTTGGGCGAAATTTTCTATTAGTATAGGAATGAGCATTCCGGTTATTACAGAAGAGCACCATTATCGGTGAATGTTCTTTTTTGATAACCGTTTTTTTAAGTCGTTCCCGTGATACCGCTTTCGTTAAATGAAATAAGTGGTTTTGTTTTGGAGAACGACGTACTCAGTGTGAAAGTGTGCAAACGACAAATGCGAAAACTCCACATAAAAATAAACAATGCACAAAATTCAAAGCCGCCATGCAAGCGATAGTCGAAAAGCTGGCAAGTTGCATACACGAGAGAAATATTTAAATACAGACCATTAATAAACATTATGAACGAACGAGACAAGCAACTAAACGAGTGTGCTGTATTGAAATAAGTGAAATCAAAGAACGTATATTAAAATAACGGTAACGTCAAATATTCGATAAATGTCGTTGCCAGTTATTTTTCAATAGCCGTGATTTAATCACCGGTTCCCTTCACAAGAAAATGGGGTCGATCAAACAAAAAACACATCCCCGTCCCATATAATGAATTTTGTGAACCCCACCTTATTAAAATTACCCTATCTATGCTTCTAATGATGATATACGAAGTATACATTAAGTCTGTACTAGTATGTATTCCAAATATGGGGAGATTTTCACTGCCGCCACGCCCTCAATTAAACAAACCTTTTCACCTTTTTTAGAGCACGGATATGATTTTGTTTGCTCTTCATTTGGTGGTGATACAATAAAATATTTTATGATTTATATTTTAAACCAAATGAAAGAGACGCATAAAATTGATAATTTTAGTTTCAGAAGCAGTGAGTGAAAAACATAAAGAAAATACAGAAAACACAACTTTTACATTAAATTTAAAATTGTGTAAGCTTCTAATAAAGAAGCGGAATAATAGCGGTGGTTGGATGAGCGTATTGCGCTCTCCTACTCAGCCAGCGCGCTCTCCTACACAGCGCATGCGCTCTCAAAGAGTATCTGCACTATCGCCTAATTCTGACTTCCCGCCAGTGTTGCCGTGTTGGTTATTTTTAACCAAAAATGGTTATTTTTTTTTTCAATGTGGAGATGTGAACTTTTTTTTTCAATGTCGTAACTTTTTTTAGTAATATTTTTGCTGTATTTTATGTGATAAATTTGCATATCATGTCTTCAGTTTATAAATTAAAATCTACAAAACCATTAGCTTTGATATTCATTACGTCTGACGTTAAATCCCTCGCTATGATCACGGCAAGGGCTGTGAATTAAATTCAGAAAATTTGTACTATTCAAGAGTGCTACATGAAATTTTGACAATTAAAACAATGGGACAATTGTCAAAATTTTCTCTTTGATGATAAAAAGTCTTGATTTAACACACACCTAACCCTACGTCTCCACGGGCAATTTTTGATGGCATAACATCTGTCAAATTTGATTGCAATGGTTGGCAATATTTTAATGGTGGGCATTGCGATGTTATGCCATTGTCATTTTGAAAATGCCGTCAAGCAATCTAGTTCGCTGTACCCACGATGGCAAAATTTTTTTATTTATACGATGAAGAGGAAAAAAGAAGGAAACCAAAATTCTGGGTTGAAGAATGCAAATGCACAGTCTCCATTCATTTTAGCGTTTTTATTAATTTAATAGATGCGGTAAAACGAAAATGTCCGACGATGCTACCACTGTGAGCGTCACGAAAAAATGAAAAAAGGCTGTGAAACAAACAAAATGACAACTGATTGCAACACAGCACGTTGGCAATTTATGGCATAACATATTTCATAACATAAATTGCCAACTTGAAGCAATTTGGAGTCTCCATTGGCAATTTGCTTGAAATTTCCAATGGCATACCATTAAAAATTCCCCGTGGAGACGTAGGGTAAGTTAAAAGTATGTTGTTCGCTTTACGTAATAATCAACTCTACGCTACCAAAATACACATTACTGTTTAAATTGGCGTAATGAAAAAAGTAGTCTGAATTGAACAATTTCTAAGAAAGCTTAAGTTTGTGGGAAAAAAAGACATAAAATTTAATAAATGGACAAGTAAGTATTTGTATTTTGAAATTTTTGAATGTATGTATTTGAATTCAATTATATTTTTTAAATTCTTTTTAGGTTTTTATTGAAAAATATGAAAAAAATGAAGAATTATCATCTGAAAGCGACAATGAAAGCAGGTAAAAACTTGATCGTTTAATTTGTCATACATTTTTTCTATATAAAAATTATTTCCCATACAGTAAAAATAAAAATATCCCTAAAAGAAAGTTTCGGACTGCATGGCTAGATGAATTTCCTTGGCTACTAAATAAAGATGGTAATGGGTATTGTACAGCTTGTGAAAAGAAATTGTGCAATCACGTAAGCTATTTAAAAAAACATGCACAAATACGTATTCATATATAAAATGTGGATAGGAAAAAAAACCAAATCAAAATAAATTCTTTTGCAAGTGCAGAAAACGAAAATCTTGTTAAACAAGTATACCATGCCGAACTAGCACTTGTAATGTTTCTAATTTACCACAATTTGCCATTTATAATAATGGATTATTTACCCGGATTATTAGTGGAGTGTTGTCCTGACTCTAAAATTGCACGGAATATTAAATGTTGCAGAACAAAAGGAACACAGCTAGCAGAGACATTGGGATTTCAAGAATTTCAAGATTATTGCAGTGTAGAAGCACATAAAATATTAGGTATTTCTGTAACCCGGTGGCTGGCACTAGAAAATGTTATCAATCGTATAATTGAGCAGTGGGTTGCTTTGCATTTACATTTTATATCGTTTCACTTCGAAGTAAACGGTATAAAAGCTTGTGAAATGGGAGAACTGATGGGCGACGCTGGCTTAAAAGTATATTTTTTATTTCTCTCATATATTCTTTATATAATTAATAACTTAAATAAAGAATTTCAATCGGAAAAAGTTCGTTTTCCATACGTCTATAGCCAACTGGAAATAAATTTAAAATTCATTTTAAGCAATTTTACCAAAAGCAGTTACGTTAAAAGTTTAGATTCTTTGGAAATGGTAAATTTATTTGATGAAAGGAATTACTTAAATGTGGAAAATATTTTTATTGGCCATAAAGCCGAACTATATATGCAGGAATGTAACTTATCCTACTTACAGAAATATGAAATTTAAAAAAATATACAATCTTTTTATATCGAACTTTTAAAAGAAATTTCAAAACGTTTTGACTTTTCAAGAAAAGATTTAAAACATCTTTTCAATATAACACCAAATCAAGTACTAAATAATTTAGAAATAACCTTGGCCTTTATTGTCATCATTCCCAAACTTTACAGGCGGTAATGAAGAAAAAATTTGAACACAATGGAAACTATTAAGATTTTCTAACATATCAGATTTAAATAGTGACATGGATATAGTTGAATTTTGGGATAAAGTATCCAAATACAAAAATGGAATGGGTGAAAAATGTTTTGAAGAACTAATTTATTTTGTTCAAAATTTACTGACATTGCCACATAGTTCAGCTGCTGCCGAAAGAAAATTTTCAGAACTTAATTCAATAAAAATCAAGTTTCGAAATAAACTTGATTTTAAAACTATTAATAATATAATGCAATCAAAAGAATTGTGCAAAAACCAAAAAAATTCCCACTATGTGTGGTCTGCCAAAGGGACGTTTTAGCTTTATCGATTTTTTTATCTTAATACAGTGATGAATTTTACCTGTAACTAATATGTTGATCTCTGTTTGTAATAAAATTACATTTAAGATTTTTAGTAATTAAGTATTTAATTATTTAATATGTAAAAGAATTACATTTTTGTTTTGTTTTTTGCTAACTCTGAAGTACAAATTTTATTAATTATTTTATCCAAATGATAAATATGGTAATATATTTAAAAAAAAATTTAAAAAAAACTTGAAATTTTGGTTATTTTTTTTCTAATTTGGTAACTTTTTTTAAAAATTTTGGTTACAAAAAATTTTTGGTCGTGGCAACACTGTTTCCCGCCAACCTTACCTCAGACGCTCTCTAAACAGCATGACGGGATCGTACATATGAGTGAATTTAAAATAGTTCCTTCTCTCCCCAAAGTAAACACCCACAGCGTCAGCATTCCTGTGCCAAAAAAAGTGGTCCAAATTTACTTAATAAAATTGGCGGTATTCTCGTACACACTAATACACAGGCAGGCTTAACAACGCCCTCAGTACCCGTGGAAATCACAAAGTGCCTCACCGTACCCAACCAAGCAAGAAAACGTTCGCAGATATACTGACAATGTATTAAAAAAAGTGAAGCACAAATAAATCAACAAAGGAAATTAAAATATTTCCTCATAGTAATATGTCTCTTTCTGACGAGCTGAGCTAGCATACTCCTCTCTCGGGTGAACAAATTACAGCTGGAGCGATATTATAGACAACCACATCTCGCTACATGCATGCAAAGCGAAAGTTAAGTCCTTAAACTAAATTGGGCTAACAAGCTAAATAATACTAATAATGGCAGTCTCTCCAACCAAAATCGTGTTGCTATTTTATCGACAGTCCTTAATCCTTTCGGACTCGGGACTCCAGATCAAATAAATTCCAAATCCAATTTACGAAGAATGCAACTACCATATTATTATATCGCACTTTGATAAGAATAAAAAGAGCTATTACATATCCTCTAAAAAGTAGTAAGGGACTTGTGGCAGTTGTCAAAGGTATTGAATCTGATGTAGATCAACGGACGAAATCAAAGAGGCTCTTGCAGGTGCTGGTTTTAAAGTTTAGTCCGTTTACAATATAATAAAAATATAATTAAAGTAAGTAAAATATAGAAAGAACGTCATTCATTTGTTTTAAATTAAATAAAAGAAAATAATTAAAATCACATCCGCCATGTTCGCTGTTCTCTACTGGACTGCTCATCGTGTATCGGAACCAATCGCCACAAAGTAGTAAAAAGCGTTCAAAATGGGTATGAGCTTTCTGTTTTTTTTTGTTTACGCTAATTCACACTTTATACTTGCAGATTTTCCGGAGCACCAACGCATACGACTGTATCGAATGCAAGTTCCAGCTTAGAGTAGTATAGAGAGATACCTTCGTCAATCCAACAACAACAATGGGAAATCGAATGCAAGTGTATAAGTGCTCTGGGATCCACCAGCGATCAGCTGTTTCGTAGTGGACCCCATTTGGACTTTTTATGAAGCTAATAATTTTTTTCCTACTTATTTACATAAATTTAAGTGAATAAATTAAAATCAGAAGTGGAATAGTGCTTTAATTATTATATATAATTATAATAAAATTAGATATAATTTAAGGGTACAAATTTTGCAAATTGTATATAGTAATTATTATTGGAGACTCATAAATATATTCTGATATTTATATATATCTTATTTCCATCGATTTAATCCATTGAGATAAAAAAAGTAGCACATCAACTCAGAACGTGTAACTTATTAATCGTTTAACATATCATAACTAGTCTCAAAGATTTCTGATTCTATAATTGGTTAATCTTTGTAGTAATGTACAAATAATTGGGTGTTAAAAATAAGAAAAAAAAATATATGGTCATTAGGTTTATCCAAAGCTTATTTGCTTATGCTGCTTTGAAAATGTATTCAATAAAACTTTATTACAATAATTCGTATAAATAAAAAAATATAATTCGAATGTAACTACTATTTGCGTAATTATTTATTTTATTTATGGTATTCATTTATTTATTTATTTGCAAGAGAAAGATAAGAATCAATTCTTATCCTACATACAGTATTTCGGAGCACTAGCTGCCATGGCTTTCAGCTCGCTAATATTTATGTGGATTAGGAATAAATATTTAGATTCGATGATTTTAAAGATAAGGTTTCAAAGTATAAATTATTGAGAGGATACTGCTAAGCGTATGTACATATGTGAACTATCGCATTAAAGTCTTCTTTCAGTGATAGATAATTCTATTGATTATACCTACTATAGAGTTGAACTTAAATGTATGTAAATAAGAAGAAAAGTATGCAATATTATCGTAAATAAACTAAAAACAAAGAATAAAATTAGAAAATTTTTTCAATTTTAAATAAAATCTAGTACAGAAGTCTGATGTCGGGTTAGACTGGCTTCGAAATACCCTTTACCTTTTCTTGTGCGTTCGAGTTCAACAATGGGGATGTTTTCTTCATAAATCATCATTAGGAGCATATCTACGGTTATTTTCGGTAGGGTACCTTGAATTGATTATATCGACCCCATTTCTTGTGTATGGCTTTGTAGTGTCAATATAACCACTAATATAAAATTTAGTCCAAAATTTTTGTATAAGTCGTAAGTTATAATAATGTGACAATAGTGTGCGTGACCAGCAAGCTTCATGTAAAAGTTCGTTCATGTATCTCCTATAAGAACCTAGTAACGATTTTCTTAATTGTGGGCGTGTCAGTAGTAATAGTCTGCCCATATTTGGAATGCATGCTAGTATAGACCCAATGTATACATCTACCAATTTGTATTCATATATCATCCCTAGAAGCATAGATAGGGTAATTGTCTTTAAGTGGGGTCCCGAAAGTTCATTATATGGGAGGGAGGCGTATCCTTCATCTGATCGAGCCCGAATCTTGTATATGGCTTTTTAGGGTCCATAGTATATAATTTCGTCAAAAAATATTGTATAGATCGTAAGTTATAATAATATGTCAACAGTGGGCTGTAAAAATACAACGCCCATTTTTTGTGTGGTGTTTAATATTAGTACCCGCAACATTCCTGTGAAACTTCGTTGATAAATCTTTAATAGGAACCTAGTAACGATTTTTGGTTAATTGTTGGCGTGGCAGTAGCAAAAATCTGCCCATATTTGAAATGACAAAAATATAATTTTTTTAGGTTGCTGCTTGTATGTGTGTTCCATTAACACAAGGTTGCATTTTAGTTAAAAAATCGGGCGCAATTGTATATGTACCGCAGAAAATTTGACGTCTCTATGGTCTCTGCTATCGCGTCGTTAGTCCACAAGTTAAAATACTCATACAATTTAAATTTGAAATGGAATACACACACAATTTCAATTATTTAATACCATTTAGAGCAATTATTTGGTTGGGGTTTGTTCCTTGAATTCATGTGTCGTATATGGATAAGGTTGTTATATGTGGAGGACTTCAAAAAAATTCTAAATAAATACTCTATATTAAAAAATCTATAAATATAAGAAAAAATCAGAGGATAAACATTTCAATTCAAATTTGTAAATGCTGACACATGATTCCATATTAATATACGAGAATATAGATCAAACCACAAAAGCGGAGATGAGTATTAAAAATTTTATAAAAGAAAGAATTTTACCTAACAAGTACATTTTACTCGTTTACTCCATTATATAAATTAAATTGTTCGATTAAGAATTTTAAGCAGCACACAAATATTCCAGCGTTCCATGCAGTATGGTTCTGTGCGAATTGTTGGCATATGCAGCAAGTTGGTGCGCTTTCCATAAATACCCTAGGGCACTCTCTTGAGGTAGCGGATACCGCCCTGGGCGATGACGAAAATAACCTCACTTTGCATTCTAACTCGGTAAGTAACGGCGAATATGAGATAAATGCAACGAGATTGGACAAATCTAACCCCAACAACCGCAAACTCCCAAACACGAAGGTAAGCAAAATGATAGCTCCATAAACAAGAAGATGCAGCTTCGTTAACAACGCGTGTGGAAAAGGAGTTTTTTGGACGTAAGTACGCAATTTTTAAAGCATCGGATTCCGATATTAACAACAAAAGTAAAATCAATCCCTCAGAGAAAGCAGAAAAACAACAGGTAAATTCTGGAATATATAAAGCTCAAGGAAAAGAGCTACCAATAGTCCAGCATCAGGGTCATATTAAACTTCCAGCACCAAAAGGCAAACTCGAACGTTTAATTGAATATGCATTTGCGGTCAAAAATAATTGTGCGCGCACGCCAGTCAACTTACAGAATATTTAAATAGCCCTAATTTATTCTAGGAATTTGTTGAGAAGCAAGGCTCAGATTTACCGCTGAATTCGGCCATACATTCAAGGAAGTTTGACTACATGAATTTGCAAAACTTTTCTGAATGGCTATATGAATGAATGAATGGCTATATTTTTTTTTCTCATTTATTATCTATTTTATCGAAGTAATCAAAACTTAACTCTAAAACTGTTTATTATTAAGTCCAGCCAATGCTAGACGAAAAAATATAGCTTCTACGATTGCTTCTGTGAATGTCTTTCACGTCTCGCCTAATCGGCTGAGAGCAAGGGTGACTCTCCTTCTCAGCCGACTGTGAGCTCTATAATTTAGAATATTGCGGGCCAGTGGATTTGGGTGGAACTCAAGCTCCTTAATATACATTGTCACATGTTTTGAAAACACATTTTTTACCATCGGGACGTTTAGATCTTTGTGAATGCACGAATTTTTGACATACCACGGAGCGGCTGTAATCATTCGGAGGATTTTATTTTGTCGCCTTTGAATTTTCTCGATATTTGACGCTGAAGCAGTACCCCATAGCTGAATCCCGTAGCACCATATTGGTTTTAGAATCCAGTCGTATAGTAGAAGTTTACAGTCTAGGCTTAGTGTAGAATTTCTCCCAATAAGCCAGTTAATTTGATCTGTTTTTAGTTTTATTTGGATCAACTTTGTTTCTATGTGGGTTTTCCATGCCAATCGACGATCAAGATGAATACCAAAGTATTTAACCTCGCTGTGTTGCGGTATAGTCTGGGTATTGATATGGATAGGCGGCCATGTTTCCCTGCGCAATGTAAATGTAATATGTACACATTTTTGTTCGTTCACATTTATCTTTCATTGTTGTAGCCATTTTTCCAACTGAGATATATATTCCTGTAATTAGCGGGATGCTTCTTGAGGGTTTTCGTGGACGCTTAGGAAAACTGTATCATCAGCGAATGTTGATATGTGCATATTATTGCTTATTGGCATATCAGAGGCGTATATCAAATATAAGATAGGACCCAAAATGCTGCCTTGGGGAACTCCGGCTTGAATCGGTTGAGGTGTGCTCAGAAAATTACCTTCTTTGATGATAAATTTTCGTCCAGCTAAATAGTTTTTAAATAGCTTATGAGTGTTTGAGTGTACGTTTTGCTTTAATTTAAAAATTAAACCTTCACGCCATACTTTATTAAAAGCCTGGGAAACGTCAATGAAGAGGGCAGAACAATATTTCTTTTCTTCGAACGTTTTTCTAACTACGTTTACAAGTCTATAGTTCAATAGTGCTATGTTTTCTTCTGAATCCAAATTTATGATCTGGAATACATTCATTCTCATTTAGTATGGGGGTCAGCTTGCTCATAAGTAGCTAATAGGTCTATGAAATTCTGCTTTCGTATGGTCTTTTCCGGGCTTAGGTATCATGGTAATCAACGAAACCTTCCATTAGTAGGATACTGTTGGAGGCATAAAATAGCATTAAAAATGAAAATAATTATTTTTCTTACTATACGGGGCAGTTTTAAAAGCATCTTATTACTGATTTTGTCATTACCTGGGGCTTTCCTCGTGTTTAAGCCAGCAATAGCGGTTTCAATATCTCGAATATTAAATCTCAAAGGAATCGCTGCTTCCGCGACCACTGTTGGCAGCTCAAGTATATCAGCAGATATGTTTGGAGTGAAAACGGTTTTCAAATGGTTTACAAAAAGCTTCCCTTTTTCAGTATCAGTTCTTGCCCAAGCTCCGCCCAAAGTTCGTACGGGAGGCTTACATATCTCAGGTTTTTTAAAACATCTGGTTGCTTGCCATAGCGAATAATCTGCTGTGGCGTTGCATCGAGATTTTGGAGATATTTCTGCAGAGATGCTGATTTTTTATATTCTAATAATTTTCTAAGCTGTTTGGTACATTCTTTGAGCCTAATTTTTAACTGCGGGGATCTGTATCGTTGCCATTCTCTTCGAACTCTTCATTTTTCTGACAATAGCCATTCTACATTTACAGAGTGGATGCTACCATCTGACCTGTCGATTGGTAGAAGTAGCATGTTCAACAGCTAGCTTGAGGATTGCATCTAGCTTTCTAATAGAGCCATCTATGTCTGCAAGCGTTCTTAACAGCATGCTATCCGTGCAATGGGCACTGAGGTATTCCTTGCTTTTCAACGAGTTAACATGTGTAACTGTCGTCGCCAACTCACCAGTTTCTCGGGGATTCCGTATGGTAACAATAGTGGGAGAATGGTCTGCAGATAATTCTAGTGAGGCCTCAACTAGAAAAATTTCGCTGGGAACGCAATTTACCACTCCAAAATCAATAACTTCTGGAATCTTTTTTCGATCTGATGGCCAGTAGGTTGGTTGTCCGCATGAAATTACTTTTAACCCCATTTTAGTAATTGTATCAAACAGAACACGTCCCTTCGGGGTGATTAGCCGTGTTCCCCAGAAAGTATGCTTAGCGTTGTAATCACCAGCTGCCAGAAAACGTGGTCCTAGTGATTTATAAAATTTACAGTATTGACTTTCTGTGATTGAAAATCTGGGAGGAGAATAAATCGATGAAACCACCAAGTCCTGGTGGAAATTTTCGACGCAAATATTTGTTGCCTGAAGGTAATCTTCAAGAGTGTCTCCCAGAGAATAGTGTTTGAGTCGCGACTTTATAAGTATTGCCGAGCCACCACAAGCTCTTCCTCGGGAGTCCGTGGTGTCGTATAAACTGTATCCATTTATTTTAAAAAAGCTTCTAGACGTCAAATGTGTCTCAGAGATCAGCATTACGTCAATTTGTTTATCCATTAGGAAATATTCCAGTTCGTTTTTATGTTGGCGGATGCCGTTGGCGTTCCAGAAAAGATTTTTTTATTTTTGGGTAATCTTTTGGTTTGACACATTTGGCGGTACCATGTAGGTCCCCAAACACTACGCCAACGGAGGGTAACTTGCAGTAAGTCTTAGTATGGCCAAATTCTTGACAGTTCAGGCATTGAACGGGTCCTGCATGTTTATGCGCTTCTTCTACAGTAACTCTACTGTGCAACAAATATTTTAGGTTATAAATAGGTTGAGGTTCGTTCTTCTTTAGTTTCATGTCATCTGCTTCTAGTTCCAACCGAAATAGTGGTTGTGGGACTCTGTCTCTGTTTTTAATGTTAGCAACATTTTTAACCTTAATGCCATTGATTTGCAAGCCCCCCTTTACCTCCTCTGGAGCCAAGCAGGAGTCAATGCCTTTTACAACAATCTGTAGACCCTTAGCGCTTTTTAGCTGGTAAGTGAAGAAATTTTTGTTTTGTTCTTCAAAATCTGACACAATTTTACGGTAATCATTTTCCTGGTTTACCTGGATTTTCGTTTCTAAAATGTAACCACATTTTATTGGAGTTACATAGAACACCTTTTGACCAATTAATGTATTAAGCTTTTTATTGGCTCGTTAGAGTTACGCTCCCTCAAATAAATCGGGGTGGTTTCCTTGACCTTTTCAGAATGTTAGAATCATTTGTATCATCTTCTAGAATTGCGAAACGATTTTGGGAACTTGGGATGTCTGCATTTCCATCTTTGGGTACTTTTGCCATTGAAGCGATCTTCGAAGATTTTGGGCTTCGTCTCCGTTTTAGCACGGTTATGTATCTGTCCAATCCCACTTGAAATTTTGGAGATGGGAGGCACCTTCGAAATGAGAAATGTTAGGAAGACCAACTGGTCGATATATAACTTTTCCTTAGAGCAAAATATTGCGATCCTTAGTGAAAAAATAAGTAACTCTTAGGAACTAGATCTTGAAGTTAACAAATTAAATAATATAATAGTCGAGACTTTTGAAAGTACTTGCAATTTAGTTGTGAAGAAACGTTCTAGGAACGTACCCTGGTGGAGCGGGGAGCTAAATGTTTTGCGCAAAAAAAGCCCGTCAACTCTTTAATAGAGCCAAGTCTAATGGTGACTGGGCATCTTATAGAAGTGCCTTAACGGCCTATAATAATGAATGGAGAAGATCTAAGAGAGACTCATGGAAAAAGTACTGTGAGGAGATTGAAACCCTCCCAGCAGCTACCCGACTCCAGAAATCACTCAATAAAGATCACTCAAACGGCCTTTCTACACTCAAGAAGCCTGACGGAAATTTTACGGAGAGCCTGGAAGAGACGGGACAGCCTTTGTTGGACACTCACTTTCCAGGCTGTGCCACTAGCGGAGAGGATAGTGAAATCATCGAGAATACTCGTTTCTTGATGCCTACACGGAGGGAACTCTCACTGGGTCGCAGAATCTTCACCGTCAATAAAACCAAATGGGCTATCATTCAAATCGCCAGGTGTCGATAATATTCAACCGCGCCTACTTCGCCAAGGTGTTGATGTATTGGCACCTGTGCTAACAAACATTTTCAGGCTAAGCCTGGAACTAGGCATAGTGCCTAAACCTTGGACGAAGGCTAGGGTGGCTTTCATACCGAAAGCAGGCAAAAGGGTGGACCACACGCCAAAAGCCTATCGGCCCATTAGCCTAACGTCATTCTTGCTAAAAGTTATGGAAACAATTCTGGACCAATATATGAGGGAAACTTATCTTAAAGATTCTCCTCTTCATATTGAACAATACGCTTACCAATCAGGCAAATCGACTGAGACAGCCATACATAGCTTAACGAGCAAAATTGAAAAGGCATTTGAGGGTAAAGAAATAGCTCTCGGTACATCGGTTGACATTACGGGGGCTTTTGACAATGCTACTTTCAGATCAATTGAGGAGGGGATGAACAGGAAAGGTATACAAAGACTGATCATAACATGGGTTCTCAATATGCTGAAAAACAGAACAACAATCTTTGAAACAGGGACAGCAAAGCAAATTGTCAGGTCAACCAAAGGATGTCCCCAGGGCGGCGTCCTATGGCCACTCCTATGGTTATTGGTTATCGACGGGCTCTTACAAACTCTGAATGACCTCGGATACGAAGTTCAGGGCTTTGCGGATGATTTGGTAATTATGGTCAGAGGCAAGTCTGACTCTACCATAACAGATCGCATGCAACTAGCTCTTAACATCACTCAAAACTGGTGTCAGGAGAAAGGACTATCGATAAATCCGAATAAAACAAACGTGGTACCCTTCACAAAAAGAAGGAAGCTGAATCTGGGGACCTTAAGTTTAGGGAACACAAATTGAACAATGTTCAATGAAATGAAATATCTGGGAGTAATCCTAGACAAAACTCTAACTTGCAAAAACCACTTATCATACATAACTAGTAAAGCCTTAAAAGCAACCTATGTTTGCCAGAGGTTGTCCGGGAAAACATGGGGACTACGGCCAAAAATGATGGCGTGGTCATATAAAACAATAATAGTACCAATGATTACTTACGCGTCGTTGGTATGGTGGCCAAAAGTAAACCAAACAAGAGCTCAGATGACTCTTAACAAGATTCACCGTATAGCCTGTCTGAGTGTGACGGGAGCAATGAGAACGTGCCCCACACTAGCTTTGGGAGTGATCACTGGACTGACTCCTCTACACTTTGTAGTTAAAAGGATGGCGGCCAGCGCGTCCCCAAGGCCTCCTTTCGGGGCACGCAAAGATTCTGGACACTGTCTGGAATTCTCCGTGCCTCATGGTCTTCGACAAAATGAACAGAAAATTAGACTTCTCAAAGCAATTAAAAGTGATCATCAGTGACCGTTCAGCTTGGAGAAACAAGGAAATAAAAATAAAACAGGACTCACAGTTGTGGTGTAGTGTATCATGAAAGTCATGCATACCATACGTATGTCTGCGATTGTTAAAGAACTAAATGCACCAGAGAAATGTGTAGTGCACGCGCAGCATGATCGCACACACACTAACTCCACATGCTCAAACCTTCCCTCTATCCCAAAGCAATGCACTTAAAATAGGTCATGTGCAATTCGAAACTCAAAGGTCTGCCGTATTCAAGAATTGCACTTTTATAATTTATTGCTTGTACATGTAATTTTGATGACCCATGGGATTTTGGAAATATGGAATGGAAATGAAACACTAATTATAGCGAAATTGAATGGTAGAAATAAGTATATAAGAGCGTATTTGTAAGAATAAAGATCAGTTCTAAAACACAACCCAAAATTGTTTGAACTCGAAGGAGCTGACTCAAGTCGCTTCTCTAAAACATTTGGCTGCCTTAAGGCGCCGATACACAAGTGCGCAAGCTTTCGCGCAACCAAAGAATCAAATGAGCCCATCATCTTCGTAGGGAAACATACTGTTAGGCAAACATACTAAATCACTGACTAAAGATATTACAGTGGTATACAGATGGGTTCAAAATGGAAGATGGCAGTGCAGGAGCTGGAATTGTAGGGCCAAATTTCCAAAAAGCAATTGCAATGGTACACGCAACACCAAAATATGCATTCTCTCAGATAGCCAGGCAGCTCTAAAATCATTAATAAACTTCTCATTCCAATCAAAGCTGGTCTGGAAATCTGTTAAATCTGTGAATTAAATTCAGAAAATTTGTACTATTCAAGAGTGCTACAAGAAATTTTGACAATTAAAACAATGGGACAATTGTCAAAATTTTCTCTTTGATGATAAAAAGTCTTGATTTAACACACACCTAACCCTACGTGTACACGGGCAATTTTTGATGGCATAACATCTGTCAAATTTGATTGCAATGGTTGGCAATATTTTAATGGTGGGCATTGCGATGTTATGCCATTGTCATTTTGAAAATGCCGTCAAGCAATCTAGTTCGCTGTACCCACGATGGCAAAATTTTTTTATTTATACGATGAAGAGGAAAAAAGAAGGAAACCAAAATTCTGGGTTGAAGAATGCAAATGCACAGTCTCCATTCATTTTAGCGTTTTTATTAATTTAATAGATGCGGTAAAACGAAAATGTCCGACGATGCTACCACTGTGAGCGTCACGAAAAAATGAAAAAAGGCTGTGAAACAAACAAAATGACAACTGATTGCAACACAGCACGTTGGCAATTTATGGCATAACATATTTCATAACATAAATTGCCAACTTGAAACAATTTGGAGTCTCCATTGGCAATTTGCTTGAAATTTCCAATGGCATACCATTAAAAATTCCCCGTGGAGACGTAGGGTAAGTTAAAAGTATGTTGTTCGCTTTACGTAATAATCAACTCTACGCTACCAAAATACACATTACTGTTTAAATTGGCGTAATGAAAAAAGTAGTCTGAATTGAACAATTTCTAAGAAAGCTTAAGTTTGTGGGAAAAAAAGACATAAAATTTAATAAATGGACAAGTAAGTATTTGTATTTTGAAATGTTTGAATGTATGTATTTGAATTCAATTATATTTTTTAAATTCTTTTTAGGTTTTTATTGAAAAATATGAAAAAAATGAAGAATTATCATCTGAAAGCGACAATGAAAGCAGGTAAAAATTTGATCGTTTAATTTGTCATACATTTTTTCTATATAAAAATTATTTCCCATACAGTAAAAATAAAAATATCCCTAAAAGAAAGTTTCGGACTGCATGGCTAGATGAATTTCCTTGGCTACTAAATAAAGATGGTAATGGGTATTGTACAGCTTGTGAAAAGAAATTGTGCAATCACGTAAGCTATTTAAAAAAACATGCACAAATACGTATTCATATATAAAATGTGGATAGGAAAAAAAACCAAATCAAAATAAATTCTTTTGCAAGTGCAGAAAACGAAAATCTTGTTAAACAAGTATACCATGCCGAACTAGCACTTGTAATGTTTCTAATTTACCACAATTTGCCATTTATAATAATGGATTATTTACCCGAATTATTAGTGGAGTGTTGTCCTGACTATAAAATTGCACGGAATATTAAATGTTGCAGAACAAAAGGAACATAGCTAGCAGAGACATTGGGATTTCAAGAATTTCAAGATTATTGCAGTGTAGAAGCACATAAAATATTAGGTATTTCTGTAACCCGGTGGCTGGCACTAGAAAATGTTATCAATCGTATAATTGAGCAGTGGGTTGCTTTGCATTTACATTTTATATCGTTTCACTTCGAAGTAAACGGTATAAAAGCTTGTGAAATGGGAGAACTGATGGGCGACGCTGGCTTAAAAGTATATTTTTTATTTCTCTCATATATTCTTAATATAATTAATAACTTAAATAAAGAATTTCAATCGGAAAAAGTGCGTTTTCCATACGTCTATAGCCAACTGGAAATAAATTTCAAATTCATTTTAGGCAATTTTACCAAAAGCAGTTACGTTAAAAGTTTAGATTCTTTGGAAATGGTAAATTTATTTGATGAAAGGAATTACTTAAATGTGGAAAATATTTTTATTGGCCATAAAGCCGAACTATATATGCAGGAATGTAACTTATCCTACTTACAGAAATATGAAATTTAAAAAAATATACAATCTTTTTATATCGAACTTTTAAAAGAAATTTCAAAACGTTTTGACTTTTCAAGAAAAGATTTAAAACATCTTTTCAATATAACACCAAATCAAGTACTAAATAATTTAGAAATAACCTTGGCCTTTATTGTCATCATTCCCGAACTTTACAGAAGAAAAAATTTGAACACAATGGAAACTAGTAAGATTTTCGAACATATCAGATTTAAATAGTGACATGGATATAGTTGAATTTTGGGATAAAGTATCCAAATACAAAAATGGAATGGGTGAAAAATGTTTTGAAGAACTAATTTATTTTGTTCAAAATTTACTGACATTGCCACATAGTTCAGCTGCTGCCGAAAGAAAATTTTCAGAACTTAATTCAATAAAAATCAAGTTTCGAAATAAACTTGATTTTAAAACTATTAATAATATAATGCAATCAAAAGAATTGTGCAAAAACCAAAAAACTTCCCACTATGTGTGGTCTGCCAAAGGGACGTTTTAGCTTTATCGATTTTTTTATCTTAATACAGTGATGAATTTTACCTGTAACTAATATGTTGATCTCTGTTTGTAATAAAATTACATTTAAGATTTTTAGTAATTAAGTATTTAATTATTTAATATGTAAAAGATTTACATTTTTGTTTTGTTTTATGTTAACTCTGAAGTACAAATTTTATTAATTATTTTATCCAAATGATAAATATGGTAATATATTTAAAAAAAATTTAAAAAAAACTTGAAATTTTGGTTATTTTTTTTCTAATTTGGTAACTTTTTTTAAAAATTTTGGTTACAAAAAATGTTTGGTCGTGACAACACTGCTTCCCGCCAACCTTACCTCAGACGCTCTCTTAACAGCATGACGGGATCGTACATATGAGTGAATTTAAAATAGTTCCTTCTCTCCCCAAAGTAAACACCCACAGCGTCAGCATTCCTGTGCCAAAAAAAGTGGTCCAAATTTACTTAATAAAATTGGCGGTATTCTCGTACACACTAATACACAGGCAGGCTTAACAACGCCCTTAGTACACTCAGCTCAGTACCCGTGGAAATCACAAAGCGCCTCACCGTACCCAACCGAGCAAGAACACATTCGCAGATATACTGACAATGTATTAAAAAAAGTGAAGCACAAATAAATGAACAAAGGAAATTAAAATATTTCCTCATAGTAATATGTCTCTTTCTGACGAGCTGAGCTAGCATACTCCTCTCTCGGGTGAACAAATTACAGCTAGAGCGATATAATAGACAACCACATCTCGCTACATGCATGCAAAGCGAAAGTTAAGTCCTTAAACTAAATTGGGCTAACAAGCTAAATAATACTAATAATGGAAGTCTCTGCAACCAAAATCGTTTTGCTATTTTATCGACAGTCCTTAATCCTTTCAGACTCGGGACTATAGATCAAATAAATTCCAAATCCAATTTACGAAGAATGCAACTACCATATTATAATATCTAATAGCTACTTGGGTGACATCTTTTTCCTTAGTGTCCTTAGTTGAGGTCCTTCGAATTCGTTGCAGGATGCCTCTCTGCTTCAGGGTTCCTTGCCCTGGGATTCCTCCAATAGGTAATTTAAACCGGCTGCGCCAAAATGTTGTGGTGATTTCCTTATCTGCTTGTCCTCGGGAACGTCCTCTGGAATGTCCTGTCGCGGCTTGTCCTGCGCCGGAACCTGTAAACCTACATCACTTTCTTAAATGAGCACTGCACTATTCTAGGTTTAAAACAACAAGCAGCTTTATTCTTAAAATACTAGTTCTTATATACTATTTACAAATAAACATTACAGTCTACGTCTTGACTTTTCTGGTGTTCCAGTTACGCAATTGTTATTTGGTGTCAGTTGCTCAAGCCAACTGACCTACTGAAAGTAAAATTTTCGTCGGTGCATTCTAATTGCCCCTCGTCAGCTTGACTGCGGAACTGTGACACCCTAAAAGTTTACATCATAATTAATGCATAATTACTATTCATTTACAATATTTGCACCCTAAAAATATGTGCGTTCTTAATGAATTTAATAGGAGCCGGTGCTGTGAGTCAACTACGCGTAGGTAGCTTGATTCTAACTCACGACACTTTTACTTAATAATAGCATTTTTATTACATTTAAAGTGCGCCTTAGGGCTATGCACTTTTATTATTTTATTAATAATAAAATCTAATAGCTACTTGGGTTTAGCGGACATTGTTAGTTTGACTCACAACAGGACGAGGGTTTCTGTGAGAGAGGCATACTGAAATTACCATCCAAATTGGAAAAAATTATCGAACAAAACGGTGCATATCAGATAATTCTAACTTGGCTAAATCAGATAATTTTAACTTTGCTAAATAAAGCCTTCAATTTCATGCCAAATAATGGATTTCTTTTTACTACACCCTATATTTGGGCGAAATTTTCTATTAGTATAGGAATGAGCATTCCGGTTATTACAGAAGAGCACCATTATCGGTGAATGTTCTTTTTTGATAACCGTTTTTTTAAGTCGTTCCCGTGATACCGCTTTCGTTAAATGAAATAAGTGGTTTTGTTTTGGAGAACGACGTACTCAGTGTGAAAGTGTGCAAACGACAAATGCGAAAACTCCACATAAAAATAAACAATGCACAAAATTCAAAGCCGCCATGCAAGCGATAGTCGAAAAGCTGGCAAGTTGCATACACGAGAGAAATATTTAAATACAGACCATTAATAAACATTATGAACGAACGAGACAAGCAACTAAACGAGTGTGCTGTATTGAAATAAGTGAAATCAAAGAACGTATATTAAAATAACGGTAACGTCAAATATTCGATAAATGTCGTTGCCAGTTATTTTTCAATAGCCGTGATTTAATCACCGGTTCCCTTCACAAGAAAATGGGGTCGATCAAACAAAAAACACATCCCCGTCCCATATAATGAATTTTGTGAACCCCACCTTATTAAAATTACCCTATCTATGCTTCTAATGATGATATACGAAGTATACATTAAGTCTGTACTAGTATGTATTCCAAATATGGGGAGATTTTCACTGCCGCCACGCCCTCAATTAAACAAACCTTTTCACCTTTTTTAGAGCACGGATATGATTTTGTTTGCTCTTCATTTGGTGGTGATACAATAAAATATTTAATGATTTATATTTTAAACCAAATGAAAGAGACGCATAAAATTGATAATTTTAGTTTCAGAAGCAGTGAGTGAAAAACATAAAGAAAATACAGAAAACACAACTTTTCCATTAAATTTAAAATTGTGTAAGCTTCTAATAAAGAAGCGGAATAATAGCGGTGGTTGGATGAGCGTATTGCGCTCTCCTACTCAGCCAGCGCGCTCTCCTACACAGCGCATGCGCTCTCAAAGAGTATCTGCACTATCGCCTAATTCTGACTTCCCGCCAGTGTTGCCGTGTTGGTTATTTTTAACCAAAAATGGTTATTTTTTTTTTCAATGTGGAGATGTGAACTTTTTTTTTCAATGTCGTAACTTTTTTTAGTAATATTTTTGCTGTATTTTATGTGATAAATTTGCATATCATGTCTTCAGTTTATAAATTAAAATCTACAAAACCATTAGCTTTGATATTCATTACGTCTGACGTTAAATCCCTCGCTATGATCACGGCAAGGGCTGTGAATTAAATTCAGAAAATTTGTACTATTCAAGAGTGCTACATGAAATTTTGACAATTAAAACAATGGGACAATTGTCAAAATTTTCTCTTTGATGATAAAAAGTCTTGATTTAACACACACCTAACCCTACGTCTCCACGGGCAATTTTTGATGGCATAACATCTGTCAAATTTGATTGCAATGGTTGGCAATATTTTAATGGTGGGCATTGCGATGTTATGCCATTGTCATTTTGAAAATGCCGTCAAGCAATCTAGTTCGCTGTACCCACGATGGCTAAATTTTTTTATTTATACGATGAAGAGGAAAAAAGAAGGAAACCAAAATTCTGGGTTGAAGAATGCAAATGCACAGTCTCCATTCATTTTAGCGTTTTTATTAATTTAATAGATGCGGTAAAACGAAAATGTCCGACGATGCTACCACTGTGAGCGTCACGAAAAAATGAAAAAAGGCTGTGAAACAAACAAAATGACAACTGATTGCAACACAGCACGTTGGCAATTTATGGCATAACATATTTCATAACATAAATTGCCAACTTGAAGCAATTTGGAGTCTCCATTGGCAATTTGCTTGAAATTTCCAATGGCATACCATTAAAAATTCCCCGTGGAGACGTAGGGTAAGTTAAAAGTATGTTGTTCGCTTTACGTAATAATCAACTCTACGCTACCAAAATACACATTACTGTTTAAATTGGCGTAATGAAAAAAGTAGTCTGAATTGAACAATTTCTAAGAAAGCTTAAGTTTGTGGGAAAAAAAGACATAAAATTTAATAAATGGACAAGTAAGTATTTGTATTTTGAAATTTTTGAATGTATGTATTTGAATTCAATTATATTTTTTAAATTCTTTTTAGGTTTTTATTGAAAAATATGAAAAAAATGAAGAATTATCATCTGAAAGCGACAATGAAAGCAGGTAAAAACTTGATCGTTTAATTTGTCATACATTTTTTCTATATAAAAATTATTTCCCATACAGTAAAAATAAAAATATCCCTAAAAGAAAGTTTCGGACTGCATGGCTAGATGAATTTCCTTGGCTACTAAATAAAGATGGTAATGGGTATTGTACAGCTTGTGAAAAGAAATTGTGCAATCACGTAAGCTATTTAAAAAAACATGCACAAATACGTATTCATATATAAAATGTGGATAGGAAAAAAAACCAAATCAAAATAAATTCTTTTGCAAGTGCAGAAAACGAAAATCTTGTTAAACAAGTATACCATGCCGAACTAGCACTTGTAATGTTTCTAATTTACCACAATTTGCCATTTATAATAATGGATTATTTACCCGGATTATTAGTGGAGTGTTGTCCTGACTCTAAAATTGCACGGAATATTAAATGTTGCAGAACAAAAGGAACACAGCTAGCAGAGACATTGGGATTTCAAGAATTTCAAGATTATTGCAGTGTAGAAGCACATAAAATATTAGGTATTTCTGTAACCCGGTGGCTGGCACTAGAAAATGTTATCAATCGTATAATTGAGCAGTGGGTTGCTTTGCATTTACATTTTATATCGTTTCACTTCGAAGTAAACGGTATAAAAGCTTGTGAAATGGGAGAACTGATGGGCGACGCTGGCTTAAAAGTATATTTTTTATTTCTCTCATATATTCTTAATATAATTAATAACTTAAATAAAGAATTTCAATCGGAAAAAGTTCGTTTTCCATACGTCTATAGCCAACTGGAAATAAATTTAAAATTCATTTTAAGCAATTTTACCAAAAGCAGTTACGTTAAAAGTTTAGATTCTTTGGAAATGGTAAATTTATTTGATGAAAGGAATTACTTAAATGTGGAAAATATTTTTATTGGCCATAAAGCCGAACTATATATGCAGGAATGTAACTTATCCTACTTACAGAAATATGAAATTTAAAAAAATATACAATCTTTTTATATCGAACTTTTAAAAGAAATTTCAAAACGTTTTGACTTTTCAAGAAAAGATTTAAAACATCTTTTCAATATAACACCAAATCAAGTACTAAATAATTTAGAAATAACCTTGGCCTTTATTGTCATCATTCCCAAACTTTACAGGCGGTAATGAAGAAAAAATTTGAACACAATGGAAACTATTAAGATTTTCTAACATATCAGATTTAAATAGTGACATGGATATAGTTGAATTTTGGGATAAAGTATCCAAATACAAAAATGGAATGGGTGAAAAATGTTTTGAAGAACTAATTTATTTTGTTCAAAATTTACTGACATTGCCACATAGTTCAGCTGCTGCCGAAAGAAAATTTTCAGAACTTAATTCAATAAAAATCAAGTTTCGAAATAAACTTGATTTTAAAACTATTAATAATATAATGCAATCAAAAGAATTGTGCAAAAACCAAAAAAATTCCCACTATGTGTGGTCTGCCAAAGGGACGTTTTAGCTTTATCGATTTTTTTATCTTAATACAGTGATGAATTTTACCTGTAACTAATATGTTGATCTCTGTTTGTAATAAAATTACATTTAAGATTTTTAGTAATTAAGTATTTAATTATTTAATATGTAAAAGAATTACATTTTTGTTTTGTTTTTTGCTAACTCTGAAGTACAAATTTTATTAATTATTTTATCCAAATGATAAATATGGTAATATATTTAAAAAAAAATTTAAAAAAAACTTGAAATTTTGGTTATTTTTTTTCTAATTTGGTAACTTTTTTTAAAAATTTTGGTTACAAAAAATTTTTGGTCGTGGCAACACTGTTTCCCGCCAACCTTACCTCAGACGCTCTCTAAACAGCATGACGGGATCGTACATATGAGTGAATTTAAAATAGTTCCTTCTCTCCCCAAAGTAAACACCCACAGCGTCAGCATTCCTGTGCCAAAAAAAGTGGTCCAAATTTACTTAATAAAATTGGCGGTATTCTCGTACACACTAATACACAGGCAGGCTTAACAACGCCCTCAGTACCCGTGGAAATCACAAAGTGCCTCACCGTACCCAACCAAGCAAGAAAACGTTCGCAGATATACTGACAATGTATTAAAAAAAGTGAAGCACAAATAAATCAACAAAGGAAATTAAAATATTTCCTCATAGTAATATGTCTCTTTCTGACGAGCTGAGCTAGCATACTCCTCTCTCGGGTGAACAAATTACAGCTGGAGCGATATTATAGACAACCACATCTCGCTACATGCATGCAAAGCGAAAGTTAAGTCCTTAAACTAAATTGGGCTAACAAGCTAAATAATACTAATAATGGCAGTCTCTCCAACCAAAATCGTGTTGCTATTTTATCGACAGTCCTTAATCCTTTCGGACTCGGGACTCCAGATCAAATAAATTCCAAATCCAATTTACGAAGAATGCAACTACCATATTATTATATCGCACTTTGATAAGAATAAAAAGAGCTATTACATATCCTCTAAAAAGTAGTAAGGGACTTGTGGCAGTTGTCAAAGGTATTGAATCTGATGTAGATCAACGGACGAAATCAAAGAGGCTCTTGCAGGTGCTGGTTTTAAAGTTTAGTCCGTTTACAATATAATAAAAATATAATTAAAGTAAGTAAAATATAGAAAGAACGTCATTCATTTGTTTTAAATTAAATAAAAGAAAATAATTAAAATCACATCCGCCATGTTCGCTGTTCTCTACTGGACTGCTCATCGTGTATCGGAACCAATCGCCACAAAGTAGTAAAAAGCGTTCAAAATGGGTATGAGCTTTCTGTTTTTTTTTGTTTACGCTAATTCACACTTTATACTTGCAGATTTTCCGGAGCACCAACGCATACGACTGTATCGAATGCAAGTTCCAGCTTAGAGTAGTATAGAGAGATACCTTCGTCAATCCAACAACAACAATGGGAAATCGAATGCAAGTGTATAAGTGCTCTGGGATCCACCAGCGATCAGCTGTTTCGTAGTGGACCCCATTTGGACTTTTTATGAAGCTAATAATTTTTTTCCTACTTATTTACATAAATTTAAGTGAATAAATTAAAATCAGAAGTGGAATAGTGCTTTAATTATTATATATAATTATAATAAAATTAGATATAATTTAAGGGTACAAATTTTGCAAATTGTATATAGTAATTATTATTGGAGACTCATAAATATATTCTGATATTTATATATATCTTATTTCCATCGATTTAATCCATTGAGATAAAAAAAGTAGCACATCAACTCAGAACGTGTAACTTATTAATCGTTTAACATATCATAACTAGTCTCAAAGATTTCTGATTCTATAATTGGTTAATCTTTGTAGTAATGTACAAATAATTGGGTGTTAAAAATAAGAAAAAAAAATATATGGTCATTAGGTTTATCCAAAGCTTATTTGCTTATGCTGCTTTGAAAATGTATTCAATAAAACTTTATTACAATAATTCGTATAAATAAAAAAATATAATTCGAATGTAACTACTATTTGCGTAATTATTTATTTTATTTATGGTATTCATTTATTTATTTATTTGCAAGAGAAAGATAAGAATCAATTCTTATCCTACATACAGTATTTCGGAGCACTAGCTGCCATGGCTTTCAGCTCGCTAATATTTATGTGGATTAGGAATAAATATTTAGATTCGATGATTTTAAAGATAAGGTTTCAAAGTATAAATTATTGAGAGGATACTGCTAAGCGTATGTACATATGTGAACTATCGCATTAAAGTCTTCTTTCAGTGATAGATAATTCTATTGATTATACCTACTATAGAGTTGAACTTAAATGTATGTAAATAAGAAGAAAAGTATGCAATATTATCGTAAATAAACTAAAAACAAAGAATAAAATTAGAAAATTTTTTCAATTTTAAATAAAATCTAGTACAGAAGTCTGATGTCGGGTTAGACTGGCTTCGAAATACCCTTTACCTTTTCTTGTGCGTTCGAGTTCAACAATGGGGATGTTTTCTTCATAAATCATCATTAGGAGCATATCTACGGTTATTTTCGGTAGGGTACCTTGAATTGATTATATCGACCCCATTTCTTGTGTATGGCTTTGTAGTGTCAATATAACCACTAATATAAAATTTAGTCCAAAATTTTTGTATAAGTCGTAAGTTATAATAATGTGACAATAGTGTGCGTGACCAGCAAGCTTCATGTAAAAGTTCGTTCATGTATCTCCTATAAGAACCTAGTAACGATTTTCTTAATTGTGGGCGTGTCAGTAGTAATAGTCTGCCCATATTTGGAATGCATGCTAGTATAGACCCAATGTATACATCTACCAATTTGTATTCATATATCATCCCTAGAAGCATAGATAGGGTAATTGTCTTTAAGTGGGGTCCCGAAAGTTCATTATATGGGAGGGAGGCGTATCCTTCATCTGATCGAGCCCGAATCTTGTATATGGCTTTTTAGGGTCCATAGTATATAATTTCGTCAAAAAATATTGTATAGATCGTAAGTTATAATAATATGTCAACAGTGGGCTGTAAAAATACAACGCCCATTTTTTGTGTGGTGTTTAATATTAGTACCCGCAACATTCCTGTGAAACTTCGTTGATAAATCTTTAATAGGAACCTAGTAACGATTTTTGGTTAATTGTTGGCGTGGCAGTAGCAAAAATCTGCCCATATTTGAAATGACAAAAATATAATTTTTTTAGGTTGCTGCTTGTATGTGTGTTCCATTAACACAAGGTTGCATTTTAGTTAAAAAATCGGGCGCAATTGTATATGTACCGCAGAAAATTTGACGTCTCTATGGTCTCTGCTATCGCGTCGTTAGTCCACAAGTTAAAATACTCATACAATTTAAATTTGAAATGGAATACACACACAATTTCAATTATTTAATACCATTTAGAGCAATTATTTGGTTGGGGTTTGTTCCTTGAATTCATGTGTCGTATATGGATAAGGTTGTTATATGTGGAGGACTTCAAAAAAATTCTAAATAAATACTCTATATTAAAAAATCTATAAATATAAGAAAAAATCAGAGGATAAACATTTCAATTCAAATTTGTAAATGCTGACACATGATTCCATATTAATATACGAGAATATAGATCAAACCACAAAAGCGGAGATGAGTATTAAAAATTTTATAAAAGAAAGAATTTTACCTAACAAGTACATTTTACTCGTTTACTCCATTATATAAATTAAATTGTTCGATTAAGAATTTTAAGCAGCACACAAATATTCCAGCGTTCCATGCAGTATGGTTCTGTGCGAATTGTTGGCATATGCAGCAAGTTGGTGCGCTTTCCATAAATACCCTAGGGCACTCTCTTGAGGTAGCGGATACCGCCCTGGGCGATGACGAAAATAACCTCACTTTGCATTCTAACTCGGTAAGTAACGGCGAATATGAGATAAATGCAACGAGATTGGACAAATCTAACCCCAACAACCGCAAACTCCCAAACACGAAGGTAAGCAAAATGATAGCTCCATAAACAAGAAGATGCAGCTTCGTTAACAACGCGTGTGGAAAAGGAGTTTTTTGGACGTAAGTACGCAATTTTTAAAGCATCGGATTCCGATATTAACAACAAAAGTAAAATCAATCCCTCAGAGAAAGCAGAAAAACAACAGGTAAATTCTGGAATATATAAAGCTCAAGGAAAAGAGCTACCAATAGTCCAGCATCAGGGTCATATTAAACTTCCAGCACCAAAAGGCAAACTCGAACGTTTAATTGAATATGCATTTGCGGTCAAAAATAATTGTGCGCGCACGCCAGTCAACTTACAGAATATTTAAATAGCCCTAATTTATTCTAGGAATTTGTTGAGAAGCAAGGCTCAGATTTACCGCTGAATTCGGCCATACATTCAAGGAAGTTTGACTACATGAATTTGCAAAACTTTTCTGAATGGCTATATGAATGAATGAATGGCTATATTTTTTTTTCTCATTTATTATCTATTTTATCGAAGTAATCAAAACTTAACTCTAAAACTGTTTATTATTAAGTCCAGCCAATGCTAGACGAAAAAATATAGCTTCTACGATTGCTTCTGTGAATGTCTTTCACGTCTCGCCTAATCGGCTGAGAGCAAGGGTGACTCTCCTTCTCAGCCGACTGTGAGCTCTATAATTTAGAATATTGCGGGCCAGTGGATTTGGGTGGAACTCAAGCTCCTTAATATACATTGTCACATGTTTTGAAAACACATTTTTTACCATCGGGACGTTTAGATCTTTGTGAATGCACGAATTTTTGACATACCACGGAGCGGCTGTAATCATTCGGAGGATTTTATTTTGTCGCCTTTGAATTTTCTCGATATTTGACGCTGAAGCAGTACCCCATAGCTGAATCCCGTAGCACCATATTGGTTTTAGAATCCAGTCGTATAGTAGAAGTTTACAGTCTAGGCTTAGTGTAGAATTTCTCCCAATAAGCCAGTTAATTTGATCTGTTTTTAGTTTTATTTGGATCAACTTTGTTTCTATGTGGGTTTTCCATGCCAATCGACGATCAAGATGAATACCAAAGTATTTAACCTCGCTGTGTTGCGGTATAGTCTGGGTATTGATATGGATAGGCGGCCATGTTTCCCTGCGCAATGTAAATGTAATATGTACACATTTTTGTTCGTTCACATTTATCTTTCATTGTTGTAGCCATTTTTCCAACTGAGATATATATTCCTGTAATTAGCGGGATGCTGCTTGAGGGTTTTCGTGGACGCTTAGGAAAACTATATCATCAGCGAATGTTGATATGTGCATATTATTGCTTATTGGCATATCAGAGGCGTATATCAAATATAAGATAGGACCCAAAATGCTGCCTTGGGGAACTCCGGCTTGAATCGGTTGAGGTGTGCTCAGAAAATTACCTTCTTTGATGATAAATTTTCGTCCAGCTAAATAGTTTTTAAATAGCTTATGAGTGTTTGAGTGTACGTTTTGCTTTAATTTAAAAATTAAACCTTCACGCCATACTTTATTAAAAGCCTGGGAAACGTCAATGAAGAGGGCAGAACAATATTTCTTTTCTTCGAACGTTTTTCTAACTACGTTTACAAGTCTATAGTTCAATAGTGCTATGTTTTCTTCTGAATCCAAATTTATGATCTGGAATACATTCATTCTCATTTAGTATGGGGGTCAGCTTGCTCATAAGTAGCTAATAGGTCTATGAAATTCTGCTTTCGTATGGTCTTTTCCGGGCTTAGGTATCATGGTAATCAACGAAACCTTCCATTAGTAGGATACTGTTGGAGGCATAAAATAGCATTAAAAATGAAAATAATTATTTTTCTTACTATACGGGGCAGTTTTAAAAGCATCTTATTACTGATTTTGTCATTACCTGGGGCTTTCCTCGTGTTTAAGCCAGCAATAGCGGTTTCAATATCTCGAATATTAAATCTCAAAGGAATCGCTGCTTCCGCGACCACTGTTGGCAGCTCAAGTATATCAGCAGATATGTTTGGAGTGAAAACGGTTTTCAAATGGTTTACAAAAAGCTTCCCTTTTTCAGTATCAGTTCTTGCCCAAGCTCCGCCCAAAGTTCGTACGGGAGGCTTACATATCTCAGGTTTTTTAAAACATCTGGTTGCTTGCCATAGCGAATAATCTGCTGTGGCGTTGCATCGAGATTTTGGAGATATTTCTGCAGAGATGCTGATTTTTTATATTCTAATAATTTTCTAAGCTGTTTGGTACATTCTTTGAGCCTAATTTTTAACTGCGGGGATCTGTATCGTTGCCATTCTCTTCGAACTCTTCATTTTTCTGACAATAGCCATTCTACATTTACAGAGTGGATGCTACCATCTGACCTGTCGATTGGTAGAAGTAGCATGTTCAACAGCTAGCTTGAGGATTGCATCTAGCTTTCTAATAGAGCCATCTATGTCTGCAAGCGTTCTTAACAGCATGCTATCCGTGCAATGGGCACTGAGGTATTCCTTGCTTTTCAACGAGTTAACATGTGTAACTGTCGTCGCCAACTCACCAGTTTCTCGGGGATTCCGTATGGTAACAATAGTGGGAGAATGGTCTGCAGATAATTCTAGTGAGGCCTCAACTAGAAAAATTTCGCTGGGAACGCAATTTACCACTCCAAAATCAATAACTTCTGGAATCTTTTTTCGATCTGATGGCCAGTAGGTTGGTTGTCCGCATGAAATTACTTTTAACCCCATTTTAGTAATTGTATCAAACAGAACACGTCCCTTCGGGGTGATTAGCCGTGTTCCCCAGAAAGTATGCTTAGCGTTGTAATCACCAGCTGCCAGAAAACGTGGTCCTAGTGATTTATAAAATTTACAGTATTGACTTTCTGTGATTGAAAATCTGGGAGGAGAATAAATCGATGAAACCACCAAGTCCTGGTGGAAATTTTCGACGCAAATATTTGTTGCCTGAAGGTAATCTTCAAGAGTGTCTCCCAGAGAATAGTGTTTGAGTCGCGACTTTATAAGTATTGCCGAGCCACCACAAGCTCTTCCTCGGGAGTCCGTGGTGTCGTATAAACTGTATCCATTTATTTTAAAAAAGCTTCTAGACGTCAAATGTGTCTCAGAGATCAGCATTACGTCAATTTGTTTATCCATTAGGAAATATTCCAGTTCGTTTTTATGTTGGCGGATGCCGTTGGCGTTCCAGAAAAGATTTTTTTATTTTTGGGTAATCTTTTGGTTTGACACATTTGGCGGTACCATGTAGGTCCCCAAACACTACGCCAACGGAGGGTAACTTGCAGTAAGTCTTAGTATGGCCAAATTCTTGACAGTTCAGGCATTGAACGGGTCCTGCATGTTTATGCGCTTCTTCTACAGTAACTCTACTGTGCAACAAATATTTTAGGTTATAAATAGGTTGAGGTTCGTTCTTCTTTAGTTTCATGTCATCTGCTTCTAGTTCCAACCGAAATAGTGGTTGTGGGACTCTGTCTCTGTTTTTAATGTTAGCAACATTTTTAACCTTAATGCCATTGATTTGCAAGCCCCCCTTTACCTCCTCTGGAGCCAAGCAGGAGTCAATGCCTTTTACAACAATCTGTAGACCCTTAGCGCTTTTTAGCTGGTAAGTGAAGAAATTTTTGTTTTGTTCTTCAAAATCTGACACAATTTTACGGTAATCATTTTCCTGGTTTACCTGGATTTTCGTTTCTAAAATGTAACCACATTTTATTGGAGTTACATAGAACACCTTTTGACCAATTAATGTATTAAGCTTTTTATTAGCTCGTTAGAGTTACGCTCCCTCAAATAAATCGGGGTGGTTTCCTTGACCTTTTCAGAATGTTAGAATCATTTGTATCATCTTCTAGAATTGCGAAACGATTTTGGGAACTTGGGATGTCTGCATTTCCATCTTTGGGTACTTTTGCCATTGAAGCGATCTTCGAAGATTTTGGGCTTCGTCTCCGTTTTAGCACGGTTATGTATCTGTCCAATCCCACTTGAAATTTTGGAGATGGGAGGCACCTTCGAAATGAGAAATGTTAGGAAGACCAACTGGTCGATATATAACTTTTCCTTAGAGCAAAATATTGCGATCCTTAGTGAAAAAATAAGTAACTCTTAGGAACTAGATCTTGAAGTTAACAAATTAAATAATATAATAGTCGAGACTTTTGAAAGTACTTGCAATTTTGTTGTGAAGAAACGTTCTAGGAACGTACCCTGGTGGAGCGGGGAGCTAAATGTTTTGCGCAAAAAAAGCCCGTCAACTCTTTAATAGAGCCAAGTCTAATGGTGACTGGGCATCTTATAGAAGTGCCTTAACGGCCTATAATAATGAATGGAGAAGATCTAAGAGAGACTCATGGAAAAAGTACTGTGAGGAGATTGAAACCCTCCCAGCAGCTACCCGACTCCAGAAATCACTCAATAAAGATCACTCAAACGGCCTTTCTACACTCAAGAAGCCTGACGGAAATTTTACGGAGAGCCTGGAAGAGACGGGACAGCCTTTGTTGGACACTCACTTTCCAGGCTGTGCCACTAGCGGAGAGGATAGTGAAATCATCGAGAATACTCGTTTCTTGATGCCTACACGGAGGGAACTCTCACTGGGTCGCAGAATCTTCACCGTCAATAAAACCAAATGGGCTATCATTCAAATCGCCAGGTGTCGATAATATTCAACCGCGCCTACTTCGCCAAGGTGTTGATGTATTGGCACCTGTGCTAACAAACATTTTCAGGCTAAGCCTGGAACTAGGCATAGTGCCTAAACCTTGGACGAAGGCTAGGGTGGCTTTCATACCGAAAGCAGGCAAAAGGGTGGACCACACGCCAAAAGCCTATCGGCCCATTAGCCTAACGTCAATCTTGCTAAAAGTTATGGAAACAATTCTGGACCAATATATGAGGGAAACTTATCTTAAAGATTCTCCTCTTCATATTGAACAATACGCTTACCAATCAGGCAAATCGACTGAGACAGCCATACATAGCTTAACGAGCAAAATTGAAAAGGCATTTGAGGGTAAAGAAATAGCTCTCGGTACATCGGTTGACATTACGGGGGCTTTTGACAATGCTACTTTCAGATCAATTGAGGAGGGGATGAACAGGAAAGGTATACAAAGACTGATCATAACATGGGTTCTCAATATGCTGAAAAACAGAACAACAATCTTTGAAACAGGGACAGCAAAGCAAATTGTCAGGTCAACCAAAGGATGTCCCCAGGGCGGCGTCCTATGGCCACTCCTATGGTTATTGGTTATCGACGGGCTCTTACAAACTCTGAATGACCTCGGATACGAAGTTCAGGGCTTTGCGGATGATTTGGTAATTATGGTCAGAGGCAAGTCTGACTCTACCATAACAGATCGCATGCAACTAGCTCTTAACATCACTCAAAACTGGTGTCAGGAGAAAGGACTATCGATAAATCCGAATAAAACAAACGTGGTACCCTTCACAAAAAGAAGGAAGCTGAATCTGGGGACCTTAAGTTTAGGGAACACAAATTGAACAATGTTCAATGAAATGAAATATCTGGGAGTAATCCTAGACAAAACTCTAACTTGCAAAAACCACTTATCATACATAACTAGTAAAGCCTTAAAAGCAACCTATGTTTGCCAGAGGTTGTCCGGGAAAACATGGGGACTACGGCCAAAAATGATGGCGTGGTCATATAAAACAATAATAGTACCAATGATTACTTACGCGTCGTTGGTATGGTGGCCAAAAGTAAACCAAACAAGAGCTCAGATGACTCTTAACAAGATTCACCGTATAGCCTGTCTGAGTGTGACGGGAGCAATGAGAACGTGCCCCACACTAGCTTTGGGAGTGATCACTGGACTGACTCCTCTACACTTTGTAGTTAAAAGGATGGCGGCCAGCGCGTCCCCAAGGCCTCCTTTCGGGGCACGCAAAGATTCTGGACACTGTCTGGAATTCTCCGTGCCTCATGGTCTTCGACAAAATGAACAGAAAATTAGACTTCTCAAAGCAATTAAAAGTGATCATCAGTGACCGTTCAGCTTGGAGAAACAAGGAAATAAAAATAAAACAGGACTCACAGTTGTGGTGTAGTGTATCATGAAAGTCATGCATACCATACGTATGTCTGCGATTGTTAAAGAACTAAATGCACCAGAGAAATGTGTAGTGCACGCGCAGCATGATCGCACACACACTAACTCCACATGCTCAAACCTTCCCTCTATCCCAAAGCAATGCACTTAAAATAGGTCATGTGCAATTCGAAACTCAAAGGTCTGCCGTATTCAAGAATTGCACTTTTATAATTTATTGCTTGTACATGTAATTTTGATGACACATGGGATTTTGGAAATATGGAATGGAAATGAAACACTAATTATAGCGAAATTGAATGGTAGAAATAAGTATATAAGAGCGTATTTGTAAGAATAAAGATCAGTTCTAAAACACAACCCAAAATTGTTTGAACTCGAAGGAGCTGACTCAAGTCGCTTCGCTAAAACATTTGGCTGCCTTAAGGCGCCGATACACAAGTGCGCAAGCTTTCGCGCAACCAAAGAATCAAATGAGCCCATCATCTTCGTAGGGAAACATACTGTTAGGCAAACATACTAAATCACTGACTAAAGATATTACAGTGGTATACAGATGGGTTCAAAATGGAAGATGGCAGTGCAGGAGCTGGAATTGTAGGGCCAAATTTCCAAAAAGCAATTGCAATGGTACACGCAACACCAAAATATGCATTCTCTCAGATAGCCAGGCAGCTCTAAAATCATTAATAAACTTCTCATTCCAATCAAAGCTGGTCTGGGAATGCTGTAAACTTTTCAATACCCTAGCAGCGAGAAACTCTGTTACGCTAATGTGGGTACCGGGACACGAGGGACATGAGGGCAACGAAATGGCAGATTCGTTAGCAAAAAGGGTGCAGACACTGCCTTTATAGGTCCAGAGCCCTTCTGTGGGGTAAACAGTAGCTTCACAAATAACTTGTTGTGCGAACAGGAAAAACGAGGTCTGCTAAAGTACTGGAGAGCCCAAAAAGGCATGCGGCAGTCGAGACTACTCATTGTTCCTGAACACATCAGGGTAGATCCTTCTTTAAACCTCAGCAGAAATGACATCAAACTCTACACTGAACTTTTAACAGGATACTGCAGACTAAATTACCATCTGAAAAAAATAGGCGTGGTAGAAGACGATTCCTGTCGACTCTGTCAAGAGGAGCAGGAAACGGCAGAACACATTCTATGCACTTGCCCAGCGGTGGCAAGACGCAGACATAGTTACCTAGGCAGTGGGTTCATATCTCCAAATCACCTAGTTAAAATTAAGCCAACAGCAGTTATGAGATTTATAAACAGTCTAGGACTGTTTTAGTTGGGCTGCACAATAGATCTTTTAGGTCGCGGTGTTCTTTTAGCCTGATAATAAAAATAATAATAAAATAATTTTTGTTGTTTTTTCGTTTGCTTGTGGGGCCGGCATGACTAACTTACTTACTGGCGCAATTGTAGGTGTAGATTCGCTGTTTAACATTAATGCAGGAGAACATGAACGAGCCCGACTTCTTGGCTTGGTTGTTAGGTACAAGTTATCCTTAGTTATTTCTGGTTTGTTTTTGCAGCAATCTTCAGCAACCACCGTCACATAAGCATTTCTGATGTTTGTAAGTTAGTTTATGTTCGGGAAACTCAAGAGTTGAGAAAATGAAAAATTAATATATGGCTCAAATGCAACTCTGAGGAATTTTAAATTTAAATAAATTAAAATTAAGTGTCATCACCAATCTTCTTTGAGTACGGACACAGGTGGCAACTCCTGGTAGTTATTTTTTGGCGCGCACTTTTATTTTTAATGATGTTGTTGTTTTTAAAATGTTTTATGAATTTTACACTCCACTTTTACTCTGTTCTTGCAATAGCTATATGAATGGTGGAATGTCGAGTAACCACACCAGCTTTTGAGCACAAGGATGAAAAGAAATCACCGCGCAGGGTTGCCAATTTAAATACACATTCGGCAACTGCGGACGTGCTAGTAAAAGCAGCCAACGTTGTCCAGTATGTAAGGGTGATCGTAAATTTTTTAAAGGCATACAATTTCATGAAATGCCAGTATCTGAACGGCGGGAAGTAGTTAAAAGCAAAAGCTATGCTGTCAGTGCCTGGGCGCACTGTTGGTTGAACAAAGCATGCGGCACTGCAGGATGCACTATACGACAAAGTAGATTACTCCACAATTATGCATCAGCAACAAATACTGCACCAAGCGCGGCAGAAGTGGCGGCAACTTTTGCCGCTTCCGCTGCTCCGGCATCAAACGGTGTTGTCGCTAACGTGCTAAATAATCATAGAAATACCCTGACAGAAAAAAATCATTTTAAAATTTTACCAGTGACCTTAAATCGAAAACAATTTCAACATTCGCCTTTATGGATGACGGGTCGACATTCAAGAAGAAAGAAGGAAGAAAACGTAGCTATGAGATGGGCGAAAATGGCAAATAGAGCTAATTGGCATTCGCTCGACTGGCGACGTCACACGCTATCATGAAAAATTAAGCACATTTTCTCTCAAAATATAATCAGCAACAAATAATAAAAAATTTTCCTCATAGGAAACATGTGCCCTGTTAAAAATCTTTGTTTGTCTGCTGAGACTTTAATTGCAAGTAACAAAAAAAATATGCATATTTTAATGACTATGAGTATTTATCAGAGGAAAATATGTCACCAATTTCAACAGTATATAATATTTCGAGGCACTGTAACGACGCAAATCTCGCTGTGGTAAACTCCCCGGTTCCCCAGGGGTCGTGTACAGAATTTATTTACCTGCGTGCTGTAGTTTTCAAGTTTTCTTTATTTATATTATTGCTTTTTGCTAAGCTTAAAATATGCAAAGTAGTAACTAAAGATTTAATGGAGGCCGCTCCTGTTGATGGCGCTGTGCAATCCTGGTCTCCAGTCTCAACGGTGGTGAATTGAAAAACCACTTCCACCGGTTTGCCTTTGACAAGTAAGATCTGACTTGCTATGAAAGCCGATTGAAAAACGAAACGTTCATAGCAAACGAACGGTCCGTTTGTCTCAAGTTTTTAGTTTCCGCGGTGGTGAATTGAAATACCACTTCCACCGTGCTAACTGCAACGAACAAGTTCTGTTTTACTATGAAAGTGGATTGGAAAAATCCAGCATTCGTAGCAATCGCAGTACTTGTGTGTGTGTGTGTGTGTCCCCGTCGGTCTTTCTTTTTTCCTCTGGTAGTATCTGACGTTGCGGCAACGTTTCCTTGGTTCTAACTCCAGTCATGTGCAGCAGGAAAAGACACCGTATGCCAGGTTGCAGGCGCTTTTATAACCACTTGTTGCAAACTCTTGTTGTTGCTTAAATCCCGCTGGCCGTGCTTCGACAACCGCTTCCTGTTGCTAAGGCCAAGGTAATGTTGTTGTCATTCCTCTTGACCTTAGGCGACCCTCAGCGTTTTCAAGCAAAAGTACAGCAAAAGTGTGAGCAAAGTTAATTAAAAAATTTGCACGCCCTCCCAACTTCATCCACGAGATATTTTAACCACTTCATGGCAGAGGATCACTCGATACGCGTCTCGACTAAACCGTAATCGTCTTCGTGTCGTGTTCTCCTGTGCCTCTTTAGCTTTACTCGAAATTTGCGTCACTAAGCCCTATGGTAGACTAGCTCCTTTCGACCCCTGTAGCTCTTCTAAAGTTTAGAATGTGACATGGTTCCATTGTGTGTCTGAATCGTCTGTATTTGGCATCCGTTTCTGTGTTGGCGGGCTCCCTGTAGCCCCATTCCGTTGTTTACTACTGTTGCTGTGGTGGCTATTGCAGTGGCGTGCGTCTCTCTTATCGTTGCTTTTGCTATTGTAGGTGCACTTAATTGCAAGCTGTATGTCCAAGGCTCTGTCGTTGTGTCTACATGGCATATCTCAGGTTTCTCGCACGGGCGCACACCTTGCAGAGTGCTTGGAAGATGATTTGCTTATTACGGTCGTTTGACGCCTTAAATGCGTGATCTCCCTACTGTTAGGAGCGCCCGTGATCTTTTCCTGAAGCCCCTGTGGTAATTTGGTTTTGCCAGAATCCGCGGTAAGTGAATTCGTTCGTGTGAGCAATACCTGTTCCTTTTGATGTATATTTGTTAACGCGTTTGTTTTCAGGAGCGCCCGTGTTCTTTTCCGGAAGCCCCTGTGGTAATTTGGTTTTGCCAGAATCCGCGGTAAGTGAATTCGTTCGTGTGAGCAATACCTGTTCCTTTTGATGTATATTTGTTAACGCGTTTGTTTTCGGTGTATTCTCTGTTTCGTAGTTGTTCATTAGAATTTCTGACGTTAGATTGGATTTTTCCAATTTGCTAGTAGAAGCGAGAAACTTTTGTGCTAGGTTTCTTCTCATAAAACTGTGCATTGCATCTGTGTCCAGCGTCGCGATGATAGTTTAGCGCAAATTCGTTGCCGGGCACAGTACAATGCATTTTTCCATGGTAAGGTCTGTTGTCGCTGCTCTGTTCCATGCTGAGTTTCTGACCGAAATCTTCTGTTGGGTGGTGCTCTCTGCTTGCAGCACTCGGTCGTCCTAACTTCCCTATGACCACACTCAGTATCTGCCACAAAACAGAACCTGCACGTTGCGACATAGCCGTGCCGATACCTGACGGTTCCTTACTTCTCGGGGTGGAACTTACTTTGTTCGCCTTTTTAGGGGTGGCGCTGCTAGTTGTTCGCCTTCTCCTCCTATGCTCTCCCAATCCTCGGCCATCTCTATCAGCTCCTGTAGTGATCCGAAATCTCTACGGCGCACGTATAACTGATATTGTGGGAAACTGTTGTAAAAAGAATTTAAGGAAGTGTCTCCTAAATGTGCTCCATTCCCGCCACGCTCGGTTGTTGTTTCTGAACCACATGAGATTGCGCGTTCTCTCAAGAGTTCAGGGTGGGTAGTGGGTCACGCCCACCGTCAAAGTAAAGAGACCACTTTCGTACTTGGTGAATGACAGCGGCGTACTGTGTAGACCCATTTGTATTGTTGATCCATTGGTGCAGGTGAAACGGAGCGATGCTGTGGTGTTCCCCGTACCTCTGGATTCCATTCTGGTAGAGTTGCACCTGAGAACTATGGACGCAGCCTGCCTTGGTGATGTGTTGCATTGCAGATTCATCAACCGGTATTGTTGCTCCTGAATCAGTACCGTTTCCGTGAAAACTGATAGCTTCTTATGGAGTTCATCCACTGTGCCAGTAGCCGAATTCCTCCGCAAGAATGACCAACTCATCTTTCGCATAGCAAATACACCCAGCCTGTCTTCCCCATCCTATGACTTCCTTGCTTAATCGCGAAGACAATATGTGCGTAGTGTAGTTGGTGCTAACTCGGCGCTATTTTGCGTGATTGCTCTCTGATGCACTGTATGGTCTCGCGTAACTGGATGTGTTGAAGTTCTTTCTTTTATATATAGTCCCTTCTCCGGCGCCACTGTAAGAAGAATGGTCGCTACAAAAATAAAGCAGATACATATACCAAATGGTTTCAAGGACCAGATTTTCTAAAAGAAGATGAAATCAATTGGCCAATAAATCCTGGACTAGGTGACATCGATAGAAGCGAACTCCGTCCCCGTTTCGTGCATATATGGCAGTCGAAACCAATATAAAAAAATTTTTTATATTTTTGAAGTTGGTTTAGATTATATCGTGAGGTAGCAAATTGGTATATATATATATATATATATATATATATATATATATATATATATATATATATATATATATATATATATATATATATATATATATACATATATATATATATATATATATATATATATATATATATATATATATATATACATATATATATATATATATATATATATATATATATATATATATATATATACATATATATATATATATATATATATATATATATATATATATATATATATATATATAAAAAGATTGCTGTCTGAGTATACTTACAGCGCAGCATTTAAAACGAGCAAAAACTGAAATTTACAGCGATAATGGGACAAACTTTGTAGGTGCTGAATAAATTCTCAGAAATGAGCTACAAAATGTAAATGCAATAGAAGTGCAGGTGCAGCTTTGCTTATAAAGGCACTGACTGGAAATTTCGCTAGGATGAGGACCAAGCGGGACTCATTCCAAACCATTTACTCCTTGACAGCTCCAATGTTGCGAAACCATTCTGCAATCCAGAGAACATCAACTACAAGATGTGTGTTAGGGAGAGCAAAGCATTTGTCAACAACTCTTGGAGCCGGTGGCTGACAGAAATGCTTCCAATGATTACGCGTAGAAGCAAGTGGTTCCAAAAGGTGAAGCCAAACCCCATAGGCGATATCGTTCTCATCGTAGACGAAAACTTCCATCGCAACACTTGGCTTAATGGCAGGGTCGTCGGTACAGTAGTCGCAAAAGGTGGCCAAGTACGCCGGGCTAAAGTTAAAATATCAAGCGGCGTATTTGAGCGGCCCGCTAACAAACTTGCTGTGTTGGATGTCGGGAATCCAGAGGATGAGCTCTCTATGAATGGTCGCTTACCGGGGGCAGAAAACCCCAAAATAGAAACCCTGCAAATATTGCTGTATACCAAACTTTTTTGACATTTCTTTATTATTTTCATTCATAAAATTTCCAGACAGGTCATATCAACTATAGCACCGTTTCTTATAAACCAGACCGCATATAAAGTCGCAATCAACTGGGCAACATAGGGTATTCAATAACAGATTTTTTGTATATTACAGCGAATACTACGAATCAGACCACCCAATTTACTGACAAACTTAATGTGTCCCATAAACAAATTTTACTAGCAACACAAAAATCCCAATACTTTATTGCACAAAGGATCATAATATTTCCCATCGTCCAAACATTCCAATGACCAACCGAGCTACACGAAGCTGCAATTGATACAGTTTGTCATATTCACCTAAATTATCGTTCCACACACAAACAAACTGTTTGTCCTTATCGCTGCCCATATTATGTGAATTTCACAATACTCAAATTACTTTCAAACCAAACGCCATGTTTTACCAAAGAACATAAACGTAATAAGAAGTCTCATCAAGAAGAAGAACAAAAATTTGATTTTCTCTTTCATATTACGAGTTAAATGGGCCACACTACAAATCATGATCTGCGGCAAACTACATAATTTTTGTTTGAATTGCACACACACACGGGCTTTCATACATATGTATTTTTGCATGCCCAGATCAAAACAAACATACATTTATAGTACATATATAATTTTGGCAGGTAGGGACTTCTGAACGGTGGGAAACGCGAAATGATGACGAAGAAGCTTTTGTCAATTATTCAAAATTTACAAATAATTTGATAATGTGAAGTGTGATGCTATTTTCGATTTCTGTTCGCCTGGTATGATTGGCCAACATACCCAATGGAAAGAAACTGTTTTATTTATGTGCATAAAGCAAGAGAGTTCGGATGTGTTTTCCGATTGCTCCTCAATTATAAGGTGATTTACAGTGAAATACTTTAACGTTTTGATTTTTAAACCCAGCGAAATAGACGCATAATACTGGTTGTTTAATAAAAGTCAGTGAGTGAAATTGGTACAAGGAGTTTGTGCGAAATCTCAGCTTTTAAATTAAAATTTGAATTTGTGTAAGCTTCTAATAAAGAATGGGAACTATAGCGGTCAGTGGAAGAGCGTATTACGCTCTCCCACTCACCCGGTGCGCTCTCCTGTTCAGCGCATGCGTTCTCAAAGTGTGCCTGCACTTGCACTTGTATTCTCGGCATGACTGTTGATAGCGGTTTGACGACGAAGGTGGTTCGCTCACCACCTTTGCCTGCAAAACAGTGACATGCGAGCGGAGGTGGCATGTCCCAGAACGGCGAGCAGCCGGGTGGCGGTCCTCATGCGACTATACTCCATAACGTACAATTGTGACTGCACTTAACAATGCAAGTGCAAGTACACAAAGTTCGCACTCAAACCTGAAACAATGTCCAAAGTGTCTCTAGCACTATCTGCGCATGTGCCCTCTTGAAGCGCTCAATGTTCAACACCCAGCCCAACGGCGTCCACAACTAAAGAGTGCAAACAGGTTCCATCCACGTCTTTCTCTCACTCGGCCGATTGTGCTAAAATTGGTACAAGGAGTTTGTGCGAAATCTCAGCTTTTAAATTAAAATTTGAATTTGTGTAAGCTTCTAATAAAGAATGGGAACTATAGCGGTCAACAAAATCGCCAACAGTGGCTGATTGCACTTTCAATATTGAAAACCATCAATGCAAACCACTGAACTAAAAATTTTTCAAGCAACCCAGCAGATATACATGGAACATCACAAACTGGTTTAGATAGGTATATCCTTATAAACAAGCGCAAGCGAAGCCCAAAATTGAGTGCAATCAAAACTAACATCGCAAAAATTAGTAAAACTAGCGAGAGCCTACTCTCTAGTAGTAATCGCTTCGCACCAATTCAAAGTGCTGAGGAGGCGGATGCACCCAAACATGATATTGTATTTAAACCACCTCCCATTTACCTACGAGAACGTAACTCCAATAACTTAGTTGCAAAGCTTACCGAGCTCATTGGTCCTAAAAATTTCCATGTCACCCCTTTTGCTAAAGGAAATATCCAGGAAACAAAAATCCAAATACATTGTGAGAGCAATTACAGAGTGGTTATAAAAAACTGCGACACTGAGAAAAAAAGCTAGGACACCTATCACCTTAAAAGTAGTAAAGTCTTAACATTGTCATAAAGGGACTTGAATCGAATATTCACCCCGCTAATGTCAAAGAAGCACTACATGAAGCTCGCTGCCCGTTCTATTATAAATATAATAAATCGCAGAATCCCTCAGCCATTATTTCGCGTAGAATTGGAGCCTGAAATTCAAAAGCTTAAAAAAGGAGAAGTCCATGGTATTTATAAACTCCGCTATCTTATGCATCGTAGAATTACATTGGAGGAGCCTCTCAATTAATTTATTTTATTTTATTTTTTTTTTGTTTTATTTCCCTTTATTTCATACATCTGCCACCATTATTTTGACACCTAGTACATGATTTGACAATTTCTTTGGAAATTAAAATTAAAAACACATTTTGGTCAGTGCCAAGAAGTGATACAACAAAAATTATTTACATTAATTATAATAGTTCACTATAATTATATTATAACAATTTATGATCAAAATTATGTTTATGATAATAATTTACATTTACATTTATAATACTATTACTAATATGAGTAGTCTGGATTTCCTAGTTCAGTAGGTCGTTTGGTCGAGTTCTCTTTAAACGGCGCATGGTGGTCTCTTCTAGATGTAGCAACTCGTTTATTTCTTCGTTATTATGCCCATGTTTGTTTTACGGTGTATCTGTTGAATCGTTCAATGTCGTTTTCTGAAGCCGAATTGATGATTTGGTAGAATGTTTTTATTGTCAAGGATCTGGCTAGGTCTACCATGTAATAGTTTTTCAGCAACTTTAGTAAGTATGGGAAGTAGGCTAATTGGTCTATACGCCGAAGCAGTTGTAGCATATTTTCCCTGCTTCGGTAGTGCAATGATTTCAGCAACTTTCCATACTTTGGGAAAAAATTGTAGTCGGAAAATTGAGTTGATAACATTCCTTAAGTAGTTATAACCTACAGTAGATAGCTCAGCGAGTGCTTTGCCTGTCAACATATCGTATCCTCGTGCTTTTTTGTGGTTTATTCGTTTTTTAATGCAATTCATTATTTCTGTTGTGTTTGTTTTCTTTATTTTGTTTGTAATGTCTATATTTAAGTCTTTGCATGTTTCAATATATTTACCTTCATCATTTGATAGGACTTTTTCAAAGTATTTAGCCAATGTTGTTGCTTTTTCTTCATTGGTAGTAGCCCATGAGTTGTCATCTTTCCTTAGTGGTGGCTGATATCTTATCTGAGTTTTTAATTTCATTGCGCATTTCTATAACGAGTAGTTAGTATCCTGGGTAGGCGTCAAGTTTTTCAGGTAATTTTCAACTTCTATATTTTGTCTTTTAGTTAATATTTTCTTCAGTTTTTTGCAGGCTATATTTAAATTGTGTTTATCCTCAGGCGATCTAGTTAGCTGCCACCTCTTTCTCAGCTTTCTCTTCTCAATAATTTGCTTTCTTATGAAAATATCCGTTGTATGTTTATTTCTTCTAAATTTATGCTGTTGGCTTGATTTGATTCCTGCGTCTAGGACCACATCGTTGAAGTGAATAATGGCACGTTCAATGTCTAATTGTGTTTTCAGTGTGATAGACATATTCAGTTGATTTTCAATATGCCGTCTATACTCATTCCAGTTTGTTTTGTGGTTAAATATCTTAGCTATTGGTTCTATGGGTTTGATGTCAGTTGTGTAGTCAAGTATTATCGGAGAGTGGTCTGAAGAAAGTTCAAAACAAGCTTTAATTTTTAATTGGTTACACTTTATAATTTTTGTTGTGCTGAAGTCGATTAGATCTGGTATATTTTTCCTATCTGTTGGCCAGTATGTGGGTTCACCTGAGCTTAAAAATCTGCAGTTATTTTTGTTTATAGCATTAATTAGATTTCGTCCTTTTTTATTGGTTAGCCTAGATCCCCAGTCAGTGTGTTTTGTATTCAGATCTCCAGCTGCAGTGAATCTTACGCCAAGCGTCTTTATGTAGTTATCATATTGATCCGTCGTTATTAGGTGTCTGGGGGGACAGTAAACTGAGGAAATGAGTATTGTCCCACTTGTATCCTCAATTTGCACATTAGTGGATTGAATATGAGGTGTTGCATATGGTTGCCGTTCAGTATGTTTTAATAGTGAATTTATTATGATAGGTGTCCCACCAAGAGCTTTACCATCAGGATGATTTGTCACATAAATTTTATATCCAGGAAATACTAAATAGCTTTTGTTCGTAAAATGTGTTTCTGAAACTAGAGCTATATCAATTTTCTTGTCAGACAAAAGTTGCTTCAACTCAAGATAATGTTTTGTTAGGCCATTTGCATTCCAGGCTACAATTATAAAACTATTACTTTCGGTCATTTAAGCTTGTTAGTAGCATTGTAATAATATTCATCATATTAGTCATTTGAGTGATTAGGGATATCACCATGTCTTTAAGTTCATTAATATCACTATCGTTTGAATTTTTTGTATTTTCTTCTGTTTTTTTTGGATTTGACGACCCTGCAATTTCGGCATAGCTTACGCCTGGATTATCTACTGATCCATCCATATTTTTGTTCTGAAGTAATAATGGATCCTTTCTGCGTAAAGATGGAAACCTTTGAATTTTTATGGCTTTCTATTTTTCACAGCCTTTGTAGATTGCAGTATGATTTCCGCCACATATGGCACATTTAATTTCAGCTGCGTTGGTTATTTTTTTTGACATTCACTTGTTAGATGCTTTCCAGCGTATTTCACACATAGTGGATCCCTTGTACAGTAGTTTTTTGTATGTCCGTATTTTTGGCATTTAGTGCATTGCGCGACTTCCCTTTTATGATGAGGTGCCTCAAAGACTACTATGCAATGCATTAATTTGTTAATGCTATAAATATCTTTATTGTAAGTATTTGTTTCCAGTTCTATGCTAAACAGCGGTAGTGGTTTTTTTGTTGTCCCTTGAGTTATGTTAGTTATGTTTAAAACTTTGTGACCGTTTTCACCAAGCTCATTTTTAATTTCTTCTTGGTCTGCGGAGGGGTGCATATTGAGAAGAATGACTTTGAAACCTCTTCCATTTTTGGGTTTAAATGTGTACAGCTTCGTACCTTTTTGCTTTAGCAAAAATCATTACTAGGTTCCTATTGTAGTGTGTCATAATGATCATATATACCGTACCATTGCCTGCAGTGAGTAGCAGAACTAATTGCACCATGTAGTGCACACGCAGTATGACCACACACACACACCACTCCACTCTTACACACCCAAGGAGAGCAGGGTCAGGGTTGATAATCTTAAGGAAAAGACTCTGATAGCCACTCACCAGGGAGACGCCAGGGCGATCCTTACAGAGAACTCTTCCAAGAAAACTCACTGCCTCCTCGTGGCGGCCCCGGGCAGTGGTATACCAGCAACCGCTGGTTGCTAGCCGAAGTGAGCAACGACTCTTTCAGCGATGACCCCGGAGGGGCGGCTGAAGGGGCACCGATGGACAACGATGGACCATCGAGGGACGGACGCGGAGCATCGTTTCACCACCGAGGGACTTCGTGGGATCATCGTCGGACCATAAAAATCCACGAGTGAATTCAGATAACCAACACCTTGGTCAGCTGCCACATGCCTGGGGCAGCTGTGCGACAAGTGCTTAGCGCTACTAAGGTCGAGACCGGTAAGGCCTTAAGTTTGTGATACCGGACATATTTTGGGAATTATGGATATGGGCTGACGATTGTGGCATGCTGTCACTTTAGTACATAAGAGTGAAATCTTATCGAATATTTTTGTGTATGTTTCCGAGTTATTCGATTCAACTAGTACTTCATTGTTTGTTAATATTTTAAATATGAAGTTACTGTCTGCAACAGCGGTAAGCGAATTTTTTAACGTCTTTATGCATTCTACGCCTTGTACGTATATAAGGGGTGGTTTGTTTAAACTTTTTTTTCGGACTAGTTGTTTTTTCTCTTTCGGACTCATTTTGATCAACTTGTCCACTGTGCAATGTGCCTCTCAAATGAAACGGCAGAGTTCCATGTTCTAATTGCCCAGAATTTGGGCACACAAGGTCCTATTGCACTCTTCGTAGTGTATGTGTTGCCTGTGGTAATTTACACCCCACATCAGAATGTACGAAAACTAAAACTGATAGAGCTGCTAGAAAGTGCAGTAATTGTGGTGGTAACCATACTGCCAACTACAGAGGTAGCTCTGTTTACCAGGAAATTAAGAACAATGTCCCTCAGTTAAAGAATAAGCGCACTCAACCTAGTCCAAATATACCGTCCATTGCTCAACCACAGAAGTTAATCCCATACCCAGACACAGGGACGACGTATGCAGGGATACTTAAGTTAGGGAAGTATCAGCAGTCCGGTCCTCTTTCAAATCTGCACAATTTTGAAGGAATGATAACAACGCTCACACAATGTAGGATGCAGTTCATGACCTCCATACAAACAATGATTCAAGAAATGATGAGAAACCAAAACCAGCTCATGCAGCTTCTGCTATCTCCGAAACTAACGTACTTAAGATCTGTCAATGGAATGCAACCGGTGTAAGCCAGCACAAGTTAGAAATCAATAAATTTTTACTCACTAATGAAATCGACATACTTATATCCGAAACCCATCTAACCGAAAAACACAATTTTTACATACCGGGATATAAATTCTATGATACAAAGCATCTCGCTGGTAAAGCACATGGTGGCGCTGGAATCCTAATCCAACAAAGAATAAAACACTTCGCTATGGAAGAATACAACAAGGAGTACCTACAAGCAACATCAATTTTTCTGGACGGATGGGAGGATAACTTAACAATATCCGCTGTGTACTGCCCACCTAGATTTAAAATAACAAGTAACCACTTCTCAGATTTCTTCTCCACACTTGGAACAAGTTTTCTAGCTGCTGGCGATTACAATGCCAAGCACACGGCTAACAACACAAATGCTTTCTGACACCAATATTGATATTACCTCTTCAGGACAACCATCGTACTGGCCGACAGACCCACGCAAGATCCCTGACCTTATTGATTTTGGAGTTGCTAGAAACCTAAAAGGAGAGCAACTCAAAGTAGGACACCTTAACGACCTCGCTTCAGATCAGTCTCCTATTATAATACATCTGAACAAAAAGTTACGGCCTACCAACGATTTCACACCCATTAAAACTAATTGGCTGAATAACAGAAAATACATCAGTAGTCATCTCAGCCCAAACACACGTCTCAAAACTAATGAGGACATTGAAACATTTCTGGCAGAATTTACCTCGACCCTAAGATTAGCTGTGCTCCACTCTACGCACAAGCGTGACAACAACTGCAACAGCATCCGGCAAATGTTTTTACCCGTAACCCACCTCGCAATACTAATAACCTAATATTAATCCCCTCGCCAGATACAACATACTCGCCTAAATTAAATACAAAAGAAATAAGTACTGCAATTAGTAACCTTGCTCTTAACAACGGCAACTTTCGCCGATGATACGGCTTTCCTTAGCATTCATCCAAATTCCAAAATCGCATCCCGTGACATAGATGATCATCCTAGTAACAAATTGGTTGGCTGACTGGCGAATTAACGTTAATGAATCGAAAAGTACGCATATTACCTTTACTATAAAAAAACGTACATGTCCAGCCATAAAACTAAATAACGTTCCTATTCCACAAGCAAAGGATGTGAAGTACCTAGGAATTCATCTTGACTCACGTTTGACCTGGAAGCGCCACAACGAAGCCAAAAAAAAATAAAATAACTGTGAAAGCAAATAGCCTACACTGGCTCATGCACAAAAATTCCAAGTTGAGCCTAGAATACAAAACACTACTGTACAAAGCAATTATAAAACCAGTTTGGACTTACGGTAGCCAGTTGTGGGGCGGCGCAAGCAACTCTAATATAGAATTGATACAAAGAGCACAGTTCAAAATTCTAACAACCATTACTGGCGCACCTTTGTTCATAAAGAATACCAACATTCACAACGATCTGAACATTCCGCTCGTAAAAAGAGAAATCTTCGACACCAACTTAAAAAATGCACAAAAAATCAAAGAGCATCCAAATCATCTAGCTAGAATACTAGCATGTAACAGGGTTCCCAGTCGCCTAAAACATACGAAATCACCAGCACAACTTACATCGACACCTTAATCATGTACAAACACTAATATAACATTTATTACAGTAACTAACATATAACATTGTGATTACTAAAAAGCACTAAGCATTGGCAAGGTGTATTGTTATTAAATATTTAGTTTGTAAGATATGCTTACTAATTGTTAGTCTAAGCTTAGAAGATACAATAAATAAATATATGGAGGAAAAAAAAATAAAAATTTATGTGTAAATATTATATTATAATTATTATAATTCAACAAAACTCGCAAAGCCATTAAAAATAGGAGGACCAATAATTTCAATTTTACAAAAATAGATTATGTATGTACTCGTATGCTCGTAGCTGATAACGTAGCTAAATCAATAACTTTCTTATTTAATTCTTGTGTTAAAGATGGAACTTTTCTTCAATCTAGGATGACATGCTATATCGTTCCTATTTTTAAATCAGGAGATCGAAGCAACATAAGTAACTATAGAGCAATTGTGAAACAATGTAGTTTTGCTAAGTTACTCGATCATGTTATTCAAATTAAATTATTAAACCATGTTAAAGACCTAATTTTAGATTGCCAGCATGGTTTTCTGCCTGGTAAATCCACGTGCTCAAACTTGACATTGTTTTCGAGAAATATTGTTGATGTATTGAATAATTAGAACCAATTAGATGTAGTCTATACAGACTTTGCAAAAGCATTTGATAAGGTTGATCACAACAATCTTCTTTCTAAATTAAAAAAATTTGGCTTTCAGGAAATCTGTTCTTTAAAAGTTTCCTAATAAATAGAAAATTTTTCATTAAGATCGGCTCTTTTTTATCTGACATTGCTGTAGACGCAATCTCTGGTATACCACAGGGCACACATTGTGGTCCTTTTTATTTTTAATTTATATAAATGATCTACCTCACTCTTTCAAATTTTCAAAATTTTTAATGTTCGCTGATAAGGTGTTTCTAGAAGTTTCACAGTTATCAGATTGTTATAAGCTAGAAGATGACCTATTAAATTTTCATAGGTGGTGCAAATCAAACAATTTGAAGCTGAATATTAATATAAGCTGTGTAGTTACTTACACCAGATCAGTAAACTATTTTTTTAATGTATACAGACTGAATGATTGTGTATTGGAACGTAAGAAAGAGATGAACAACTTGGGTGTAATTTTAGCTCAAATTTTAGTTTCAAGAGTCATTATGATTATATGGTCTCAAAGTTCTGCTCCATGGTTGGCTTCATTAAAAGAAATACTAATGATTTCAAAGATCCAGTTACGATAAAGGCGCTGTATGTCTCCCTTGTGCGTAGTATACTGGAATATTGTTTAATTATTTGGAGCCCTTTTTATGACGAAAGTTCAAATCGCTTCGCAAGAGTGCAAAAAAATATAACCAGATATGCGCTAAAAAATTTTTTTTGGCAGGATAGTAGACGGAAGCTTTTGGGTCTTCAATCCTTAAAGAAAGGCGAATATTACACTCTATTATGTTTGCTTTTCATATATTAGCAGGCAAAATTGAGTGTAAAGAGCTATCAAACTATTTTGCACTAGATTTCTTAGAAACAACCGAATCTTTGTTGATGAATTTTATAAAACTAAATATGCCTCTAATGAACCTATTAAAAGGTGTATTCGCATTTGTAATAACTATAGTAGCTCATTAAACTTTAATGTAGATGAAAATCGTTTTAGGTTCAGTCTTTTTATATTATTTAATTAAACTTTGTACCTATAGTCTGTAAGGTTTAATTATCAGTAGACTGAAATAAATAAATAAATAAATAAATAATATTAATATTAATATTATTTCATTGTGTGAAATAGTTGCCAAAGAGGACACACAGTTATTTTAAATAAGTATCCATATCTCCCAATGGTATAATTGCTAATTCAGGGTGTTATGAGGGTGTACAAGGAAATAATAAAATATTATTTCTTATAATCGTCATCAAATTTTTTTGAGAATAAATTTTTTAAAAAGTTCCACGGCAATAAAAGAGCAGTTTCAAGATTTTCACCCAGGTCCGAATGCATCAAGATTGACACCCTTACCACCTCGACCAAAGGAGGTATACATAAATACTTTTGCTAACTTGTAAGCAGATTATCTAAAGCGACTACTTGGTGAATACCAACAAATTTTTTGACTTCTCAACTGAATTTTTGAAAATTTAATAGTTTAATTTTATAATTTTTTTTATTTTGAAGATTGACAACTTTTGCGAAATTGCGTTATTTCGTTTCAAAATCACATACTAACAATTTCATATCTACTTGAATGAATCAGTGTCGATCTTTCTTTGATTCCATACAATTTTTGTAAAAATTTATTATTGGTAATCCAATTTTTAGTGGCTTTGAAAGTTTTGTTGTATTATAATAATAAAAATAGTATAAAATAATAAGAAAAAAGTTTCTTTCTATTGAGTATGTTGGCCAATCATACCAGGCAAACAGAAATCGCAAACAACATCACACTTCACATTATCATCTGAAAATTTAAATTATTCTTTAATTTCAAATTGATACGTAAATTTGAAAGAGTCTTCTTTGCTTTTATTTTGTGTTTTGCACCCTTCAGAAGTCCCTACCTGCTAGAATTATAAATGTAGAAATGTATGTACTTACACACGTGCTTCTCTTCTTTGTTTTTGTTTTGCATTTGAGCATTTGAGTAAGGCCGTGTGTCTAGAATTATTCACAACAAAATTCAAAATTCTGTAGTTTTCATGATTCTGTAGTTATTATGATTTGTAGTGTCGCTCATTTAACCGTATCGTGAAACAGAAAATCAAAAAATTTGTTCTTCTTCTTGATGAGACTTCATATTACGTTTATGTTCCTTGGTGTTACTCATACATTCACACTGACATGAATTCTGTTTTACGTTGGCTGCCTACATCAGATCGGTCTTCTGATACTTTTCGTCCGAAAACCGACGTAAGTGTTTTGTGATTAGTTTTGTGCATTTTCTCTTTTGTACTTCTGCCGCTGCACTTTACAAAGGCCGCTTATTTAGAATGTTAAGCAATTAGCCGTAAGAATGTATTGTGTCACAAAAAGAATTATTATTATTATTAATTCCATGACATTTGACACAATGAAACTATACCTATGCTAACAAAGTTAACTAAAAAACATAATAAAAAAAACAGATTCAAATATCGCTCCTAGTCGGAGCATAGGGCGGACACAAAAGCTCTCCAACGGTTTCTATCAGTAGCCAGGTGTCTTATTTCGTTCCAGGTGGCTCTGTGGTGACTTTCGGCGTGGACAGTGCGTACCCATGTTTGTCGTGGGCGTCCTGCTTTCCGACTACTATGTGGGTTCCATTGAAAGGCCATCTTTGCAATGTTGGTGTCTTCTCTACGCAGAATGTGCCCTATCCAGCTCCACTTGCGTCTTTTAACTTCTGTGTCAATAAGCTCGCTATTGGTGAGGCGCCACAGGTCTTCGTTCATGATCGTTGCAACAACAATGAAAAATTATGGTTCATTAACTCTGAATAAAAATGATATGCTCCTGAATGCAGGACGATCATTTGAAGAAATATCAACAAGTTTCAACAAAGTTATTACATGCGTGATCCACAACCTCTACTTAATTGTAATGAATATAAACAAATACCAATCATTGGAATCGATTTAACTTATCAGAATGAATAAGTAAGAACTGGTCACATTGATATTCGAATTAAATTTAAAACATAACCAATTGTTTCTGGAAATACTTGGGATAATGTATACTTATTCAGGATCGTGTTATAGAGTACATACTTCTAACAGGTGAAATTAGTGTGTGTGTGCATCTATTTTAAAATCGTTTGTAATAACAAAGTTAAATCATTCATTCAATTGAAGCTGTTTTGGAGATTCGCATAAGAGAGAGAGAGCGAGAAAAAGAGAGAGAGAGAGAAAGAAAGTGTAAAGGTAAGTACAATTTTTGTTATAGAAGCAAAGAGTATTTATGGTATATTGTCTTGGATAGAAGTACAGGGTTTCAAATCCTCAATTAATTGTGAAAGAATTGGCAATTTATTTTGTTTCAAGTTCTTATCAAAACTTTATAATCAAACCAATTCAGTCTATAACTGTTTCACGAAAAATATCAAAACCAAATCAAATGGTTGCAACATAATCAGCATGGATTAAACTGGGAGGACTTCACACCTGATTGAACAATGCGAGAGAACTTATTAATCTACATACATTTGAAGAAAGATAAAAATATTTTGATCTCTATAAAGGTAGTGGATAAATAGGAATGGATTAAGGGGCTGTTCAATATTAAAAAAGTGTATAGTTTAGAAGATTTTAATTGTGATAATTAATTATATTATATGAAAGATATGCTGTTAATCAGATGTATTCTGCGCATATGACTACTACTGTTGTTGTGGACTAAGAAATAATATAGCTATAATAGTATATAGAATTTTAAATGAAAACTTTTTATAATTTTGGAATTACATTTTTGTTTATATTGATATTGATATTATGTTTTTCTTTTACAATACTATTATTTTCTTATATAATACTATTATTTTGTTTATCTTTAAGATGGATGGATGGACAGAGTACAATAGCTGAAGGCTCAGGTTCGATTCCTGGGAGGGTTCATAATTGGTGTGCTGTTGATTTTCTGGGGCAAAATTGCCTTTCATTGAAAGATCTCTGATGACGACAAGTGGCGTATCCGAAATAGTTATAAGATCTCCCAAAATGTTTCAATAATTCTCCTTCTGAATATTATTATTGTGGCATAGCACACATATCCATTTGCATCTCCCGTGTGCATCTTGTTTTTCAATAAATCCGTTGAGAAATAATCTTAATTTATCTCTATATATTTTATAATGCCCCAATCGTAAATATTTATTCCATATTCCCTTATATAATGTTAATCGTCAACACAACTTACACAAGTTTTCTTATTTTATGTGTCTAAATTCCGTATATTTACAATTGATTTCAATATATACATTTGATCATAGTACCCTCGTTTCCTGTAGCAGACATGTGAGATAATCCACCATACTTAACTTACCTACAACACAATTTTTCAAACCCTCAGATTTCTTTATTTCGTTACGTGTGTCTATTAAATATATTTTCGATAAAAGACCAATAAATTCTCTCATTATTTTCCCAAAACTATCGTCTTTCATCTTTCCTAATAATTTTTTATATTTCAATGGTGAATTAAATTGATTGCACAGGGGAACACTGATTCAGTGGCGTTGGATTTATTACAAAATTTTAGATAATTTTGGTCTGCTGAACACAAAAATAATAATATTTTTGTTGAATTGACTCTACTTTTTGAGAAAAATGCAATCCATTTATACTGGAAAATATATTTTAAAAAAGAGTAGAATATGTTTTAAAACATTAATTTAAAAAATTTCAAATTACTTCAAACAAACAAAGTGCTATAAATGATACAAAGAATAATAAAATTAATCACAGAAAAGAAAAACAAAACAATAAGAATTAAGACGAGTACAGAAGTCTGAAGTCGGGCTAGACCGACTTTGAAATGCCTTTTACATTTCCTTGGGCGTGTGAGCTCAACAAATGGGAATGTTTTCTTCATAAATCATCATTAGGAGCATATCTACCGTAATTTTCGCTAGGGTACCTTGAATTGATTATATCGACCCGCATTTCTTTCGTATGGCTTTGTAGTGTCAATGTAACTACTAATATAAAATTTAGTCCAACAATTGTGTATAGGTCGTAAGTTATAATAATATGTCAATAGTGTGCGTGGCTCTAAAAATAAAAGGCCAATATTTTGTGTGGGGGTTAATGTGAAATTTCATTGATGTATCTTCTATAGGAACCTAGTAATGATTTTTCTTAATTGTGGGCGTGGCAGTAGTAAAAATCGGCCCATATTTAGAATACATACTAGTACAGATCTAATGTGATGAATGAATGATCTTAAGTTATGGATATTTGTTAATGGTGGGCGCGCACTTTTTGCATCTACATAACTACCAAATTGCGTCGCAATTCCATCAATTGGACAGAAGTTATAGTCATTTTAAAAAATCGAAAAGAGTTCCTAGTATATGGGAGGTAGGCTGGTTTTTTGTCCAAATTGGTCTATGCAGTAATCTGGTTCTATATCTTTGTCTAGACTATACTCTTGCAAATTTTCATTAATATAGCTCTACCGGTATAGAAAAAAGGAGTTACAGACATACAGAGGGACAGACAGACAGACAAAATCAAAATTGATAAGAAAGTGATTCTGATCATATCTGTATATTTAAGTCCATATCTACCACGCCTATTTCTGGAAGTTACAACCCCCCTCAAAAACACAAAATTAGTATACTGCTTACACCTTTCTTAAAGGTAAAGGGTATACCATTTTTTAAAGATTAAGTAGAGGTGCACACAAAAATGTTAACAAATCAAAAGCAGAGAATATGAGAAATGAAACTTACTTAGCCATTCACAGAAAACACTTGCATTGCTGGCAATTTTTCCCCCACTGGATGTAAACAAACTGGTGAGTTTCGGAAAAAGCACTATTTGGGGTTGTCGTTCGTTAATATTTTAATACTATTCTCATTCCAAAAAGTACCAAATTCAATTTAGTGAATACTATTTCTGATTAATAATTTTGATCATTACTAATATATGCTAAAATAAGTTTATTAAAACTATTATTTAATTCTTATATTAATTGATAATTTTTTTGGCTTGTTTAATCTTTTTAATGAACTTAATGCCAACAAAAGTACAAAAATTTAAAGAAAATATTTATTTATTATAATAAAATATTTATCTATTATCATTAATCTATGTTGTTAAACTTACTTTAAATGTCTAGTAATAAATATAAGAGAAAAAAGCAACACTATTCTGTACGTATATTTAATTAAATAAATGTTATATACTTTGTTTTTGTTTTGAAACAACTATTTTTGAGGGCATTTTAATATCAATTCATAGCTGAAAATCTAATGAATACAAAATATATTCCAGGCAAATTACAATGTATTTGTCAAATTATGAAATACCAAAGATGAAAGCAGTATTTAAATATATGAATTATGTGGGTTTTTGTGGATGAAAAAGCATATACGAGGTTTCATCAAAAAATAACCGTTATTTTCATTGATCAAAAAATAACCGTTATTTTTTCAAAAAGTATTTATTTATTTATCAACAACTATCTTGTCCCCTTCAAAGTAATTCCCCTCAGATATAATACACTAATGCCAGCGTTTTTTCCAATCCTCGAAACACTTCTGAAACGCTCTTTTTGGTATCGCCTACAGCTCCTGTTTCGATTTTTCTTTTATCTCCTCAATCATAGCAAAACGCTTTCCTTTCATCGGTGTCTTCAGTTTTGGAAAGAGGAAAAAGTCAGCGGGGGCCAAGTCCGGTGAATACGGTGGTTGAGGCATGATAACGGTTTTGTTTTTGGCCAAAAAATTACGCACAAGCATCGATGTGTGAGCTGGTGCGTTATCATGGTGTAAAATCCATGATTGGTTTTTCCACAATTCTGGGCGTTTCTGACGAATTGCTTCTCGCAAACGGCGCATTCACGGTAGTATTCAAGGTAGTATTCCTTGTTGACCGTACGACCATGTGGCAGGAATTCATGATGCACCCCGCCATTGCAATCAAAGAAAACTGTCAACAAAACCTTTACGTTCGACCGAACTTGACGTGCTTTTTTCGGTCTTGGCTCATCTGGACGTTTCCATTGGGATGATTGGGCTTTGGTTTCAATGTCATAGCCATACACCCACGATTCGTCACCAGTTATGATCTTTTTGAGGAAATCCGGATCGTCGTTGACGATGTTCAACAGCTCCTGAGCGATGTCCATGCGACGTTGTTTTTGCTCAAAATTTAGCAATTTTGGAACATTCTTCGCTGCCGCACGTTTCATGCCTAGAACATCCGTAAAAATTGCTTAGCATGAGCCGAACGATAAGCCAACATCATCAGCAACCTCTCTGATAGTGATTCGACGATTATCCAAAATCATTTTCTTCACTGTATCAATGTTTTCATCGGTTGTTGACGTGCTCGGGCGACCAGGACGAGCATCGTCATTGACATCTTCTCGGCCTTCCTTAAACCGGTTATACCACAATTGAACTTGTGTTCTGTTCATAGTAGACTCGCCAAAGGCCACAGTCAACATTTCAAATGTCCTTGCGCATTTAATTTCATTTTTTACACAAAACTGAATGCAGTTTCTTTGATCTATATTTTCGAATAGTACAAAATCGAAGAGCACACCAAAACACGACTAACCTTTTTATCAAAAACAAATTGACAATCCAAAATGGTTGGTATTGCCAACATATATAACAGACATGTGTACCAACATAACAAAAAAAAAAAAATGCGAACATCGAACATACGTAACTCACGAAATTTGAAAATAACGGTTATTTTTGATCACACCGATCACGTATAATGCTTCTGCGAAAGCATGTGTACATTTAACAATCTATTCAGAAATATTTCAATTACTAATTTTCACATAAATAGATTTGATAGTTTATATAATTACGTTATTTTATTTATTTTTATTGAAAATTCATTTCACAAACACCCAATTAGCTAAATTACAAATAACAAAAAATAAATACCATGTAACGTACAAAATCAGCAGATTAATACAAATTAAGATATTTCCTTATTTTAAAATAGGAGTGCCAAATGGATGGAGATTTTGGGTGTGGTTTTTCCGGGAAACAAAATTTATTTATGTATATATAGATTTATTTTTAGATATGTAATGTATAAAAAAAGCTAACTTTGTATTAATATATAAATGGTTTTCCAACAAGAGGTGTTATTTTGAATCACCCGGTATTTCGGTAGCTGTCACTTTTGAAGCTCTTATTCTTTGACAAATTGAAATTATTAAAATTCACTACAAAAATGGTGAAAATCTTGTAGTCACAGTTCGTAAAGCTAAAGTGTTTTTAGGTCGTCGTGATGCACCTTGTCGGACCGCAATACAGATATTGGTGGAAAAATCATAATAATACGTCAACAGTGGCCGTGGATGTAAAAATAACCCGCTAATTTTTTGTGTGATGTTTAATGTTGGCACCCGCAACCTTCCTGTGAAATTTCGTTGATAAATATTTAATAGGACCACAGTCAGTGGTGGATTTACACTAGGGGCAGTCGGGGCTAGAGCCCAGGGCGGCAAATTTTCTAGGGCGGCAAAATTTGGAAAGTGAAAAAAATTTTTTACTGTCATCAAAATTTCTCAATAGAAATTTTATATTTTAATTAATCATATATTATTTAATAGATAATTCAAGAAATGCGACTCGTATAATATTTGTCAAATTGAAATTTTGTAAATCATAATTTTGGCACCTTAAGTGAAAATTTATATTCGAAATTATTTAATTAATTAATTTCTTTAACGATTTAAAATGGTAATAAAACTGAAACCTCCATTTATGTAGGTATACAACAATAATCCACAAGAGCGTTACAAAATTAAATTGTGTCATTCCCCTTTTTCTTTCATTGACAGTTCGTTGCATAGCTTTCGTTGTGTTTTGAGAAAAATACAAAAATACAAAATAATAAGCCACAGCAACACTATATGTACATTGTACATATTAAATTGTGGGATTCCCCTTTTTCATATCATTGATTATGTGTTGCATAGTTTTATTTTATCTTTTTTAAACGTGCTCATCATTAAAGAGTAAGTGTTGATTGAGTAAGGTGTTAAATTAATTTATCGATATCAAAAAATTGCATTAATGTTGAGCATAAATATACGATCAATTGTCAACCATGGCTGATGGACGCAAAAAATTGAGTGGATCTGAGTATCGAAAGCGCGCTAAATATTTTTTATGTCATATCAAAGTATATAATATATAATAAATTATTTGCAATACATTAGATATTTGAATTTTTAAAAATAATGAGGCGGCATTTTTTTCAGTGCCCAAGGGCGGCAAAAGTTTAAATCCGGCCCTGACCACAGTAATCATTTTTTGTTAATTGTGGGCGTGGCAGTTGTTTTATAACATCCATATGCTGCGCACATACTATTACGGACCCCATGTATGTTTCTGCCAATTTGTATTCCGATGGCATCAATACGAGTATAGGTAGACTAATTTGAATTTTAGACCCGAAAGTTCCTTATATAAAAAGTGGGCGTGTATTTTCTCTGATCAACCCCACATATTCCTCCATGTAAAATTTGGTCCATAAATCTCTACTCTCTCTAGACCTTAAGTTATTATTATTTGTTAATTGTAGGTGTGGTAGTTAATATATACACCGCACTTTTTGCTTAGTGTTTAGTAGGGCCCACATCTCCATAACTGTCCAATTGCGTCACTATTTCTTCAATTGGACCGAAGTTATAGTCATTTAAAAAAAACGTTATATGGGAGATAGGCGTGGTATTTGTCCAAATCGGCCCATATAGCAATCTGGTTCTACATCTTTGTCCAGACTATACTTTGGCTGTCAGAGCCGCAGGTAGCTCAAGGGGACTAACACGTACTTAGGTACATGCCGTAATTAAGTTTCTTATGGTAGCCTAATCTATCACCTCCACGTGGTGACGGCTGGAAACAGAGGTGCGTTGGGGGACTGGTGACACACATGATGGCACACATCAGTCTCTTAATGCATAACTGGCTAAGATAGACAGACTCCTAATCCAAGGTGGAACAGCATATGCCGAGGGATGCGTGGCTAATAGGGTGGTTAGTCTCGAATATGCGAACTCCAGATACCTGGTGACCTCCGGTTTTAATTAATGCCTTCCCATGGTACAAGGGCTCTGCCATGGGTGACCTATATTCCCTAATACTCGTGGGATTTTATATGGACCTAACAAAAAAAAGGAAGGATTTAAAATTAACGATGAATCTGCCGATGGGCAATCATCGTCGGTCATTGCGATCGAGCCAGCTGTTGGGCTGGAGAACTTAACTTCGGTTGCGTGCCGAGTTGTAGGACATACACCTAACCAAATCACAACATCTACGTTGGTAGGTGTTGTTGACCCACTATGCCTCGCATCAACATCTACGGTGTTGATTGCAGGTGCAAAGAATGTAACTTTTCGGGTTTCGATGCCACCACCACAGAATCTGGAATCAGGTCATGAGTCAAAGGACTCTTCTGACACTGATACACTGTGTGGTGACAACAACAGTGTGACCTCAGAGAAATCTGGGTGCACGGTCATTGGTTCAGACTTAAGCAATCTGAACTTAAGAGGGGACTTCATAAAAATGACGTCGGCAGAGAAGAGGACCTTCAAGCAAGCGATGACAAGTGGTAACTCTAGAGAAAAGGCTCTAGAGATTGCTAAAAGGAGGTCCACGGCGAAAAGGGCTCGCTCAATAGAGTCACCAACAGAAACGCCACCTGTCAAAAAGACCAAAACGACATCTTATGTAGGTAAGCTAACCTTCAGTCAGGTGGCCAGTATTATTCGCCTGGGCATTGTTCCGACCGATTTAGTAAGGGCGCCATTCTCAAAAGAGTAGTTGGTTCTTATCCAGGAGACCGTTATTGACGTGATGATAGAGGTCAGCGACAATAACGAAAAGCCAGTATTTGAGGGCCTAGCACACAGAAACGGATGGTCATGCTCAAACGAGAATACGGCAACTTGGATGAGAAAACACATCGGCCTGATAAAAGGGAAATGTTGTTTGGAGATGACACTCGTTGAGGAATCAAATTTTCCAAAAACGTATGTGGTCAGAGGCTACTTCCCACAAAGCACCGAGCTCACCGAAGAAAAAGTTCTTGCGACCATTGGGGCGCAGAATGAAATGGCAGCCAAGAATTGGAAGGTGATCCAGGGGTCAACCGAAGGTGCGTCACTTCACCTGGTTATCGCGGTGGACGACTGTCTAAACTGTCACAGTGGAAGGGGAAGATAGCCTATCGCTATGGACACGTGCGTCTCATTTTTAAGAGCAACAAAGGCGCAGAGAAAGCCAGCGATAGCGCAAAAGAGCAAACAACGCCGACACTCGGGAGGAGTGCTGAAGGGCATGCTGGGGACACAAGGTCCAACGAAGTGGAGGCCGACAAACCATCGACTAGCAAAGCCGCGCTAGAACGACAAAAACAAATCGCATGCGCAACACAACAACAACAAGAAAACGCGATCCCGCAGTATGGCATGCGCCGAAAGCGCCTCAGCACCAAAAACCAAAAGCCAAGAATACTGGGGGTCATAGGGACAACAAAAATAAGGGTCCCAGGAGCGCGAGGCTCCAGAAACTCGCTGCGGAAAGCCGCCGCGAATGAGCACTCTTAAAGTGCTACAGGCGAACTTGCACCATGCTAAAACAGCATCGGCCACCCTGTGGAGGTGGAGGGCTTATTGCGCACTGCCAAAGTAACAATCTGCAGTACGTGATTGTCTGCGATGCAAACGCGCATCATCATGTCTGGGGAAGCTCGGGGTGAGTCCCTCTTAAGTTTTCTCTTAAGTAAAAACACAAACATATGCAATGAGGGTGCAAGGCCAAACTTTATTAATGCGGTTAGAGAAGAGGCATTAGACCTAACTCTAACCAGTCCTTACATCGCCAATTTTGTCAGAAATTGGCATGTATCTGACGAGCCCTCTATGTCAGCTCATGTGCATATAAGATACGACCTACCAGGTAAATCTGAATTAAAAAATGAAGTCTCGAATCAAAAAAACAAATTGGAGACTATATACGGAATTATTGAATCAAGATCCGCTTCGCTTCCTACACGTATAAGTTCAGTTGGTGAACTCGAGGAAGCGGTGTATCGACTAAACGATATAATATTCTCAACATATTATGAAAGCACGGATACCAACGAGCGGGGTGAGTCACTCTTTGATTTTATTATTACTAACGACTTAGTAATTACTAACAGGGGGAGAGAGCCAACCTTCATTGCATCAAATAGAAGGGAGGTTCTCGATCTAACTCTTGGTAATAATCACTCGTCTCACCTTATTTCGAGCTGGCGCGTTCTGCAGGAATGCTCCTTCTCGGGCCACTGTTACATCTGTTTTAGAATTGCGATCTCAGATACGTTAGATACGGCTGAGCGCAAAAGACACACTAACAGGAAAAGAACTGACTGCACACGATTCCAGACCATTATGGAGTCGGGCCTGCAGTCGACTCCTCCCACGATCAACAATCACCTCGATATAGATCGAGCGGTTGAAACCATTACAGCACTATTTAACTCTGCTGCCAAATCAGCCTGCAACTTCCCGAAACCAACAGGAAAAACAAAACCCCCTTGGTGGAATTCGGAAATTGCCGAGCTACGAAAAGTATGTCGCAAGCTCTTCAACAGAGCGAAAGCCACTAATGACTGGCTCCCTTTCAAAGACAAACAAAGGGAACTCAAGTATATGGTTAGGAGATCCAAACGAGCGTCTTGGCGTGACTTCTGTGGCAACATAGAAAGCTCGTCCGAGACAAGTAGACTCCGGAGGATTCTCAATACCACCCCTCGGGCTCTGGAATGCATTCAGAGATCGGACGGTACCTGGACCGACTCTGAAACCGACACTTTGGAGGCCCTAATAGAAACACACTTCCCGGGGAATGAAATCTTTGTGGATTGCAGGTCTTTTAACACCAACCACTCTTTAAGTCACTCAACCCAATTTCAATTGACCAACACGCATATCCAGTGGGCCATCAACAGCTTTAAGCCTTTTAAATCTCCCGGGCCTGATGGTATCATTCCCGCGGACATTCAGCACACTGCAAGTGCGGTTGCGCCCTGGCTACTGCATATTTACAATGCATGCCTAAGATGGTCGTACATTCCCATAAGCTGGAGAGTAGCTCGAGTAGTTTTCATCCCTAAAGCGGGAAAGTCGACCCACACCAAGCCTAAGGACTATAGGCCAATTAGCCTGTCCTCCTTTCTTTTGAAAACACTGGAAAGAGTCCTTGATATACATATCAGGAGCTCTATCAATTCCACGTGCCTTTCCAAATCACAACATGCCTACACTAAAGGCAAGTCTGTAGAAACAGCGCTTCACGTGCTCATTGAGCAAGTAGAGAAATCTCTTGCCAACAAAGAATATACCCTTGCAGTATTTCTCGATATAGAAGGGGCATTCAACAATATTTGTCCCTCCGCCATCACGAAATCCTTGGTAAACCTGAACCTGGACCCCAGCTTGGTTAGGTTCATCGAACAGCTACTGAAAACACGCGTCATTAGCTCCTCAATAGGAAACGTACATGCTAAAAGGACTGTCAAGAGAGGTATTCCACAAGGCGGTGTGCTCTCACCCCTCATATGGAACTTGACGGTGAACACAATACTTAGGAGATTAGATCAGACCGGCTGCAACACTATAGCTTATGTGGACGACATTGCTATCTCTGTTTCCGGTAAATATCTGTCAACACTATCAGAAAAGCTAAACTACACTCTTAGCATTCTGTCCCAATGGTGTCTCGAAGTTGGCCTAGATGTCAACCCTTCCAAAACTGAGGTCATGCTCTTCACCAGGAAGCACAAAATACCAAGTTTTGACCTACCCAAACTTAATGGGAACACGCTTAGCCTAAGCAATAGCGTCAAGTATCTAGGTTTGATCCTGGACCCTAAGCTCTATTGGAAAGCAAATTTGGCGTAGAGGGTACGTAAAGCCACGTGTGCTCTGTACTGCTGCAAGAGGGCCGTGGGTACAACATGGGGCGTCCAACCTCGAACCATGTCCTGGCTCTATGCGGCGGTGGTTGAGCCGTACTTTCTCTACGGCGCTGTCTTCTGGTGGCCCGGAACCGACAAGGCGGCGAACCTAAAACCTCTTGACAAGGTTAGAAGAACAGCAGCGGTTATGATAACAGGGGCTCTGCGTACCACCTCCACCAAAGCTCTATTTGCATTCCTACATTGGTTGCCCACTAGGCTTCTGGTTAGGCAACAAGCAAAATGCTCGGCAACCAGACTCAATTCTATATCGCGTTGGACTAGACTGAATCTGGGCCACGCCAATATTCTGATGCAAGACACGCCCGTACAGGCGGACGTTGACTATACGTGCTCTACACTTAATCTAAACCACGGGTTCGACACTTACATTCCTAGTAGAGAGGAATGGTCTAACAATTTAGTGGTCACTGGCAGTTCCATTGACATATATACGGATGGCTCCAAACTGGAGAATAAGGTCGGTTGCGGAATCTTCTCCAGAAAACTTGGCATCAAGCTCTCCTATCGTCTCCCTGACCATTGCAGCGACTTTCAGGCGGAAGTAATGGCAATATTCCAAGCGTCCAAGTGGCTTATTCGAAATGAAGTATGCGATGTGTTGATACGCATATTCACGGACTGTCAGGCGGCAGTCAAGTCACTGGCTGGTGTTTTCACTACCTCTAAGCTTGTACTCGACTGCCGCTCCTCCCTGAACGTCGTTTCAGGTAACTCACAAGTTCACATATGCTGGGTGCCTGGACATAGCGACATTCCAGGAAACTGCGAGGCCGATGAATTGGCCAAAATAGGTACGCTACTCCCTGACATCTCCCCCTCCTTTGATGTAGGTGTCCCACTGGCCACGGTCAAATGGGCCATAAAACATGACTACCTTGAGGCAGCTAAAAAAGCCTGGGTAAATGAGCATACCTGTAGTGTTGCCAGACAAACCTGGAGCACTATCGACATTAGGCGTACTAGTCAGCTACTCAATATCAGCAGGAACTCCATCGGCACTATAATAAATGTGCTCACGGGACACTGCCTGATCGGGAAACACGCTGAAAGATTAGTACTGCCCCACAATGACTTCTGTCGCAGCTGTGGCTCTGAGGAGGAGGAAGAAACAGTACTTCATCTCATGTGTCAGTGCCCAGCTCTGGCCAGGCGTAGATTAAAATTCCTAGGCTCATCTTTCTTCACTTCCTTAACCGAACTATCTTCCATCAACATCAAGGACATAGCCAGGTTCATTTCGGAATCACTGTGGTTCCCAAAATTCTAGACGGGGGAGTCGCGTCGTCACAGTGTGTGGTACCACAACGAGCCATTCTATGTGCTTAAGTGTGCTTTTTGCGACAAAGGCTGCCACTCCTACCTACCTACCTTATGAAAGCACTGTGGTCAAAGCTCACAATGTGACTCGTAAGGTCCCATGGTGGAATGACAAGCTTGCAGATATGCGTAAAAGATAAGAAAACTGTTCAATCGTTGTAAACGCACGAAGGTGTCATAGGGTCACTCTGAGAAATTACAACAAAGAACTCAGAAGATCCAAGCGTGAGGCTTGGAGAAAATTTTGCGAAAGGATAGTCGAAACGCCACAGAGCGCTAGACTCCATAAAGTTTTACGCAAAGAACACTCGAACGGTGTTGCAACTTTAAGAAGACCAGATGGGTCTTACACAAAGAACAGGGGGGGAAAATGCCTGCGTCAAGTGCAATTCCCGGGGTCAACTAGAGTGTCAATGACACTGGATCAGCCGTCATGCGACCAATGGGCCGTATTAGACAAAAGATCCTGGAGTTTGTTTGGAGTAATATTTACCCCAGACAAGGTTAAATGGGCTGTTGGGTCCTTTAAACCATTCAAGACACCAGGTGAGGATAACATTTTTCCAGCCCTCTTGATAAGTGGACTGGATATAATGCTTAAATCGCTTGTTGATATTTTTAGGAACAGTTTAAGCAGGGAGTACATACCATCCATACGGCGTAAAGTCAATGTGGTATTTATTCCAAAATTGGGCAAGAGGTCCAGCGAACTGCCTATATCATACAGACCTATCAGTCTCACGTCGTTTCTTCTAAAAACTATGGAAAGATTGGTGGACCTACATATTAGAGAAACGCTAGACAGAACAACACCTCTGCACCAATCTCAGTTTGCATATAATAGGAAGAAATCCACGGAGGGAGCGCTTCATTACCTTGTAACAAAGATAGAGAAAGATCAATATTCCAAGGAAATTGCTTTATAGGCCTTCTTCGATGTCGAGGACGCCTTTGACAATACCGGTTACGGCTCAATAGAGGGGGCTATGCTCCGCAAAAATATCGATAAACCGACTTTTGGGTGGGTTAAAACGATGCTAAAAAGCAGAGAAATTAGCTCATCTCTGGGAGACGAGGCCGTATCAATCAAGGCAATGAAAGGCTGTCCCCAAGGCGGTGTGTTGTCACCCCTTCTACGGTCTTTAGTTATTGACGATCTCTTAGTCAAACTACAAGTGTTAGGCTTTGAGGCAAGTGGATATACTGACGAACTTGCTGTCATTATTAGTGGCAAGTTTGAAAGAACAGTATCCGACATTATGAATCAGGCTCTAGCCTTCATCTCAGAATGGTGTCGCGCAGAGGGGTTATGCATGAATCCTAGCAAAACCATTCTCGTTCCTTTTACAAACAGATTAAAATTGAACCTATGTAGAATAGCTGTTGAGGGAATCAATATAGAATATTTCGATGAGGTCAAATATCTAGGTGTAGTTCTGGATAAGCGACTGAATTGGAACTCTTACCTACACTCGGTGATAAACAAAGCCACAAGAGCAATGTGGGTATGTGGAAGTCTCTTTGGTAGAACATGGGGTCTACACTGAAAAATGATATCCTGGATGGATGTAATGATGGTAAGACCAATCATTAGCTATGTATCCCTTGTGTGGTGGCCCAAGACAACACAAGAATCTGGTAAGAAAATACTTACAAGATTTCAAAGGCAGGCTTGCCTGGCAATCACCGGTGCCATGCGAAACTGCCCAACCACTGCTTTTGAGGCCATAATAGGACTATCCCACTGCACGCATTCGTGAAAAAATGTGCTGCTAGAAGCGCATTAAAGATGAAGATCTTGTCTAGACAAGAACCTCATGACTATGGTCATTTCAATATTTTAAATAACATACCAGATCAAAAAATATTCTGCTCAATAACGGACTATATGATTCCAAAACGACAATTTGATCGCAATTTTGAAATAATTATCTCAGACCGTGATGAATGGGACATAGGAGGACCTTGGGTCGACCCTAGAAGTATAGAATGTCTCACAGACGGTTCAAAAACAAACACCAAATATCAAAATCTCAGAACCAATGGACAGGTGGCCTAGCGTCTTACAGGCTGAAATTCAAGCAATCTCACTCTGTGCGAGGACAAATTCGAAAACGGGTATCAAGGGCGCACACATAGCTATCTATTCAGATAGTCAAGCTGCATTACAGGCATTAGCTTCATATTCTTTAGAATCGAAACTGGTGGAAGAATGCTTCAGCAACCTACAATCTCTATCGGCAACAAATAAGGTTGCAATTTGCTGGGTCCCGGGCCACTCGGGGATTGAAGGCAATGAAATTGCTGACGAGGTGGCTAGGGTCGGTTCCACAGCAAGCCTCATAGGTCCGGGCCCATATTGTGGTATCAACTGGGCGGAGGCTAAATCCAGGGTAGATAACTGGGAACATTGTCTCAGAATGTCACATTGGGAAGGGATAGAGGGGCTTCGCCAAGCCAAAAGACTGGTAAGGCCATTCACCTACAATAAATAATTGCGCAATATGTGCAAAGCAGATATAGGAAAAATAGTAGGTTTTCTATCAGGTCATTACTACCTGCAATATCACCTGATTAAAAACCACATTCTTGATGTTAAGGAGTGCCAGCTCTGTCTAGGAGAAGAATAAACCACGGAACATATACTGTGCGACTGCATTGCGTTGGCAAGAACCAGAATTAATTTATTCCAGCGCGACCAGCTGGCTCTGGAAGAATTAAAGAATGCTAATGTTATGGACATTCTCAAATTCATCCATAAAGCGTAAAAGATAATGAAGGAACATGACTTTCAGCTACTTCCTTTCTCTAGAGAAGGAACATCTAGGTAGAAAAGAACCTGATAAATTATTGTGACGATTTGACATCACCAAACGGACGAAATGCTATGGCATTACGGAAGAAACGCCAGTACTAAACTTATAAGGCATAGTAGATCGGACAATTGTGATCACATGGATCATTAATGACAAATTTAGGATGACACCAAAGAAAAGATCTCGCAGTGTCGGCCATTCGGCAAACTACTAAAGCTAAATTATTATTATTATTATACTTTGAGGATGGTAAGTATAAATTTTGCAACGCGTGTAACTTGGCTTTGTAATTATTTCTGTTATCGATATTCTTTGTATCAAATATTTCAAATTTTTAACCATTCAATTGCATTGTTCTTGGAGGTGTTTTTTGATGGCAAAACGGTTATTTATGTTGGTTTATTAAAATATTACCTAAATTCATGGGACCAAAGTTATCGATGCCGATTATGGGAAATTTCCAAAGTCACATGCAATTGACTGTATAGAATTGGACACACGTGTGGATTAGGCCTATTGGGGACACCACATAAAAAAACGCACCACTTACAAATTTTGGTTATACAACTTATATGATTTTAAAATAATAATTATTTATATAAGGCCGAAAAATCAGAAAATAAAAATTGCTATTTCAAATCATTCGCTTCTGCATTGAGCACACACAAACTAATATTATGCAAACAAAACAATAACCATGTGTATAGCTATTGTGTTTGATACAAGAATGTTTGACACATATTCACGGGTGATCTCGTAAGATTGTGTTTGCTTTTTCCCAATGTAGCATATTGTCTTTGGTATATTGTCTTTCATTGCACTCACGATTATGTCGATAAGAGCTTAATTAATTTTGCACTATCCACACGACTCCTTTCGCACTTCAGCTTTGCAGAAGAAGTAACCGACGCTGGCCGCAGTTCAGCAGTACACTTCAAATTTTCCATGTAACCATCAGCAGCAGCAGCAACAAGATCGTTTGCATTTCCAGTCTTGCTCTGGGTGTGGTATTCGCATTCGCACAACAACTTAATATTTAAAGTTATACTTGTAGAGAATGCGGAAAAGGGCACATTGCTCTTGTCTGTCTAGCAAAAAAATTTGGGAAATAAACCCGAACAAAAAAATTATTTTATTAAAAATCGAAATAAAAACAAAAATGTTGATGTGCTTGAAACTGATGCGATGTTAATCCAAAATAAACACATTTTATTAATGTGCTTATATTAAATTAAAATTAGAAAGTTTCGAATCGATTGTGCTGCTTCAGTTTCAATTATATCCTTAAATACCTATGAACAACTTGGTTCTCCGCCGTTACAGTAGTTCAAACGTACAATTTTTCTTTTCGGACTTAATAAAATAAAAACCATTGGTGGACTTCATACCAAAGTAAAGTGCGGTACAGTGGAAAAAGCAGTGACATTGTAGCATGTGTACGCAACATGAACAATTTACCGATCTGTTTTCTGAGTTTGGATTTAAAATTGAGCCAATTGGAATTCACTTTCACTATTGCTTTTACTCTGACTATGTAGGATTTCAACATCATCAGTAATCGCCTGATAAGGAAGTAAATACCGGTATTGGTAAATCTTCACTATGCAGCCTTGGTGGCTTAGCGGATTGTACGTTTGCGGAAACCACAAGAGCGATTTTTGTATCGGTTCATACCTTTTAAATTCACAACACAAAAGTACCAATAATGAAGGTAGTTTCTTGGCTCTGTTCATGTCATCGGTATTCCAAATGGAATTCCTTTTCGTCCTCCTTGTGATATGATCAGTCACTTGTTTTGATTTTGTCTGTCCGTGTGTGGCCATCTTTTTCCACACCGTTAGAGCGATCATAATAAAAATTTTTCATAGTATAGTATGGACAAAGATGCAGAACCAGCTTGTTATATGTACTGATTTCGCGAAAGAACAACCTTCTATAAAAAGAACATTTTTCACCTTTTTTAAAATGACTATTACTTCGGTCCAGTTGATGGAATAGTGTCCCAATTTAGTAGTTTTGTAGATGTAATCTTAGTGAACACTATGCAAAAAGTGGGATGTATATATTAACTGCCTCACCCACTAATAACCAATATTCGTAACTTAAGATCCATGAGAAATATATATATATATATATATATATATATATATATATATATATATATATATATATATATAAATATATATCTATATATATATATATATATATATATATATATATATATATATATATATATATATATATATATATATATATATATATATATATGTGGGATCGAAAGGAGACGAAGCTCTCCCCTGCTCTCTCATGTCATCACTCTTCAGTTCAGCGTGACGTGTCGAAGCGATAAGACGTTCCCTCCGTGTGTTCTTTTAAATTCTTTTATTACTACTTTGTTTATACTTATTAAATACCTTTAATATACATTTTTTTTATTAAACCTTGCACAAATTGTTCCTGTAAAAATAAAAGACCATAAATTTGGGGGCTCAACCGGGATTTATAGCGAGCGAAAGTGTAAAATAATAGAAAAATTTGTTGTGAAATTCGTTGTGCCAAAAGTATAAGTAAAGAACCGTTATGACGCCGAACCTAGCTTCGTTTGAGTTGGTTCGAGAGAACTTGTTGCGTTGCAGAGGAGACAACGTAGCCGCTCTGCACAAATTTGTTTTTGAGACGGCTGGCGACAGGGGAAATCGCAAGCGTTTACGCGCGTTTGAAGGTTTAGCGTACAATGAGAGCGACGTAAAATACGGAGAAAAGTGCGCGTACGTGGAGGAGAATATAACAGCCGCTGAACTCGTAACGATCTGCAGCATACTTGGTTTGAGCTGCAAAGAAGACGACTTAACACTGCACATATTCAGAAACTTGACGAAGGAGAATCTGCTTGGCGCATATGAGAAAGACGACGACGACGAAAGCGAAGACGAAGAAGACGATCACAGCAGCGATGAAGAACACGCTGATGTGACGATAACGAGGAAAGACGAAGAGAAGCAGAGAAGGAAGCACGTAAACAACGGTGCGTCAGCGAGCAGCAGATGCAGAGGAGAAGACGAAGATTGTATGTCAACCAAAAGTCCCGACGATAATATTGTAATGACGAGCGGCATGCCAAGATTTGCGATCAGCTTTCGTGATGTTGAAGACTCTATACGGTCTTTCGACGGCAGTAACAAAGTGCTAGTAGAAGTGTGGGTGAAGGAATACGAAGAAACAGCTTCACTCATGCGCTGGGATGAATTCCAAAAATTTGTGTTTGCAAAAAAATCACTCAAAGGGCTGGCGAAGCTGTTCATTCAAAGCGAGAGTGGAATAACTTCGTGGAGCAAATTAAAAGCAGCGCTCATCGACGAATTTGCTACGGCAACAAATAGTGCGCAGCTGCACAGGCAACTTGCAGAGAGAAAAATTAACAAAGAGGAGAGTGTGCAAGAATACTTTTTCCAAATGAAAGATTTGGCATCGCGCGGTAATATTGAAGAAAATGCGCTTATTCAATATGTAATTGACGGCATAAAAGACTTCAATGTAAATAACACAATTGTGTACGGTGCAAAAAACATAAAAGAATTCAAGGAAAAGTTGAAGTGCTACGAAATAATTTGCGGAAAGAACAAGCAAGTAAACGAACTAAAGCAAAGTGAGAAGAGAAGTTTCGCAGCGAGCAAGACAGTGAAGAGAGAAATTGTGTGTTACAATTGCGGCGAAAAGGGCCATATGTCACTCGATTGTAAAAACAAAAACAAGGGCGCGAAGTGCTTCAAATGCAATCAGTACGGCCATATTGCAAAGAATTGTGATGTAAACAAAAACGAAAATACGAGCAATGTGCGGAAATTAAGCTCAAAAATTGGTTTTATGAACAAAGAAGTACAAATGTGTAACCAAAAGTGCATCGCTTTGTTTGACACGGGCAGCAAATTCAATTTAATTACTGAAAGTGTTTATGCAAAATTGAACAAGCCGGCTATTTCGCAATCTAATGTTTACCTAGTAGGATTCGGTGCAAATAAATGTGAAAACAAAATAAAACCAATCGGTAATCTAACGTTTGATACCGAAACTGACGGTGAAACGTACAATGTAAAATATCATATTGTGCCGACAAAATGTTTGGATGTTGAAGTTGTGATCGGAGAAGAGTTTTGCTCACAAGCCGAAATAAAAATTGATCGCGACGGTGTTCACATCGAAAAAAATAAAAGTGACGAAATAAGTGAAATGTCCGCCGTGATGAAAATTGATGTGAAGGCGGACAATGAAAACATAAATATTGACAAAACGGCTAGTGTTGCAACAACGCAAAAAGTGTGCGAAATGGTAAGCAATTATCGCCCAAATCAGCAAAAGACAACCGAAGTGAAAATGCAAATAGTGCTGAAAGATGAAACGCCAATTTTCTCGAGACCGCGTAGGCTGCCAATTGCAGAAAGATGTATCGTGGACGACCAAATCGAACAATGGCTAAGAGACAGTGTGATTGAAAACTCGGAATCGGAGTTTAGTAGCCCTGTCGTGCTGGTAAAGAAACGTGACGGTACGCCACGTTTGTGCATCGATTTTAGAAAAATCAACAAAGTTGTCGTGAAAGATCGTTTCCCGTTACCACTGATTGAAGATCAGCTGGATCGGTTGCAAAATGGCAAAGTGTTTAGTTCAATCGACATGAAAAATGGGTTTTTCCATGTGCCGGTCGCGGAAACGAGTCGTAAATACACATCATTTGTCACGCATAATGGACAATACCAGTTTCGAAAAGTGCCGTTTGGACTATCAAACTCTCCCGGTGTTTTCCAAAGGCACGTGAACGCAATATTTCGTGACCTTACGCGCAAGGGTATCGCATTGCCCTATATTGACGATATTATAATCCCCGCGGAAAATGAAGAACAAGCAGTGAAAAATTTAGAAGAAGTGCTAAATTTATGCGAAGAGTACGGACTTGAACTAAATTTCAAAGTGTCAGTTCCTAATGAAACGAGTGGAATTTTTGGGACACGTAATTGAAAATCAGCTGATATCACCGTCACCAACGAAAGTGGACGCACTGCGAAAGTACAAGATGCCACATACGTTAAAGCAACTGGAAAGTTTCCTTGGTCTGGCAGGTTACTTTCGAAAGTTCATACCTAACTTCTCTTTGATCGCGAAGCCTCTAACCGATTTGAAAAAAACAAAACAGAAAATTCGAAATTAAAGAAGAACAGGTAGTTGCATTCAATACGCTGAAGACAATTTTAAGTGAAAAACCAGTACTGAACATTTACAATCAAAATTATGAAACGGAAGTGCACACAGATGCATCAATCGATGGCTATGGAGCCGTGATGTTGCAGAAATCACCTGACGACGGACGGTTGCATCCTGTGTATTATATGAGTAAAAAAACTACTGACGCAGAAAGAAAATATACAAGCTACGAGTTAGAAATATTAGCTGCTATTGAGGCGTTGAAAAAGTTTAGGGTGTATCTCCTCGGCATGCATTTTAAGCTGGCCACCGACTGCAATGCATTCACTAAGAATTTGGAGAAAAAAGATTTATGTACGAGAGTAGCGCGCTGGATACTTTTTCTAGAAGAATACGACTATGAGGTGGAGCATCGATCTTGCTTGCAGATGAGGCACGTCGACGCACTGAGTCGCTATGCAGTTATGGTAATCGGCGAAGACAGCATTCTTTCCAAGATACGACGAGCACAATTACATGATGACGATTTGAATGCACTTATTGATATCCTTCGAGAAAAAACTATACATAACGACTACTACATGAAAAGCGACGTACTACACAAGCTACAAGACGATCACGAGCTCATTGTCGTTCCGAAGGACATGCAGCGTGAAATAATCAGGCAGGCGCACGAGCAAGGGCATTTTGCTGTAAAGAAGACGAAGGAGTTGCTGTGTAAAGACTATTTTATACCCAAAATAGACGAACAAATACGTAAGCACATCGAAAACTGTATTCCGTGCATTATCGTAAATAGAAAGCAGGGTAAGCAGGAAGGTGAGTTACATCCGCTACGCAAAGGAGGGGTACCGCTACACACCTACCACATTGACTTCCTAGGTCCTTTAGAATCAACCCACAAGCAATATAAGCATATCTTAGCAGTTATTGACAATTTCACTAAATTTTGTTGGCTCTACCCAACAAAGACGGCGTCAGTAAAAGAAGTAACAGCGAGGCTCCAAGCTCAAAGTGCAATATTTGGAAATCCGATCCAAATAATTTCAGACAGAGGTTCCGCATTCACAGCAGAAGAATTCAAACGATATTGTATCGCCGAAAATATTACTCATCATGTAGTCAGGACGGGTCTTCCACGAGCGAATGGACAGGTGGAAAGGCTCAACAGTATAATCATTGCAGTTTTGTCCAAACTTACAATAGACGACCCAAGCAAATGGTACAAGTTTGTCGACAAAGTACAGCAAACAATAAATTCAACGCACTGCAGAAGCACAAACACAACGCCTTTTGAACTACTGGTTGGCGCAAAGATGCACACAAACTCTGATGTAAAAATTAAAGAAATGACACAAGACGAAATCATTCAAACATTTAACGACAGCCGTGAAGAACTGCGAAGAGACGCCAAGAAGCAAATACTAAAAATGCAAGAAGAAAATAGGCATTCCTATAATTTACGACGAAAGCCAGCAAGAACATACAAAGTCGGTGATATTGTAGCAATTAAACGTACACAACTGGGTGGGGGACTGAAGTTGAAACCTAAATTCTTAGGTCCATACGAGGTCACCAAAGCGAAAAAGAATGATACCTATGAAGTAACGAAAAATTCTATATACAGTGATGGTCCGCGGCAGACAACTACTTGTGCCGAGTACATGAAACCTTGGCCTAACACCGATGATGACAATTCTACATTCGGGTCGAATGTCTAACAGGATGGCCGAGTTGTGGGATCGAAAGGAGACGAAGCTCTCCCCTGCTCTCTCATGTCATCACTCTTCAGTTCAGCGTGACGTGTCGAAGCGATAAGACGCTCCCTCCGTGTGTTCTTTTAAATTCTTTTATTACTACTTTGTTTATACTTATTAAATACCTTTAATACACATTTTTTTTTATTAAACCTTGCACAAATTGTTCCTGTAAAAATAAAAGACCATATATATATAAATATATATATATATATATATATATATATATATATATATATATATATATATATATATATATATATATATATATATATATATATATATATATATATAGGTAGGTAGGTAGGAGTGGCAGCCTTTGTCGCAAAAAGCACACTTAAGCACATAGAATGGCTCGTTGTGGTACCACACTGTGACGACGCGACTCCCCCGTCTAGAATTTTGGGAACCACAGTGATTCCGAAATGAACCTGGCTATGTCCTTGATGTTGATGGAAGATAGTTCGGTTAAGGAAGTGAAGAAAGATGAGCCTAGGAATTTTAATCTACGCCTGGCCAGAGCTGGGCACTGACACATGAGATGAAGTACTGTTTCTTCCTCCTCCTCAGAGCCACAGCTGCGACAGAAGTCATTGTGAGGCAGTGCTAATCTTTCAGCGTGTTTCCCGATCAGGCAGTGTCCCGTGAGCACATTTATTATAGTGCCGATGGAGTTCCTGCTGATATTGAGTAGCTGACTAGTACGCCTAATGTCGATAGTGCTCCAGGTTTATCTGGCAACACTACAGGTATGTTCATTTACCCAGGCTTTTTTAGCTGCCTCAAGGTAGTCATGTTTTATGGCCCATTTGACCGTGGCCAGTGGAACACCTACATCAAAGGAGGGGGAGATGTCAGGGAGTAGCGTACCTATTTTGGCCAATTCATCGGCCTCGCAGTTTCCTGGAATGTCACTATTTCCAGGCACCCAGCATATGTGAACTTGTGAGTTACCTGAAACGACGTTCAGGGAGGAGCGGCAGTCGAGTACAAGCTTAGAGGTAGTGAAAACACCAGCCAGTGACTTGACTGCCGCCTGACTGTCCGTGAATATGCGTATCAACACATCGCATACTTCATTTCGAATAAGCCACTTGGACGCTTGGAATATTGCCATTACTTCCGCCTGAAAGACGCTGCAATGGTCAGGGAGACGATAGGAGAGCTTGATGCCAAGTTTTCTGGAGAAGATTCCGCAACCGACCTTATTCTCCAGTTTGGAGCCATCCGTATATATGTCAATGGAACTGCCAGTGACCACTAAATTGTTAGACCATTCCTCTCTACTAGGAATGTAAGTGTCGAACCCGTGGTTTAGATTAAGTGTAGAGCACGTATAGTCAACGTCCGCCTGTACGGGCGTGTCTTGCATCAGAATATTGGCGTGGCCCAGATTCAGTCTAGTCCAACGCGATATAGAATTGAGTCTGGTTGCCGAGCATTTTGCTTGTTGCCTAACCAGAAGCCTAGTGGGCAACCAATGTAGGAATGCAAATAGAGCTTTGGTGGAGGTGGTACGCAGAGCCCCTGTTATCATAACCGCTGCTGTTCTTCTAACCTTGTCAAGAGGTTTTAGGTTCGCCGCCTTGTCGGTTCCGGGCCACCAGAAGACAGCGCCGTAGAGAAAGTACGGCTCAACCACCGCCGCATAGAGCCAGGACATGGTTCGAGGTTGGACTACCCCATGTTGTACCCACGGCCCTCTTGCAGAAGTAAAGAGCACACGTGGCTTTACGTACCCTCTCCGCCAAATTTGCTTTCCAATAGAGCTTAGGGTCCAGGATCAAACCTAGACACTTGACGCTATTGCTTAGGCTAAGCGTGTTCCCATTAAGTTTGGGTAGGTCAAAACTTGGTATTTTGTGCTTCCTGGTGAAGAGCATGACCTCAGTTTTGGAAGGGTTGACATCTAGGCCAACTTCGAGACACCATTGGGACAGAATGCTAAGAGTGTAGTTTAGCTTTTCTGATAGTGTTGACAGATATTTACCGGAAACAGAGATAGCAATGTCGTCCGCATAAGCTATAGTGTTGCAGCCGGTCTGATCTAATCTCCTAAGTAGTGTGTTCACCGTCAAGTTCCATATGAGGGGTGAGAGCACACTGCCTTGTGGAGTACCTCTCTTGACAGTCCTTTTAGCATGTACGTTTCCTATTGAGGAGCTAATGACGCGTGTTTTCAGTAGCTGTTCGATGAACCTAACCAATATATATATATATATATATATATATATATATATATATATATATATATATATATATATATATATATATATATATATATATATATATATATATATATATATATATATATATATATATATATATATATATATATATATATATATATATATATATATATATATATATATATATATATATATATATATATATATATATATATATATATATATATATATATATATATATATATATATATATATATATATATATATATATATATATATATATATATATATATATATATATATATATATATATATATATATATATATATATATATATATATATATATATATATATATATATATATATATATATATATATATATATATATATATATATATATATATATATATATATATATATATATATATATATATATATATATATATATATATATATATATATATATATATATAAAATAAATAAATTATTGATTTTACGAGAAGCAACATGTGGACATGGGGTTGAGCAGAGAACAGACACATCACTTTTGATATAAAGAACTTCTGGTTGTAAAATAAAAATTTGCCTATCTATGCTCGTATTAATACTATCGGAATAAAATGTACATTGGGTGCATAATATTGTATGTACAAAATATGGAGATCATAGTATTACTGCCACGACACAATTGACCAAATATCATTACTAGGTCCCTATTAAAGATCTATCAACGAAATTTCACAGAAAGGTTCTTAGTTCTGACATTAAACACCAGACAAAAAATGGGCGGAGTATTTTGACATACACTGTCACTATTAACATATTTTTATAACTTACGATCTAAACAATATTTTTGAGTGAATATGAATATACAGGAAATGGGGTCGATTAGATAAAAGCCATGCCTACCTCTAATATAATTAATTCAAGGTAACTTACCGAAAATTTTAGTAGATATGCTCCTAATAATGATATATGAAGAAAACATACACATTGTTGCACTCGCACGCACAAGGAAAGGTAAAGAGTCTAACCCGACTTCAGACATTTTCACTTGTTTCTTTTTTGTACATTTTCCATAGTTTTTCCGTACACGGAGAAGAAACCATCCAAATTGTTGCTCTCGCACGCACAAGGAAAAGTAAAGGGTCTAACCCGACATCAGACTTCTATACTCGTTTCTTTTCTCTAAATTTTCCAGAGTTTTTCCGTATACGGTTTATTTTAGAGTTTAAAGAAATCCTCTTCGAAATGATTATTTGCAAGAGATTTATAATACTTCTTGATCAACTTAAAACCAATCCCAACCATATAAATTATTTGCATCTAAATACATTAAATATTCCGTTGGAGTAATGCAATATGGCACAATATATTTATTGCTGATCGACGCTTCGAGCACTTAACAATACCATTTAATTTTATTCGCAATGAAGTTATGTGAACGAATGTCATTCCCTGAAGATAGTTTAATTTTTCCCCACATGTCGAAAAAATTGCAAAAAGTATTTAAATTTTGTAATACTTATTTTAATGACAATTCATTTTACAATAAGCATTTCAGGGTTGACTAACTCTTAATTTGAAATTTTTCAATAATGTTTATTTTGACTGAGCTGAAGAAATAAATATATTGTTTTTAATATACTCGTATGATTGTAGTGTGTCATGATGGTCATGCATACCGTACCATTGCCTGCAATCACTTGCAGAACTAATTGCACCATGTAGTGCACACGCAGTATGACCACGCACACACACACACCACTCCACTCTTTCGAGCCTCATAGGGCCGAGCTTTAGGCTACTATGGGGGTCAGCAGGTGGCGGATAGCTGAACGGTCTACAGACATGTAGGCCAGCTGCGAATATTAAATAAGCCGTCCCCGACCATTAGCGGCAGGAATGGAAGGCGTGGCATAAAAGGTCACAAAAACCTAATGAAATTACTGTGACAGGGCGAGTCGGTGCCGCTCCTTAAATAATTATCAAACAACCCCCAGGTTAAGGTGTCATACGGCCCGTGCTGAGAATCAACATGACTGAGGGCCCAGTCTTAAAAATAGCTCAGCCACTAACGGAGTATCCGGATACCTGGCGTCCTCCGGATTATCTAGCCTTATCTGTATATAGCGGATCTCCGTACAGATGGACCACCCTATCTCCGCCACTCGTGGGATCTACTATGTCAAATCAAAAAAACACAAACACACACACAAGAACCTCAGAGACCGGTACTCTTATAACTCCGGCGGGGAACGAGGTTCCAACACTACAGGGGAGTGTATTGGCGTGCGCATGGACCCTTTCCAAAAGAGCGCGGTTCTTGTCAGGTCTCCTAAGGACCCCACGCGCAGCATGCCACCCAGGCAACCAGATGATGGTAGCAACATCCGAACGCCAACACCTGCAGCTAGGAGTGATCCCTCAGTTCCAAAAAACACATATTTTTGGAAACTTGGGGAACAAATCGCGTTACTAGGTAAAATGCTTGAAGATGGAAAGAGGAGTACAATTCATCAACCAATGCGGGACGCGATTGAGAGCATCAGTGCGATTTATGAGCTCTCAGCGATAGAAGCGAAGGATGAAGCTGCCAAACAAATCATAAGAAGGCACAACTCGTCCCAAACACGGAGAAAAAGGGACGAGAAATCTCTGCGGCCAAACAAAGTGAGGACACATATGCGCAACCAAACAAGGGACAGGAATGAACAAAAATCCAACACAAGAAACAGAGGTTCCGACCAAGAACGGACGCACTGATAACCACAGCTACGTCCGGATAAACGTATGCGGAGATCTTCCGGACCATTAAAGGGGATGGTGCGCTGAAGGAACTCAGTGAAAACGTGAAGGCGGTGCGGCGCACAGCAAATAATGAGCTGCTGCTTGAACTCCGGAAAGTAGCGCCGCGATGTACCAAGTTGCAGTGGAGGGCATCTTGGGCGAGAAGGCTAAAGTCATGGCGAAGACTCGCTCCATAACGGTGCAGCTAAGGGATCTCGATGAGGTCACAACAGCATCGGAAGTGTGCGACGCATTGCATACGCAGTGCGACATAAAACGTCCGGACGAGACGTCATTTCGCAGTTTGCGAAAGAGCCACCACGGTATAAAGCCACTCTGGGTAAAGTGTTGGAGAGCATCATTGTTGAGCGACTTCACGAAAGGCTCGAGGGACCTAAGGGCCTATCCCCGCGGGAATTCGGATTCCGCCAGGGCAAGTCTACTGTCCACGCGATTCAGATGGTAATGAGCATTGCACGTGATACGACGAGCGGAGAAAGGTGGGAACGTGGCGACGAGAAATACTGCACAGTGGTAACACTTGACGTCAAAAATGCGTTCAATTCGGCGAGCTGGTATCGAATACTGCAGGCGCTGAGTGACTTCAATACACCGTGCTACTTGCAGCGAATTATTGCGGACTACTTCGAGGGCAGAGTGCTACTCTACGACACTGACGACGGTGTAAAGCGACACAAGGTCTCCCGTGGCGTCCCTCAAGACTCGGTGTTAGGACCAACATTGTGGAATGTGATGTACAATGGCGTTCTGACGACGGATCTCCCAAACGATACGACGATGGTTGGCTATGCAGATGACATCGCACTGGTGGTAGTGGCGAAAGATATTCGCACACTAGAGACGCGGTGTAGCTTTGCGGTGTCAAAAGTCTCGAGGTGGCTGGAGTGTGCACACCTTGAATCGGCATCGCAAAAAACGGAGACGGTCCTCCTGACCACACGAAAAAAATTGGAGACTTTCTCGTTCAGGGCTGGATACCACGAGATAGTATCACGGCCATATCTGCGGTATCTGGGCGTGCTCATTGATGCCCGGATGTCTTTTGAGGAGCATCTGCTAGCGGTAAGCGAAAAGGCCGCTAAGGTAAACGGCGCGCTCTCACGCATCATGTCAAACATCGGAGGACCACGCTACAGCAGAGGGAAACTTCTACCAAGGGTCACGAGCTCCATACTGCTGTAAGCTGCACCAGTATGGGCAGACGCGACAGAGAAGGCCTCATATTTCGCTGGCATCCGGGTAACACATCGCTACAGTGCATTGAGAGTGGCCAGTGCATTCAGCACTGTTTCGGATGATGCTATCGGTGTGATTGCTGCTATGCTACCAGTGGACATCCTGACCTCGGAATGCCAGCGCACGTTTACGGCAGACGCACATGCATCAAAGGTGGATGAGCGCAATCGGAGCATCCTGATCTGGCAGCGACGCTGGGAGAGATCCGACAAGGGAAGATGGACATTCGCCATGGTCCCAAACATCACCGGCTGGATAAGTCGCAAACATGGAGTGGTGGATTTCTACTCCAACCAGTTGCTCAGCGGACATGGCTGCTTCAAGCAATAACTCCACAGCTTCAAGTACGAGGAGGACCCGTTCTGTCCCAACTGTCCACACGAAATCGAAGACGCTCGGCATGTCCTAATGCACTGCCCCCGTTTTTGCCACATACGAGCCAAGGTGACGGAAGCCTTTGGAGAAGTTCCAACCGTGGAGAACACTATGGCACACATTTGTGAGACACCATCCAAATGGCGAGCCTTTCAAGACGCAGCAGCAAAGATAATGATTGAGCTTCGCCGCATTGAGCGAGGGAGAAACGATGACCACGCAAGGTTGCGCGAAGCGATCGTGAACAGCAGCGAATACTCTGCAACAAGGACGGATGGTTGACTAAGACCAACGACTGACGCTTGAGCAATTATTCTCTGACGGCCTCCCGACGGAATACCTGATGGTGGGCTCCGGGAGGATCCACCCGAACGTTTGAGGAGATATTTAGTGGGTTAGAGTCTCACACTGACTCTGGCTTTAGACGCTTTTACTCCACATTAAAAAAAAAAAAAATCTTTCGAGCCTTTCCTCTATCCCAAGCAATGCAGTGAACATGCAATTCGAACCTCAAAGTTCTGTAGTAGGCAAAAATTGCACGTTCATATTTTATTGCTTACACATGTGAAATTTGTAGACACATGGGATATTGGAAATATTTATCGAAATATTTATCGTAATTTGAAACTAAATTTTAAGTATAAAAGAGTATAATTTTGTAAATAAAGATCAGTTCTAAAACACAACTCAAATTGTCTTGAACTCCAAAGAGCTGACTTCCATAGCCGCTTTATTAGTAAAACATCTGGCTGCCTCTTTAGGCAATGAGTACTAAGTGCGCAAGCTCTCGCGCAATTCAAAATATCAAATGATCCCAACATCTGAGTATGGTAAACAGATAATAGTTATCACGTATTACATGATAAACATAGTGTTAAAAAATTTACTTAAATTCAAAATTTCCTTAATTTTTTTTTTTGTTAAAAACAAAGTTCACCCTTTGCTAAGTGCCCCTGCACACTAAATTCAGAAACATAAGACTTAAGGCCATCGAAAGATTCAACTCTACTGCTGCCAACAAATATCTTTCCATGCGTAAAAATTGGTTGCCGCAATAGAATTCCAGCTCTATCAAACCTTCGACCTTGTGATTTGTTGATCGCAATAACAAATACAGGTATAATAGTATTTTGAAGTTCAAAGGGCAAAAGAGCTCGCGGAAAAATGGTATCAAAATTGTTTTATTGCACGAAATTACTGTTAAAACTTCACAATCTTAAGCATCCAAATTTCGAATGAGAAGCACAATTCAATTAACTTTTTTTTGTTGTATATGCTGAAAAGTTAGCCTTGCAGGCCCGGCATCCATCTATCGTTGGATGTTGTTTAGGCAGCTCAGATCATCATATGTCGTGCATACGTAGGATCGTCATATGTTGATTGCAGTTTTCATACAATGTACGAATGCAAGATCAGCTGTGTGAATGAAAGACACATAAACGAAGTGAAATGTCGCCCTCAGCTAAGTTTGTAACCGGCAGAGTTTGCCGTTGGTTACGCTATTGTTTAGTGCTGTTCTTAACCAAACCTAGTTAAGAGCACCGAGAGAAATAATAAGAAGTCTAATGCAGGATTGCAGTTTTAGATGTTCAGATTAATTCTGGTTTTTTTTGGTGGCTCGCTGGCTCTTTTATATAATTTAATTTATGTTGTTTTCTTATAATAACATAAAATATATCTATCTTATTTCTACTAGTTACAAATCATATTTCCGAAATTAATCTCAAGCATCGTCTCTGTATATATTTATGATTTTGTGTCCAAGTTCAGGGCCAAAGTCACTGCACTGTCCAATATGCATACGACGCTGCAATATAGGCAGCGTGTGTCAATGCACCACCAAAATGCTTGTCTAGCGTATTTGTGGATTGAGTGCAATTGCACACGTTGCACTACTGTCAGTTCGTTTCCATATGCGACTTGCTACGGTGCTTATGACGATGTGTGGTCGTCAGTGTACACTTGTGTGGTACACTACACCCTCACCCTTAAGAGAAAAATTAGGGGTCTTAACGAATAATTTTTCTGGAAATCTGGTTTGTGTGTTGTTACAATTGTCTTATGTTATGAACTTGTTACATGATTTTCATATTGTCTAATAATTGATGTTATTTGTAGCGTTTTTAATTATACAGTTAAAATTACAAATTATATTGTTTTAATATAATTACATATACTTATGATTACAAATTATATTGTTTTGATTACATAGTGTGATAGTTATAATTATAAATCGTATTGTTCAAATTACATTTTTGGTTTATAAATTTAAATTACATTGTATGGCTTCAATTGATTATTATGTATTTTCTTAGGTGTACCATTATATTCTATTAATGAATTTACTCCTAACTTATATGGTCCTTTATATAGATTCATATTCTTTTTCCTATTTTCTACTAGAATAGAACTAAATCTCTTATTTCTACCTTAAGTGTATTGGTATTAGTTTTTAAGTCAGTTAATATACGTTTTTGTTTTGCTTTCATAAGCATTTGTTTTGCCTTTTCGTGGACAATCTCGCTTTTAGCTCGTTGGAGTAATTTTCAAAGTTGTATTTTTTGTATTATTTTCCATTACTTCGTGAAGTAGGGAATCCACTTATCCATTCGTCGTCATTTGTCGATGTCAGTAGGAATTCATTCAAAACTCTGTGGTTGCGTGAGCCTATCGTTTGGTGGTGGTACGGTGTCGAAAATGTTTGTTGTATTTAGAGCATTGCAAATATGTTTGGCATTAGCTCGTTCGTAAATTCTGTCCGGTTGTCAGATTTAAGAATTTTAAAGTGTCCGTATTTGAGTATAAATTGTTCAACTAGTGTTTTGGCTGTTGTGTGTGCGCCTTTTGTTGTCATTGGGTGTGCGATTACGAACTTTGTCAGCTCGCACTGCATGGTCAGTATGTAGCTATATTCGTTTTAAATTTTTAGTGGTCCTACGGTGTCAATTGATATGACTTCGAAACTTGTGTTAGGGGTGTCTGTTATGGTTTGTGGTTCTTTGATGTGCCTTGTTTTTTTGCACTCCACTATTTTTCCAAATGTATCTTTGTTTTAATTTCAGTAGAATTTTTCTTACTCCGGGATGTCCTGTTTTGTGACATTCCTCTATTAGTTTGAATTTTAAAATACCTTCCGTTATTCTCTTTAGAGGTACATAAATTAATATTTTTAGCTGAGGACTTTTGCTATTCATTTTTATTTTTGCGTACGCTTCTTAAATTCTTCTTTTGTATATATTTTGAATATTTCATCGTTGATTGATGCAATTGCTAATTCTTTAATATTTTCTTTCTTTGTTTTGGATATCAATTTCCTCAGAATCGAGTCTAGTCTCGCTGATTTATCATTGATTCCTGCATGCTTTTTATTTTCATTTATATTTTTGTTTCTAGGTCGGAGCTTCTTCAGAATCGAATCTTGATTCGGTGAATTATCGCTTTCGCCTACGTGCACAATATCATTTTTAATATATATATTCATTTTTTCAAAGCTTTGATTTTTCTTGTCGATATTAAATTTTCATTTTTTTATATTCTTGACGTTATTTATTGATGTACATTCCCATATTTTAAGGTGATCAGTCTCCTGAGATATGCAGTTTCTCAATTTCTCATTTTCATTCTTATTTGCCTCTTCGTTTACTTTATTTTTATTTCCCTCTTCATTTATTTTATTTTTATTTGCCATCCCTCTCGTGATTACTAGGGTTGTTTTGGCTTTTTCATCAATTTCTTTCGGTATCATTTATTTTAGAATGTCCGAGTCAATTTGCATTCTTGACAATGCATCTGCATTTGTATTCATTTTTCCTGTTTTATATGCTACTCGTATGTTGAAATCATAGTCTCTGAGGTCTAATCTAATTCTATTCATTTTAGATGAAGGCTTTTTATGATAAAATAGTGATATTAGTGGTCGATGGTCAGTTACTTCTGTGAACTTCTGACCATATAGATAGGGTTTGAAGAAGTTGATACCCCAGTGAATTGCTAGTAGCTCTTTTTCTATTACTGGCTTATTCAAGTCGTGTTTTTGTAATGATTTGCTAGCATATGAAATGGGTAAATCTTGTCCTATTTCGCCTTGTGGTAGTACGGCGCCTAGTGCATAATTCGATGCACCTGTAGTTAATATGAAGGGTTTATCAAAATTTGGGTATTGCAGTAGTGGTGGGTTTATTAATTTTTGTTTCAGAGTTTCGAAAGATGTTTGGCATTCATCTGTCCATACAAATTTAGCTGATTTCTTTAGTAAGGAGTTTAAACATTTTGCAATATTTGCAAATTCTGGTATGAATTTTCTATAGTAGTTGCAGAATGCAACGAATCTTCTTACTTCGTCTGCGTATTTCGGTTGTGGGTAATTTTTAACAGTCTCGTATTTTGCTGGGTCAGTTTTAACTCCGTCTTGTGTAATCAAATGTCCTAAATATAAGACTTCTGGTCTCAGAAAGTTCCATTTTGCTGCGTTTAATTTTAAATTATGCTGTTTTAGTCTGTCTAGTACTTTGATTAAATTTTGGTTATGGTGGTTTAGACTGCATCCATAGATGATTACGTCATCTACATAAAGGAATGCTTCTGAGTCAAGTCCTGAGAGTGGTATTGTTAACATTCTCTGAAAGCTGTTGGATGAAATTTTTATATATGAATTATAATTAATAAATAATATTAGTAATTTTAGCAATAAAATGTTTATATTTTAAAGCAAACATCAAATTGTTAACATTATAAATCAATATCAAATTTTAATTCAATTACTGGTAGTAGTCGTACTTTAATATGATTGTTTGTTTTCTCTATTCTTCTTCCTTTTTATAAAATTATTTTATCACTGCGTCTTGTTTTCTCTCTTCGCCATTTTTCCAATTCTTGAGCCAAATTGGCTGCGTCAGTTGAAGGATTTTTGGGTGCTCTTCAATTCGTCCATTGCAGGATCTTTGGCTTCAGATTAGTTCCAGCTCAGTTGCAGGAACGGTCGCAGGATCTTTGGAAGTTTTTCAGGTCCCAAGTCAGTTGCAGAATCACCATGTAGTATATGTAGATAAGTTAGCCTTGCAGGCTCGGCATGTGGTGCATCTATCGTTGGATGTTGTTTAGGCAGCTCAGATCATCATATGTCGTGCATACGCAAGATCGTCATATGTTGATTGCAGTTTTCATACAATGTATGAATGCAAGATCAGCTGTGTGAATGAAAGACACTTAAACGAAGTGAAATGTCGCCCTCAGCAAAGTTTGTAACCGGCAGAGTTTGCCGTTGGTTACGCTATTGTTTAGTGCTGTTCTTAACCAAACCTAGTTAAGTGCACCGAGAGAAATAATAAGAAGTCTAATGCAGGATTGCAGTTTTAGATGCTCAGATTAATTCTGGTTTATTTGGTGGCTCGCTGGCTCTTTAATATCATTTAATTTATGTTGTTTTCTTATAATAACATAAAATATATCTATCTTATTTCTACTAGTTACAAATCATATTCGCGAAATTAATCTCAAGCATCGGATTACCGATATTTTTCATTGACGAATCATCGTCTTTGTATATATTAATGATTTTGAGTGCAAGTTCAAGGCCAAAGTCACTGCACTGTCCAATATGCATACGACGCTGCAATATAGGCAGCGTGTGTCAATGCACCACCAAAATGCTTGTCTAGCGTATTTGGGGATTGAGTGCAATTGCACACGTTGCGCTATTGTCAGTTCGTTTGCATATGCGACTTGCTACGGTGCTTATGACGATGTGTGGTCGTCAGTGTACACTTTAGTGGTACACTACACTATGCTAAGTATTGTGGTGGTAAGCTACTAATTGATTAAGAATTCAAAAATTCCACAGGACAATTTTTAATTTCTGAATCGTTGTCACAAATAAATTTATCGTAGCTATAATAAATTTTTGTGCATCAGACAAACGGTTAAAAATATCAAAATTGCTAAAATAACATTTATCATATTCTGTAGCTAAAATATCTGTTTTAAACTTGCGATCTGTAAAGATATTCTCAGAGACTTTTCCAAAAGTATCAGTTATTATGTTTGCCTCTTACCGATCAAATTCTGTGGAATTTGTATAATATATTCATCAAATTTAGGAAATTGTGCCGCTACTCCATTCCCAATCGTTTTAAAAATTCACCAAACTGAACTTCATCAGGTAATACTCCCGTATTTTGTGTCAATGAAACACGGTGCAATAAAGCAAATTCATTCCAAATTGTGATACAAATTTCAATCACAGTTGATGTTGAACCATGAGGTCAAAGGGCAAAATCTGTCGAAAATTACCACACAACAAAATGGGCTTGACTTCGAATTACTTATTTTTATCCTTTTCATTTGTAACTAAATCTCTCAATAATCGACGATATATTTCAGAATTAGAAGTGGACACATAGAGATTTCATCAATGATAATCAATCAGGCAAAATTTATATACCGTCTTTCAGTGCAAGTTGAATTTTCAACAACATTGTGAAGTGTTCTGCACCCTTGAATAAGGGTTGAAGCAATACTGAATGCAGTTACAATAACACGCAAATTTACTGAATTCATTCTATGGATAATTGCAGTTTTTGTAAATGTTTTACCCAAGCCTGCATCAGCTGTCAAACAAACAAAAAATAGATCCGGTATCATCATGCTGTACCTCACGTATGTCGTGATCAATAACAATGTTAAATGCTGTTCAGCATTGGCACTTTAACATTCATTAAATAAAAATTCTTCCTCCAGTGGGTCATATGCATCAATATCACCCTCACCAAAAACGTGTGTTTGGCACAGGAAAGAGCTTCACACGATATACATATTATGACCATTCAAAATATCTCCAATTTCAAGGCACGCTCTATTAAATGAAATAGTTTCGTCATAATCCCTTTAAAAAGTCTTCAGAAGAGAATAGCACATTCCATAATGCTTCCTCTCTGCATTTCTATGCCGGTCTCTTTGTAGCAGAGAAGATGAAAATGGACACTTCATGCAAATAATGTAGTAGTATCATAGATTAATCTATGGTAGTGTGGCCGCAATTTTTTTGGAAGCAAATCATCAACAAATCCAATTGTTCGTCCCCAACTAATGAAAAGCAAACCGCTTGATTCTGGGAAAATCAAAATTTTGGGTTATCGTTCATTAAAATTGTAAAAATTATTCCCGCTCCAAAAAGTACGAAATTGAATATCGTCAAATATTTCACTGTATGTAATTATGATCATTTTTAATTTTAGGTGTTGAATTTAATCTTTTAATTAGATAAATTTATTAAAACTATTAGTTAATTCATCCTTTAATTTTTAATCATTGGTTTATTTGTTTTTTCATTGTATTACTCAAATATTCATTGCAAAAGTTGTAAATGTTGCATTTTTACAATATTGTAAAACGGTTTAATCAGTTTGTATGGAAAACTATTTATGAAAAAGTTGTAATTCTGCACTTTGATTTTGCTGTGCAAACTTGTCCATACAAAATTTTTCTTTTTATTATTTTTCTGAATCATACTATGATTTCCTCTTACTAATAAAAAAGACTATAAAGTTGACAAATAATTTATCCTAATTATTCCTTTTTATATCCTTTACCTTTAAAAAAGGTAAATAGGGTATACTAATTTTGTGCTTTTGAGAGGGGTTGCAATTTCAAGAAGGAGGCGTGGTAGGTATGGACATACATATATATACAGATATGATCAGAATCACTTTCTAAGCAATTTTTATTTTGTCCGTCCGACTGTCCGTTTCTCCGTCTGTGGCCACTTTTTTTCTACACCGTTAAAGCTATCTTAATAAAATTTTGCTAAAGTGTAGCCTGGACAAAGATACAGAACCAGATTGATATATGGGCCGATTTGGACAAAGACCACGCCTACCTCCCATATAAGGGACTTTTTCACCTTTTTTAAAATGATTATAATTTTGGTCCAATTGACGAAATCGTGACATTATTTGGCAGTTAGGAGATGTGGGTCCTACTAAACACTGTGCACAAAGTGGGCGGTATATATTAACTGCCTCGCCCACTATTAACAAATATTAATAAATTAACGGACAAAATTTTACGGGAAGGAACATGTGGACATTATAAAGCTATCTGCAACAAATGGGGCTGATCAGAGAAAAGATACGCCCACTTTTGATATAGGGAACTTTCGGGTCTAAAATTAAAATTAGCCTACCTGTGCTCGTATTGATGCTCGTTACTAGCTTCCTATTAAAGATTTATCAACGAAATTTCACAGGAATGTTGCGGGTATTAACATTAAACACCCCACACAAAATGGGAGTGTTATTTTGACAGCCACGCCTACTATTGACATATTATTATAGTTTATGACCTAAACAATATTTTTCGACGAAATTATATATTAGTAGTTGATACTACAAAGTCATACACAAGATATAATCAATTCAAGGTATCCTACCAAAAATTACCATTGATATGCTACTAATGATGATTTATGAAGAAAACATCCCCATTGTTGAACTCGCGCGCACAAGAAAAGTTAAAGGGTATTTCGAGTCGGTCTAACCCGACTGCAGTAAATTCTGCGATTGAAACTTTTTTAGCTTCCTAGACGTTTTTTTGTACGCTATATGGTTGGAGATGGAAGTGTACTATCGGGTTTTTCAATAAGAGCGCTACAATCTAAATAGAACAAAAACGGTTTTAGATATCAATGAAATTCTTTATTCCTGTGAAAGTACGTTCGATGCCATTATGTATGGAACTCGATTTCTTTTGCATGGCCACCACGGGCACGTTTGCAGAAGTCCAGACTCTGAACCCAATTTTCAACGGTTTTCAAGCATAAATCGGCCGATACTGCTGCAATTTAACGTTCGATATTCGTACGAAGTTCATCAATCGTCGCTGGCTTGTTGGCATAGACCATAGACTTGACGTAGCCCTACAGGAAATAATCTAACGGCGTCAAATCGCACGACCGAGGCGGCCAATCGACTGGGCAATTTCGTGAGATAACACGTTCACCAAACTTGGTTTGCAGTAAATTGATTGTGGAATTCGCTGTGTGGCTTGTGGCGCCGTCCTGTTGGAACCACATGTCCTCCAAGTCCATATTATCCAATTGGGGCCAAACATATTCGGTTATCATTGAACGGTAGCGATTCGCATCCACAGTAATGTGCCGGTCTTGATCATCACGGAAGAAGTACGGCCCAATGACGCCGCCGGCCCATAAACCGCACCAAACCGTAATTTTTTCGGGATGCAATGATGACTCATGGAGTACGTGTGGATTGCTGTCTAACCAATAACACATATTTTGCTTATTGACGAAGCCATTCAGCCAGAAATGAGCCTCATCGCTGAAGATGATTTTCCGTTGAAAATCCGAATCATTTTCAAGTTGTTGCTCAGCCCAATTCACTAACATACGACGCTTATAGTGGTCAAGCGGCTTCAGTTCTTGCGTCAAATTGATCTGGTAAGGATGTAGTCCAAGATCTTTTCGCAAAATTCGCCACAACGACGTCACAGAGATGCCCAACGCTTGAGAACGACGTGTGAGAGACACATTTGGGCTTTCTTGAACTGAAGCCTCAGCGGCAGCAATATTCTTGACACTACGGGCACTTTTTTGTCTCACTGGCACGGGAACATTTTGTACTCTGCTTGTGGATTCAAATTTTTCCACTAGACGCTCAATTGTTGATCTGCTAGGACAATTATGACGACCATAAATTGGACGTAGCGCTCTTAAAGTTGAGGCGACTGACTCCGAATTTCGGTAGTAAATTTTAATAATTTCGACTAGTTGTTGGCTCGTATATCTTTGCACGATGAAATGGCAAACCTTACTGTTTGCTGTCACTATCGATTTACTTTTGTAGCTTTTCTTTTGAAAAACCCTTTATTTATAGGTTTACTATATGTTTTCTTTTATTGTTTCGGATGTAGCTTAAATTACACAAGATTACAAATTCAGGTCAACTTTTGTACGCGAGAAGAAGAGAGCACTTCTTAACGTCTTTTTGCACGATGAATTCAAATATGAAACCAGATTTTTGCTAGGTCGTCAGAATTTTGAGATTTTGCATTTGGCAGCATTCGTTGAAAACTGCACTACTTTGGTTTCGTTGTGGGATATTTAGAGAAACCGTGGACGCCTAAATTCGTTTGTAATGCGTGTAGAACAATGTTATACAGTTGATGAACGAGGAAGTGTGTTTGACGTTCAAAAAGCCAAGGCTTTGGAGACAACAGAAAAATTAAACAAATGACTATTATTTATGTTCCACGAATGTCTTTGGTATTAGTACAATAACTGTATGAAACATAAAGTATGCCGACGATGATCCATTACCGAAGTGAATAGGTGTCAGAGATGTGCCAATTTCTGATCGCAATACGAGTAGTGGCAGCGAAATAGTGTTCAACGAAAAACATTTAGTAACACAAACTGAAATGAATGATTTGGTCCGCTGGGATCACGTTTGAAACAGTGGCAATTTCTCTCGAACGAAATGAAAGTCACTTATTTTAGAAAAAAGGAATAAAGTGCTATTGCCATTCTTGGAGAGAATACATCAAATTTGTCTCTGCAAAGACATCAATGGTTATATTGAACAATAAATCAACCATACGTCAAACATGAAGAGCGACTTTTCATTGACGGTTCTAAATACAGTTTTAAGGCGGCTCTCCTGCATAATGGAAATGAAAAGTCATCGATAGCCATCGACACCAAGAAAGTTACGGACAGATGAAAGGAATTTTGGGATTGATCAAGTACAACGAACATAAATGGAAAATTTGCATTACAGTAATGATTTTTGGCTAAATGTAGGTGTGGCAGTTGTATTATGATTTCCATATTCTGCACACACTATTATGGACCCCATGTATATTTCTGCCAATATTTATTCCTCTGGCATCAATACGAGCATAGGTAGGCCAATTTTAATTTTAGACTCGAAAGTTCCCTATATCAAAAGTGGGCGTGTCTTTTCCCTGATCGGCCCCATTGGTTGCAGATAGCTTTATAATGTCCACATGTTCCTTCCCGTAAAATTTCGTCCGTATACCTCTACCAGATCTTAAGTTATAAATATTTGTTAATAGTGGGCGAGGAAGTTAATATATATCGCCCACATTGTGCACAGTGTTTAGTAGGACCCACATCTCCTAACTGCCAAATAATGTCACGATTCCGTCAACTGGACCAAAATTATAATCATTTTAAAAAAGGTGAAAAAGTCCCTTATATGGGAGGTAGGCGTGGTCTTTGTCCAAATTGACCCATATAGCAATCTGGTTCTGTATCTTTCTGCAGGCTACACTTTTACAAAATTTCATTAAGATAGCTCTAACGTTGTAGAAAAAGAGTGGCTACAGACGGACAGACGGACGGACAAAGTAAAAATTGCTTAGAAAGTGATTCTGATCATATCTGTACATATATGTCCATACCTACCACGACTCCTTCTCGAAATTGCAACCCCTCTCAAAAGCACAAAATTAGTATACCCTATTTACCTTTTTTAAAGGTAAAGGGTATAAAAAAGAACGAGATGTTGGTTTCATCATTTGAGAAATAAAGAACATAAAAAAAGAATTGTTCGCCATCCAAAATATTTGCACATTGCACAGGTTACAAAATCTGTAACTACTAGTAATAAATTTACACTACCCGCAATCCACTCGATCCCAACCCCCACTCCTTCGTCAATGCCCTGAAATCCAACAACCCGCCAGAGCCACACATAAAATCCACCACCAACAATACAAAAATATCAACTAAAAATAACATCAACAATAACAACACGGAACCCAAAGTTTCCTCAGAAGCAGAAACAGAAATAGAAAACACCAACATCCAACAAAACTTCAACCAGCAACTCATCAACACTAACATACAGTTAACTAATAATCAGAACACCTGCCGAGCAGCTACAAATACAAAAGATACCATACGTAAAATAGACAAAAATCTTCCTTCCAATCTAGCAATCACTGGTTTGCGGTTTACAAGGAGGTGCGAGTTCTCAATGGAGTTTCTGGAGAGATGCGATGTTCAGATAAGCAATGCATGGGCCGGTTTCACTTTCAAACTCATCCTACCTTCAGAGATTCCGAGAAATCTAGGGGGCGCATCTGGTTGCCAAAAATAAAGCTGGAGAGCACGAAGCTCATCTAGTGCCAATGACTGCAAAACCCTGGAGTTCCAATGGACGACTGATTAGTCCTAAAAGTAGAGGAAATAGTCAACCTATGTTGCTGTTGACCAGTGGGGAGTCCCTGTGGGTACTTGAGAAGCTGCAACATAAGTTGCGATTTGGCATCAAAGAGGCCAAACTTAAAATTTTTCCCATCTCTGTTGCTCCGGACGACAACATGGAAGAGATGGAGGAGGCAAACAAGCTGCTGGGAGGCCTTAAGCTATCTAAGATGGCTGTAGTATCCGAATGAACACCCAAAACGAAGCTTACTGAGGGTAAGCTACTCCAGGGGGTAAGAAGGATTTGAGGGTACCTCAAATTAACCTCCAGCACTCCAAATTAGCCACTTACAACCTTCTTGTCGTTCTCAGAGAGGAGAACATCGACATCTGCCTGATTCAAGGACCATGGGTCAGACAGTCCCAAGTTATGGGTCTGAGGGACGGATTATATAGCTAGTTCTATCCATCTGGCGAAGGTATGAGGGCATGTATTTTAGCCAAAAATACGTCAAATATTTTCCTTTTACGTAATTAATGCTCGTTAGATGTCACAGTTTTCAAGGTAGAACCGCTTGGCAGCCAACGCCTTCTGCTTCCTCCGACATATTTGGCCCATGATCGCCAGGTACCCCCTAAGGAGGTGCGGAGACTAATTGCATCAACAACCTTAAGAAAGGAAGCTGTTCTGGTAGGCTGCGACCCTAACCCCAGACAGAATTTGTGGGGTAGCAGTGAGACAAATGAAAGGGTAAGTTTATTTTCGATATCATTATAAATAACAACCTGAGTATATGCAACAGGGGCAGCTCTCCCACTTTTATTTTCTCCGGCACGGAAACTTCAAGTGGGTGCGAATAAAGTATTGATATCACTCTGGTAACAAATTGTCCCGATCTTCGGATGGATGGCTGGGCGGTATCTCGGAGGATCTCTCTGTCAGACCACCGATTGATCCTTTTCTATATTGAGTTTGGGCAGGAAATATTTTTACGCCGCAGAAATCTAAAAAGATCAGACTGTGGTCTGTTCAACAGGGTGGTCCAAAAAATACTCGTTAGGTACGTATCATCCATTTCTCCTGCAACGATGCTGGACAAGCGAGTAAACACCTTGAAGAAAACCTTTCAGGTTGCTTTTATGGCCTCGTCTCCAGTCTCACGTAGCAAGAAGACATTCCCTCCCAGGAGGGATGGGAATCTTGAAGACTTGAGATCAAGGCTCAGAAGTGTCTATAACGAATGCTACATAAGTCGAAAATTCCAAGATTACAGAGAAAGCTTAAGGACATAAAAAAAGCAGTAAGGGATACGAAACGCAAATCCTAGGAAGACCACTGCGAATATATCGAGACACTGAAGAACTCTGCCAGGCTCGGAAAAATTCTCGCCAAGGATCACTCCAACATAACCTTTGTAAAACGTACTGATGGAGTGTGGGCAGAATCGGCGACGGAGGCATTGAAGATTCTTGTGGATACTCATTTTCCAGACTGCACTGATAATTCAGAGCAGAGTAGCACGTCTGCGTGTCGAGAACACATATCAGCTGCGTTGCTGGGAAAGTTTCTATCTGTGGACACGGTCGTCTGGTTTACAGTTTTTCACCACGCAAATTCCGGGACCGGACGGCATCATGCACATAATTATGCAAAAGATAAAGGGATCCATAATATTTGAGTTACGGGAAATTTTCACTGCGTATATTTCTCTAAATTATATACCAAATAGGTGGAAATATCTTGGTGTCATATTGAAAATCAAACTTAGTTTTAAAGCGTGCATCGATGAACGAGTACAGAAGGCCTGTATGGCTTTTTATGCTTGCAAGTCGATGTTTGGCAAAAAAATGGGCTCTTAGACCAAGAATTGTGCTCTGTATGTACAATATGGTAGTGCGGCCGATCTTGTCATACGGCTCCGTGGTTTGGTGGGGAGCTCTCAAGAAGGGCTATAATCTTAAGAAACTATAAAGAATCCAACGCACTGCGTGCATTGCAGAAGCCTGTCGAACTTGTCCCGGGGTTGCGTTAGACGCGATTTTAAACCTCCTCCCTATTAACCTACATACTTATTATATTTTCGCACAAAGTGCACTAAGGCTCAGGGAATCCTGTAACTGAAGGGATACCCTGTATGGTCATGGTAGCATTTTGAAACAGAGCCACCAGACATAGTATCCTCGAAAACTGACTTCTTTGTTCGCAATGTGGGTTTTGCGAGCTGTGTTAACACAGTTCTACCAAGTAGGAATTACTGGAAGAAGGAAAGGTGCTCGCGAAAGGGGGTACATCAATTTTCCCTGATGGTTCCAAGATGGAATCTGGGCAGGCATGCAGGGAGGCAAGCTGACCAAAAACATATCCATTTACTCCGACAGCCAGGCGGCAATAAAGGCGCTAGCGTCACATTTTACCGGCTCTAAGTTGGGCGGCTTCTGCAAGGAGGAATTTATAACAAAATAGTATTATATCCTTGTCTGCGTTCCGGGACACAGGAAAATTGAAGGCAACGAAAGGGCTGGCGAGCTGGCAGAAGGGGCTTATCGGAAACCGATCAAGTGTTTTCCTTTATGGACGTGGGTAACTGTTGTATATATATTTTTTATAATCACTTCCTCAGCAAGGCTCGTGAGAGGTGGAAAAACACTGCGACATGTGCCATTTCGAGAATGATGTTGCTTGACTACAGTCCAAAAAGAACTAACCATCTGCTCAATAAACCAATACACAAAATTAGCAACTTTATAGCTGTATGCACGGGTCGTGGCGCTATCGGCACACAAGCTGAAAAATGGGCACTCCGTTCAATGCTCATTGCAGGAGCTGTAAAGTTCCACAAGGGAAAGAAACAGTTGTACACTTTCTTTGAGACTGCACAGCCCTCACTTGAGACTTAAATATCTTGGAAGGCCTTTTCTGGAGAGTCTAGGGCATTGCTCTATCCAAATTTGTGAAGAACTCCGTCTGGTTGTAAATGTAAAAAAGTATATTAACATTTTATTTAGGCTCGCGAGGACATGGCAACAAAACGTCATTATTGCTAATTGATTCGACCCGAGGTCGTCAGCCATTTTACCCAGCTACCTACACCATAATTAATTACTGTAAGAGGTTGGGGAATGAGCACTAGAAACTGTGGCCTTTGACTCGAAGAGAAATCAATTTTTTTTTGTAGTTTTTTTTTTAGAAAGAAGAATTTTTAACACCAAGCCCGGGGCAGGATTTGAAACTGTGAACCTCTAACACCCTAATTCTAAATTTTCTGTCAAATTACAGTTTCTTTCTATTTTGTCAGATCACAAGGCAGAAAACTTTTGTGCCCCAAATTCTAAATCCATTCCGTCTTTGAATAAGCTGTTATGTTAACTGAAAGGTGTTTTAGTATAACAGCGGACTGTAATGATGATTTGAAAGCTTTAATATCGCATATAGTAAAGTGCAAGTAATTTTTATTATTATTAGATATTAATATTTTATTATTATATTTTTTTGCCATTTGCAGAAACAACCAGAAACATGAAAGAACTATTCCTGAGTTTTTGGAAAACGTGCAGCAAATATCTTCACTCGCACTAGCAAGTCAACAATTTCTCAAATTGTTACAGACATTGAAGCCTGGCTCATAGCAGTTTTGTTAAATTACCATGACCCTATTGGTAACTTCCACTCAACAAGTAATGTAACGTCGCCACGAATCTGAGCATGAAAGGCAGTGTTATGATTTGGGTATCGTGGCAACTCAACTCTCGGGTGAGATTCCAATCCAAATCTTTTGGAAAGCGTGAATCTTTCAGGAACAGTGCTTCCAGCTTACAAAAGTGGTAACTGTCATTCCTTAATGACATGAAGAACCTCATATTCTCCAACTTTTCTTCCTTCTTTGCATCTAATATAGCACAAAACATACCAAACTCGGCATTCATTGTTATTATTGTCTTATTTATTATTTATTTATTCAATTCTACAAACAATATATTTTTTTAATTTGTTCTCACTTTTGGTACTAGCAGGTTCTTGTCAAATCCTCTTGATGTCCTGTTAAAAATTACTGTCTTATAACAGATTTTTTGGAAGAGACCTTTTTTGAACACACTTTCCTGATAAATGTACAACATTCTGTCATATGACAGAAATATTATTTGGTCAAACAAATAGAATTACGGTGTAAGTGTGAATCCACCATGCTTACCACTAGTGCATAGTACTTATAATTTAGGAATAGTAATTAATAATAGATGCACCGAAGGCCTAAGTAGCTAGTATGATTATCCAATTAGTATAATATTTTATATTGCTCTAATAAATTATAATAATAAATAATTTATCTTCTTCGTCCGCTTTATGAAAACTTTGTATATATTTGTTTAAATAGTGTATTTCTTATTGCAATTACTATAATTTAACTATAATTAAAGAAAAATCAAAAATTAATTAATAATTTTAAAAAAAAATTAATTTACTATAATTAAAGTTTATTTGCAATATGTCTTCTAAAAATTATACTTAGATGTGAGTAAGTCGATAGTCGTCAATTCTGTGTATGTATATGAAGATTATTTTTTGTAACGAATTTATTGACAAGACAAGTTACAACAATTGCGTATGTGGTTATGCCACCGTAATAATTTTTCAGAAGAAGAAGAAGAATTATTGAAACATTTTTTTTTGGCAGATCTTATAGCTATATATATATATATATATATATATATATATATATATATATATATATGTATATATATATATATATATATATATATATATATATATATATATATATATATATATATATATGTATATATATATATATATATATATATATATATATATATATATATATATATATATATATATATATATATATATATATATATATATATATATAGTGGAACAAAAAGGACAGCAATACGTAACGCGTACAAAGGTGGTTGGGAAGGAGACACAGAAAAAAAGCAAAAGTGAAGTAAAAACAGCAAACGAAGTAGTATGTGACGACAATAACAAGTGTAATGAAATGGAAGCTAAAGTTGAAGAAAATAATAAAAGTTTACAAGAAATAATCCAACTGCTTACTTTGAGGATTCAAGCTGATGAAATTCGGCAAAATGAACCGAAAATTGCGGCTGATTTCGCCAAGATTGTTCCGATTTTGATGGCCGAAGTGTTCCCATAGAACATTGCTTAGCCAATTTCGAACAAAATGCGGCTGCGTACAATCTTAGTGAACAACAAAAATATGTGCAGGCTCGCGGTAAAATGGCACATACTGCGAAACTTTATCTTGAGTCTATATTAGTGACTACATACGAAGAGTTGAAGAGTGAACTTTTAGGAGAATTTAAACATACGTTTGCAAGCGCTGAGGTGCGAAGTTAGGTGAGAGAAAAAAGAAAATAAATTAAACATTCCACGAATACATTTTACATATGCAAAGAATAGCTCCGCTTGGTGACGTTATTCGTTATTGTACACGGGTTAAATATTAAAAATGAGTTCAAATATAATATGTACAGCTGCAAATCATTGCATGAGCTCTACGAAAAGTATAACGTATTTGCACACATATCCGAATGTAAAAAAACCAAACAACCATTTACTGAAACAAAAACTCATCATTGTTGTAACTGCGGTTCCACAGACCATTTGCGAAAGGACTGTAACACTGACGCTAAATGTTTTAAGTGCAATGAAAGCGGACATATTTCAAAAAACTGACCAAAAGCTTCGAAGAGTGTCCAAATTATTAGAGACAGTAAACGGTGTAAAACTGTTAATCTTAACAACGTCGAAATCGATTGCCTAGTGGACACGAGCTCAGATGTGACTATAGTTAAGAAGAGTGTTTAAAGAGACTAAAGCAAGTTGATTTGAAGAAATGTCACTCTGTGTTACGTAGACTGGGGAATATAAAACCATACCATTAGGGGCGTTCGTAGGCAATGTTCGTGTCGATGATGTTAACGCTCAACATAAATTTATAAAGCTTTGTTAGGATATGATTTTGCGTCAAAAGTGTGTTTAACGAAAGACGAAAACGGTTTCACTTTCAATAAAAGGCAAACGCAAGCGGACCGGAAAATGAAATAGCACCTTTGCAATTGAAGCCATTGGTTCAATCGCTGATCAACGGGTACAATCCTACTGTGTCGAATGTTGACTGCCCAGTGGTTCTTAAAATCGTGCCGGATGAATTACTTCAATTCCTCAGCAGCCAAGTCGGCATCCACCAGTTGAATGTGATGCGATAAAAAGTCAAGTTGAAGAATGGCTGAAAAATGGCATTGTACGCAAATCAACATCCAACTTCGCTAGTAGGGTGGTCATCGTCAAAAAGAAAGACGGCGCATATAGAGTTTGTGTAGATTTTCGGCAATTAAATAGCATGGTACTCAAAGACTGCTTCCCAGTACCGCTTATCGATGATGCGATCGATAAACTCCAAGCAGCAAAAGTTTTCGTAGTCATGGACCTTGAGAACAGTTTTTTCCATCTACCTGTTGAAGAGTCAAGCCGTGTTTATAACAAAACAGAGCTTATACGAATTTAAGAAAAGCCCCGTTTGGAATTTGCAATACTCCTGCTGCGTTTAAAAAGTAATGCAGTTATATATGGATGATATAATCATCTTCGCACAAACGACGGACGAATGTATACAGAAATTAAAGCAAGTATTGGAAGTGGCAGCCAAATATATGTTGAATATAAAATGGGAGAAATGTAATTTTTTGAAAAACAAGATTGATTTCCTTGGTCATACAGTTGAAGATGGCAAAATTTCGCGAGGTCCAGAGAAAACACGCGCGTTAGTCAATTTGCAACGCCGAGAAACATTAAAACCGTACAATCTTTTCTAGGATTAACAGGTTTTTTCGTAAGTTTATAAAAGGGTATGCGCAAATAGCTCGACCGCTGACAAATCTGTTAAAAAAGGAGGTACCTTTTAAAATCGAAAATTATAAGCTAAGTGCAATTAACCACTTGAAGAACACGTTATGTCATGAACATGTTTTAAGAATTTACTCCAGGGGCGCTGTTACAGAGCTGCATACAGATGTGTCAAAAGTTGGGTTTGGCGCAGCAATACTGCAAAAATTCGACGATCAGCTACATACTGTGCATTATTGGAGCAAAAAAACTACGCCGGGTGATGCCCAGCGCCACAACTATGTTTTAGAGGTCAAAGCAGCTTATCTTGCAATGGAGAAATTCCGACATTACTTTCTTGTGTTGGCTTTACTTTGGTTACTGACTGCTCAGCGTTTACGCAAACAGTTAAGAATAAAGATGTTCCTAGGGAGGTCGCTCGATGGATATTATATCTACAAGATTTTGACTTTCGTGTTGAACACCGAGTTGCAGATAAATTAAAACACGTAGATTGCATAAGTCGTTATCCAAGCGTACTAGTCGTTGGCACTGAGGTTCCGGCGCGCTTAAAAATAGCTCAACAAAAAGGTAGTTTCATCAGTGCTATTTTGGAAATACTAAAAAGCCACTCTTATGAAGGATTCAGCTTGAGAGGAGGTATTTATACAAAAACGTCGAGGGCAATAATGTTATCGTCTTACCCAAGGTGGTGGAACGCGAAATTATCAGTGAGGCGCATAACGTTGGTCATTTTGCCATCAAGAAGACATTACATAGCCTAAAGCAGCAGTTTTGGATGCCGCACATGGAGCGGAAAATAGCAGAGGTAGTCAACGGTTGAGTTAAATGCCTGATTTATAATAAAAAACTAGGAAAGCAGGAGGGGTACCCGATAAGGGAAGTCAACCTTTATATACGCTGCATGTCGACCACTTAGGACCGATGGACGCATCAATGTAACAATACAAGTATATTTTCTCCATGGTCGACGATTTTTTGAAATGTGTATGGTTGTTTACGATGAAGACAACAGGCTGCGATGAAGTACTCAAAAAGTAGGAAGAGTGGTCGAAAGTCTTCGGTCTGTCTTCTCGAATAGCCAGTGATCGGGGGGTATCTTTCACATCCAGAGCTTTTAAAGAATATGTTAAATCGAATTCCGTTGAATACGTTTGGACCACAACTGGTGCTGCTAGATGCAACGGGCAAATCGAACGCGTCAACCGATCATTATTGTCAATAATTTCAAAACTGTCAGCCGAAGAGTCATCGAAATGGTGTAAGTTTGTTCCGCAAGTTCAACACGCAATAAACTCACACATTCATTGCTAAACCAAGAAGTCACCTTTTCAGTTATTATTCGGCTATCAAATGAAAAGCAAATTAGCGATACAATTATGTCCATGTTGGAACAGGAGTTCATAGAAAGCTTTGATGTTGAGAGATAAAAATTGCTCGAAGAAGCAAAAGAGCAAATACAGCACAGACAATACAGGCTCAAGATGTTTATAAGAAGAATTACGACTAAAACGTAAATGCGAGCATATATACAAGGAGGTAGATCTAATTGCTGTTAAACGCACGCAATTTCTTGCTGGTAAGAAAATATCTAGTCCGTTTCTGGGGCTCTACGAGGTGCTGAAAGTAAAAAGAAACGGCCGTTATAATGTTCAGAAGGCAACGGAGATAAAAGGTCCGAATGTAACCACCACAAGCGCAAATCATATGAAACTATTGAAATACGTCGAAGAAAACGAAAATTTACTATCGTCTGAGGCAGATGATGAATAGTCAGATGGCCGAATGTAAAAGGTATAGTTGGCAATCCAGTCGAAGTCATCAGTTGTTGCAGCCGTTACAGAAGTCAGTAGTTGCGGTGAAGCGGATACAATTGGTCGTTGTAGTACTAGAGAAGTAGTAAAAAGGATCGTCGTGTTTTGATCGTTAGCGCGCTTAAGTTGTTTTTCCATTATAAACTAAATATTGAATTTCATATATATATATATATATATATATATATATATATATATATATATATATATATATATATATATATATATATATATATATATATATATAAATATATATATATATATATATATATATATATATATATATATATATATATATATATATATATATATATATGCGCTTCTGTGTTTTCATTGCTATTCTCGTATATTAATAGGGAATCATAGAAGTTAGCATATAAAAATTTTAATTGAAATGCTCTAGCCCTTGATTTTTTCTTATATTTATATATTTTTGAATATAATATGTATTTATTCAGAAATTTCCCACATACATAAGGGTTCTAATGCCAAAAAACTTATTCTTAGACCACAGGAGCACATAAATTCAAGGAACAACCATCAATCGAATAATTGAAGTTATATGCTCATAACCGTATTGAAGAATTGAAATAGTGTGTGTATGCCATTTCAAATTAAAATTGTATGAGTATTATGGCTTGTGGACTATCGAAGGGATATCGCGGTACATATACAACTGTTTGAGATTTTTTAGACAAAATGCAACCTTGTATTAAGGAAATACACATAGAAGCAGCAACCTAAAAAAATCATATACATGCTCTAAGCAATTGTGTCTGTAGGCATGTAGGCAATTTGAAATTAAAGAGTAATTTCAATTTCCAATTGAATATTAACAAACATGCTGCTTTCGTTTCTGGCGCCCTTGTATGAATCGCAAACATACTCAATAGAAGAAGACCAAATTGTATTTATTATTATTATTATTATAATGTAACAAAATTAATAAAATCACTAAAATATGTATCCATTTTTACAAAAATTTCTATAAATAGACTGTATTTTTGAAATGAAATAATGCAATTTCACGAAAATTGTCAATTTTCAAAATAATATAATATTAAAAAATTACAATATTCACTTTTTAAGAATTTACGTAACCAGACATCTCTAATGTTGTATGAAATCAAAGAGGCACGTACAAATACAGTAAATAGATCTATTTAGTGTATTTGGGCACATATATACAACCCTAGGCCACACACACATATAAATCCAAGGAACAAACAGCAACCAAATAATTGTAGCTTGTGGACAAAACAGGAGGTAGCGCGGCACGGGGATGTACAGATACATTTGGTCAGATTGTTAAAATGCAACCCTGTGTTATACACACACACACAAAAATACAAAAAAATTCATATACTGGCGGTAAATGGAATGTAACAATTGGAAATTATATAATATTGAATTGAGAATATTGTGATATGTGAAGTGAGATGCTGTCTTCTTTTTCTGTTACCCTTGTATGAATGGCCAACATATTCAATATAAATAGGCTTTGTTTTATTTGTTATTATTATAATAGACCAAAAATTCAAGAATCAGCAAAAATATGAATCCATTTTACAAAAATTTCGAAAAATTTGAAAAGAAAGAAATTCTATATTACATAATCTACAATTATTCATTCATGGACGTAAAAGTGAAGTGCGTATTAGAGTTTATAAAATAGTATGTGTTGTTGAAATGAAACAAGGCAATTTCGCGAAATTTGTCAATATTGAAAATAATACAGAATGCTAAAATAGAAATAATACAAAATTCTGATATTAAAATATTCATTTTTAGTTGAGAAGCCAAAAAAACGAACGAACAGTTGGTTTTGTTAATCTGTTTATAAATCAATTAAATGATTGTTGGCTGCTTGGTTGTGGTTGTAAGCATGTTAGGCTTAGTACCTGCAGACCAGAGTTCGACTCTCAGAAAATATTTTTCTTTTATAAATAAATTTGTTTTTTAATGTTTTCTTCAAAATGTAAATGAATATTCTTCCTCTCTAAAATTTTAAACGTAAGCTGAGGATATTTTTTATTTTTTTATAAAGAAATATGATTTTTATGTTTTTCGCTAAATTTAAAGGAATATGCATAATTGATGGCTAAATGTAAGATAGTTTGAATAGAATTCAGTAAAGGTATTAGAATAAACAACAGAGTCAACATTTGGACTAATTGAAGTCCATATCGATGGCAATAACCTCACGTGGTGATTTGGCTTATCTTATATTTAAAAAAGAAATGTAATATATAAACTAATAACTGCCTTTTTTAAAATATTTGTCGTATAAATTTGTGCACATGAGCATAGAATTAATCTTTGTAGCAAAAATTCAAAAACAAATGACTGCAAAACATACGATTTCTGTTGACCTACATTCATAGTCATGAAGAATAACTGTTTAAATTGTATTATTTTCAACATACACATACAGAAACGAATGCATGAAATTCTTCCGTTTTCGTATTTTGGTGCGTGTATAGAAAGAAACTGATATACAAAATTCGCGCAGAAAATCAGAATGTCTGTGAATTTGTGTATGCCTCAAAAATATGCACTCCTAGTACTTCGCTAATATGAGGGTATCATAAAGGGAATTGTATTTTGTATAATAGAAAATATATTTTATACTTTTTCATTATTGAATTCTTCAAAATCGAAATACACGAAGAGACTAAAAAAGAAAATACTCAAGTTCCTTTAATTTGTCTACCACACTTTCGGTCCACAAGAACAATGTTTCTAAATATTTTTCAAAAATGTTTGATTTCTTGCAACATGATATTCCTCTTGGTCTGCAAGACGTTTTAGTACACGAGGGGTGATTGTCGCATATTCTCTATTTACAGTATTTGGTAAAATGATTATGAGTACGAAATTACAAATTAATCCTTATCATCCTCAAACGAACGGTTCTCTAGAGCGAAGTCAGAGACCTCTGGCAGAATACTTGAGTAGTTTCGTCAAAGAGGATGGCTCTAACTGGTTAACTACGGCCATGCATGTACACAACAATACTGTACATATATCAACGAAGCAAACTCCGTTTAGAACACTAAACGGGTTTGACTTCAACATGCCAGCAAATTTGAATCGCAAATGTGCGCCAGTAAACAATGCTGATGACCCAAATTACGTACGGAAATATCAGCTACAGCGAGCGCACGAGTTGGATAGAGATAACTAAGATCGTGCTAAACGGGTAGCCACAGAAGCCTACAACAAGGTACTAAACCCAGCTGTCTTTTTTATTTCTTGCACAATCGTCGGGACTTTCAGGTCACGATGGAGTTGGTTGTTCGTTTTGTAGTATGGAGCTTTTGCAATCATACGCAGCGTTGTTGATAGGAATCTCTGGAGTATTTCGATATTTGAGGTTTGCCGCAATGCCCACAGTTGTATGCCATATGGCTTATAGGTTTTAAGACGGCTGAGTAAAATGAGAGCTTACTTTCGAGTGAAACTTGGGAATTTCGATCGAATAGCTAGTGGATATTTCTAAACTTTTTCCCCAGCGCCTTACGTTTGGTGAATATATGAATTTTCCATGTTAGTTTGCTATCGAGGTGCATACCCAGGTATTTAGTCACATTGCACTGTGGTATATTCACATCGTTGAGTTTTACGGGTGGGCAGGTTTTGCGTTTCATTAGACTTGATTCGCACAATCTTTCAACCATTTAGTGACTCTGTCTAATTGGGAATTGCATTTTTTATAATAGAAAATGTATTTTATACTTTTTCATTCATTCAGAATTCTTCAAAATTCTTCAAAATCGAAATTCACGAAGAACTAAAAAAGAAAATACTCAAGTTCCTTTAATTTGTCTACCACACGTTCGGTCCACAAGAACAATGTTTCTAAATATTTTCCAAAAATGTTTGATTTCTTGCAACATGATGGTCTGCAACACGTTTTAAAGGGTTTTTCAAAAGAAACGCTACAAAAGTAAATCGATAGTGACAGCAAACGACGCCATATTTTTCCGGCTCTTTTGACATTTCTCTTCAGTAAGGTTTGCCATTTCATCGTGCAAAGATATACGAGCCAACAACGAGTCGAAATTATTAAAATTTACTACCGAAATTCGGAGTCAGTCGCCTCAACTTTAAGAGCGCTACGTCCAATTTATGATGAGGCTCATTTCTGGCTGAATGGCTTCGTCAATAAGGAAAATATGCGTTATTGGTTAGACAGCAATCCACACGTACTCCATGAGTCATCATTGCATCCCGACAAAATTACGGTTTGGTGCGATTTATGGGACGGCGGCGTCATTGGGCCGTACTTCTTCCTTGATGATTAAGACCGGCACATTACTGTGAATGCGAATCGCTACCGTTCAATGATAACCGATAATTTTTGGCCCCAATTGGATAATATGGACTTGGAGGACATGTGGTTCCAACAGGACGGCGCCACAAGCCACACAGCGAATGCCACAATCAATTTACTGCAAACCAAGTTTGGTGAACGTGTTATCTAACGAAATTGCCCAGTCGATTGGCCGCCTCGGTCGTGCGATTTGACGCCGTTAGATTATTTCTTGTGGGGCTACGTCAAGTCTATGGTCTATGCCAACAAGCCAGCGACGATTGATGAACTTCGTACGAATATCGAACGTTAAATTGCAGCAGTATCGGCCGATTTATGCTTGAAAACCGTTGAAAATTGGGTTCAGCGTCTGGACTTCTGCAAACGTGCCCGTGGTGGCCATGCAAAAGAAATCGAGTTCCATACATAATGGCATCGAACGTACTTTCACAGGAATAAAGAAATTCATTGACATCTAAAACCGGTTTTGTTTTATTTAAAAAAAACTTTTGTAGCGCTCTTATTCAAAAACCCTATAGTACACGAGGGGTGATTGTCGCATATTCTCTATTTACAGTATTTGCTGTTAACTCGTTTGTAAATAAAGAAGTGAACAAATTGTTAAATGAAGGAATTATAAGGCCTAGTAAAAGCCCATACAATTCACCTATATGGGTGGTGCCGAAAAAAATTATAAATGAAGATGGCACACAAAAATTTAGAATGGTTATAGATAATATTATAAAAAAAATAAATGAATTAACGATATCAGACCGATCCCATTCCTGATGTATCAGTCATTATTTCATTCTTAGGGATTCTAAATATTTTTCCACAATAGATCTGGAATCGGGGTTTCACCAGTTTTTAATGAAAGAAAGCCACATTGAAAAAACACCTTTTTCTGTCAAAAATGGAAAATATGAATATACGCGATTTCCGTTTGGATTAAAAAATGTACCAAGCATTTTCCAAAGAACGATGGACAATATATTACGGGAATATATTGGAAAGATTTGCCATGTTTATATTGACAACATTATTGTTTATTTAAAAAACCTTGAATACCACACAAGAGATTTGGCAACAATAATTGAGACACTATAAAATGCTCACATGAAAATTTCCTTAGAAAAATATAAATTTTATGAAAGACAGGTTCAATTTTTAGGCTATATATAATTACAACCGATCCTAGAAAAATAGACACACTAAAAAATGTTCCTATACCAACTACAATGAGGCAACTAAGGAGTTTCCTTGGAATGACTGGTTATTACCGGCAATTTATTAAAGATTATACATCTATCACAAAATCTTTAACGAAACACCTTTCCGGTGAAAATGGACATACGAGGGCGGATTGATATTGAAGCTACCTAGCGCTAGATGGCAGCACAAACACAAAAACTTTTTAGAAATTGCGATCTGTCAAACGTCAGCTGTTAAAATTTCACCCAAATTCATCGATTAGTTTATTTCTTGTAGTCGTTTGAAGTAAGCAACTTTTGTGTTTCTTGAAAAATGGAAAAAAGCGAATTTCGTGCAGTGATTAAACACTATTATTTGAAAGGGAAAACGGCGAAAGAGACAAAAGAAAAGCTCGATAAACATTACGGTGAGTCTGCTCCGTCAGATTACATGGTAAAATATTGGATTGCTGAATTTAAACGCGGCCGAACAAGCACTGCAACAATACCATCAACAGGAAGGCCAAAAGAGGTGGTTACTGAAGAAAATATCAAGAAAATCCTCGATATCGTTATGAATGATCGCCGAGTCAAGTTTCGTGAGATTGTTGAAATGGTAAACATATCATATGAACGTGAGTTCAACATTTTGCATGAACATTTGCATATGAAAAAGCTATCGGCAAGATATGCCGCGTTTGCTCAGTGTCGAACAAAAACGAGTTCGACAGACCACTTCACAGCGGTGTTTGGACATGATAAAGCGTAATACTGTTGATTTTTGGCGTCGATTAATAACTGCTGATGAAACGTGGGTCCACCACTACACACCTGAAACCAAAAATCAATCGAAACAATGGGTGGAAGCTGGTGGAAGTGCTCCGAAGAAGGCGAAGGAAGTGAAATCGGCTGGCAAGGTTATGGCCACTGTATTTTGGGATGCACACGGAATATTGCTCATCGATTATCTTGAAAAAGGATCCACAATCACAGGAAAGTATGATCGTGCATCATTGGATCAATTGATTGATGCAATCAAGGAAAAACTACCACATTTAAAGAAGAAAAAAAATGCTCTTTCTTCAAGACAACGCACCGGTTTACACAGCATTAGATACGCTGCTAAAATTACGTGAAATACACTTCGAATTGGTTAATCATCCACCTTATAGTCCAGATTTAGCTCCTAGTGACTTTTTTCTGTTTCCAAACTTGAAAAAATGGCTCGCAGGAAAAGGTTCAGCTGAAACGAAGCGATTACCGAAACTAACGCGTATTTTGAGGGGTTCCCGAAATCGTATTATTCAGATGGTATAAAAAAGTTAGAATATCGTCTTACTAAGTTTGTCGAAGTAAAAGGAGACTATGTTGAGAATAAATGGTTTTTGAAAAAAAAAATGTTTTTTTCCTACTTAGGTAGCTTCAATATCAATCCGCCCTCGTATGTCTAAAAAAATAAAAATACGATTAGAACAGGAAGGTATTCTAGCTTGTGAAAGGCTAAAAAAATTGTTAAGCCATGAAGTCGAATTGACTCAACCAGACTTTGGTAAAAAATTTGTTCTTACAACAGATGCATCTAATGTTGCCATAGGAGCTGTATTATCCCAAGAAGGTAAACCAATTACCTTTATTTCAAAAACTTTAAACTCCACAGAGCAAAACTATGCAACAAACGAAAAAGAATTTTATGCAATTGTATGGTAATTGAAAAATTTGAGAAATTACCTTTATGGCGTTACAGATCTTGAAATTCATACATATCACCAGCCGTAGACATTCGCTGTTTCCGTCCGAAATCCAAATGCCAAAATGAAACGATGGCATGCTTTCATAGAGGAGTTCGCTTCGAAAATAATATATAACCCTGGAACTACTAATGTAGTTGCAGACGCACTTTCTCGACAGTATCTTAATAATTTATCGGATAATTCTTCCACAATGGAAACTCAACACTCTGCGGAAAGCAGTGAGAACAATCATATTAAAGAAACTTCGAAGCCCTTATATCAATTTAAACAACAAATTCTGTTAGGCAGAGCTAGATTTAATATTCATGAATCAATCATTAACTTTGGAAATGTGAGACATATAATTGAATTTGACACAGTAAAAATTTAATAACAATTCTGAAAGAATATTTGCGACCAGGTGTTGAATAACAGCTATACATTGTACAATTGAGGACCTGTATGATATAAAGGATAGTTTATTGCAAAATTTTAATATTAAATTCGTATATACAAAGAATTTTCCTTTGGATATAACCAATAGAGAAGATCAAGGCAATATTATTGAACAAACTCATAGCAGAGCACATAGAAACTATATAGAACATCTGAAACAAATATTTACTCAGTATTATTGGCCTAAGATGAATAAACAATTTAAGGAATTTATACGTAATGGTCAAATTTGTAACCAGAATAAATCGTCGCCGCTATGCCAAAAGGTGCTTCATCCAAAATTGACAATATTAGAGTTATTAGTATATTAATGTTTCACAAACAATTCTGTATTCTGCCAAAAAATCCTACATCCTTTGTAGTCCTACATCCTTTCATAACAAGCAAAGTTTGTTTTTCGTTAACATTCCTTGTTCTAAAATAAATGTTTTTACAGTAATCCAATGATGGTGTAAAGTTTTCAACTGACAAAGTATGTATAATTTTAGGCAAGTATTAACTACATATAATTTGAAAGTATCACTTCATTTCAAAATAATTTGAATTTTAGCTAGCCGTTTCAATAGTATTTTGCAATTTTCTCAAAATGACCAAAAGTGGATATAGCACCTTCTGGCATAGCGGCGACGAAATATTCTAGGCACCCGAAGAAGATACCAATTGGGAATGCTCAAATGGTCAAGTTGGACGAGTACATTCTACTCTTATTGAGATAGCCAGATGCATAAGAGAGGAATATCAATTAAAAAGTTATTTGGAAACCATATATAAAGTAGTCCAAGAATATAACAAGGCAATACATTCGGTGACTGATAAAAAACCATTCGAAATATTATATAATAAAAGACAACACGTTGATATGAATCAGAAATTATCCAAGGCTCAAGAAAAAATGTTAGAACATCATAATAAAAAGAATAATGAAAACTTTTAAAGAAGGAGCTATAATTTACGAAAAAATTACTACAGAAAGAAATAAGTTAAAACCTAAATATAAAAAACAGAAAGTAAAAGAAGATTTAGGAAATAAAGTTAGGATATATAGCAAAAATAGAATAGTACACAAAGATAACATAAAATCCTAATATTTTAATTTCAGAAAATGATACATTATTTACTGTTAATGATAATTGACTTGTGGTGCATCACAGCCACCGATATTGTAGATTATACTAGAGAAAATTAAGTATTGATAGAAGGAAATGAAGTAGCTCTCTACAGTGACTTTGGTAATGTATTCCACTTGACGAATCTAACTCACTATAAAAAAACTATAAGCAAAACAAGAAAATTGTTAAGTGCAAGTGAACTTGTTAGCTTTGACATCACAGATATTAAACTAAATTTTAAAGGGACAATTTGGAAATGGATTGCAGCAACTCCCGATTATGATAATTTCGTATTGATTAAAAATAAAAAAAATGAACTTGTAGAAAATAAGAAGAAGCATTTTGTAACCAATTCAAAATTATTTAAGGCAAAAACTGAAATAACTTTATAACCCTAACGGAAGTTCAAGAATATTAAAATTTATTAAACAAAGAAATAATTTAAATATTAATGAAGTACATAATTTAATTCAAATAATTGCTTTAGCAAAAGCAAACATTTTCAATCCAATAATTTTAAACTTAAAATAAATTAAAGAAATCATCAGCAGACAAGAAAAGACTTACTTGACGTATCATTATTTAAGATCATTCAAACCAGAGATGCTATAGTTTTATATATAAAATATCCTATTGCTCAGAGAATATGTAAAATATACGAAGCAAGAGCTGTTAATCAATTTGATGGAAAATTAATATTGGAAAAACAGATAGCTTGCTGTAATTATACTTATGTCAGTATTAAAAACTGTAAAACAGAAATAAAAAATGTTTTTTGTAAAGTTGGCAATAATAATACATGTTTGGTTGACATTCTGATTAAAGAAAATGGAAAATGTAAACATTAAAGAACAAAATCTAAATTTAGAATTTATACAAGAAGGCGCAATTTTAATTTCCGGTGTACACATGGTTGATGGTCACAATATGAATGGAACGTATTTTATTGTATTTGATAATTACACAAAGATTGATAATATTTCTTTTGAAAATCCAACTACTAAAACCACAAATTACCTTAAAACAGTTTCTATTGATCAATTCCTGATAACAGAATATATGGAATCAAAAAACATTGAGTTAAGCTTGGATAACATAAATTTAATATCAGAATATAATGATAATAGCTCAATCAACATTGTAATTTGGACTTCAGTAATATGGTTTCCATTCATTGTAATACATGTAATTTATATAAAAATTAAGATTTGTATTAATAAGCAGAAGTCCAAACTGAATGAAAAGTAAAAAAATTCAAGACTTGAACGAAGAGCTCTAAGGAATCGGGACGCTTCTTTTTTAACGAAGGGACGAGTTAAGATAAATCTTCAATAGCAAAGCCAATGGCTAATATAAACAAATTGCATCTTAAAGATGCATAAAAGTAAATTCATATAAGAAGTTGGGCATCGGCAAGGACTTGATTGATGCTGTATCTCATTTCATGATGGGATAAATATAAACAAGTTGCATCCTGAAGATTCAAGCAAGGCTTTCTCTTATTTCGTTCTCACGCTAAAAGTGAAGACATCAGCAGCTTCCTGCTGATGCAATGTAATGATGAATGCAATCTAATGATGAAATAATTGTTTCTCATGATGAAATAGTTATTTTGTTTATATTAAAAAACTATAAAGAGACAGAGGGTTGATTGAAACATTCAGTTGGATTTTAGCAGGCAACAGTTTTATAGTTGATATTTATCAGTTTGTGCGGTTGTTAATGATAACTTCGAAACGGTTCTTAAGAGTTCTCTTTAAACTTTCGCGATTATTATAATAATAAAACAAAGTATTTTTTAAAACGCAAAATCCCACCCCAAACAATGAATTTACATACATATGTAGGCAATTGAAACAACGATCGCAGTCACTGTTTAAAATCACTGTGATTGAAAAATAGCAATCACTGGTAACGACGATACTCAAAAGTCACTGGATCGCTCATCACTAATGAGATGTTAACGGATTTTTAATTAAAATATTCATGATCATTATATTCTGCGACCTGCAACTTAACAAAAATCGTCCACACTTAAAAGTAACTGATTGATAAAAGATAACGTTGTATGAATATGAACGGGTACTCTGTGAGTTTGGGAAAAAATTGATATATTTTTATCTCTGTTAAAAATTGAAGCAACCCTGCAACACACATATTTATAACAATAGTTTTTCTCTGTTGGTGGGAACAGCATAACTTTATTTTCTTTATGTTTAATTTAACCGTCGAGTTGTTAAGACGCTTTGATGTACTCGCTCTGAAAAAACCAATAGAGTTCAAAAATTACAACAGTGCTTCAAATCTACTTTCTAATTAAAAAAAAAACTTCCCCTAATTTTATCTATAAAGGTATGATAATTTCAAAAATTTATTCAGTTTTCAATTAAATAAAAAATATAAATAATGGTTTTATTATTTTTTTATTATTATTAATATTTTTATTATTGATTTATAATATTTTTTTAATAATCTCATTATTTATTGAATCTTCTAAATAAGAACTAACAATAAGTAAAATAATTTTACATAACTAAACTGTATATATAACCCTTAGGTAAATAAATTGAAAACACTGTATAAAAGAAAAATGGATAAAACTCATTATAAATCCATTTTAAATTAAATTAAAATCGAAGATTATTTTTGTAACGAATTTATTGACAAGACAAGTTGCAACAGTAGTTGCAATTGCGTATTTGTGGTTATACCACCGTAATAATTTTCAGAAGAAGAAGAAGAATTATTGAAACATTTTAGGCAGATCTTATAGCTATTTCGGACACGCCACTTGTCCTCATCAGAGATCTTTCAATGAAAGGCAATTTTTTCCAAGCATTTTTTATTATGTCGAAGAAATCAACAATTAAATTAAAATTTATTAAAGATAATTAAAATGAAATCGTTTAAGACGAGATGAATTTGGTTTCTTGAGCAAGTCCTTAGTTTGACTATTCGGGTGGTAGTGTAATTTTAGTTTGTAGGCTCTTTTAAAATTTATGATTTCTTCTTGAACAGCTGGAATGTTTAGTTCCGTATGCAGACTTTCATGTTTAAAATACTATGGTACAATGGTTATTATGCGAAGTATTTTAGATTGAAATCGTTGAATCAGCTCGATGTTTGAAATTCTGGCAGAGCCCACAGTTGATTGCCTTAGGTACAGATGGATTTACTTAACACTTTATATACGAGGATTTTATTTTCCATGCTCAAACTTGACCTACTCTTAAGGAGACAATAGAGTGTACTAGTCTTGAGCTTTAGTTGTGGTCTTTTGGCTTCGATGTGCTTTTGCCAGGTGAGACGTCTCTCCAAATGAATCCCAAGATATTTCACTTTGCTTGCTTGTGGGATCATTACACCATTACACCATTTAGATCTTGTCTTTAAGTACGAGTAGATGTTATGGAACGCTTTTCGACTCGTTAACCTTAATTCTCCATTTTAGTACACGTCTGATGTAATTCTTTAATTTTTGTGAGGCAATGTTGGAATTTTTATGGGAATATAAAATTGCTTGTAGTCAACTGGTTATCTGTTGGAAAATCACTTGAGTATAGGAAGTACTAAAGCTATCCAAGTATACTCCTCCTCTGATTTTATTTCGAAAACCAAATTGGGTTGAGGGATTACTTCCCTTCTTTTTCCAACAGTGGAGAAATTTTATGGAGAGAAACACTTTCTCGAAGACTTTAGAGAGTGCTGACAGAAGCCTAATTGGTCTACAAGAATCTATTTGTGCTGAACGCTTTCCTGGTTTATTAATCATCATAATACCGGACAATTCCAAAAATTTGGGAAGTAATTTAGTCATAGCAGAGCATTTGATATAAGCGTACTTCAGACTGCATTAAATTTGGTGCGAACACAAGTTGGAGATGATCTGCAAAGGCTTCACTCCATCGCTTTTTGCCCCATTACCATCGGAAAGTCTTACAGGCGGTTCCCAGTACCGGGGCCATTTCATTTTACTTAGAGCTTTCCATAGCGATTAGTTGGTATCTGCAGTCACTGAAAGACTTTTTAGGTTATGTTGCAGACTCAGCTCATTTTCCCTCTTTAAAGTATTTTGCAGCTAGCAGTGTGACATTTGAAAATTTTTGTTTTAACCAAGTGGATCTGAAGTTTTGTCATTCTCGTCTTAGTTTCTATTTTTCTTTTATCATACTTTGCATGCCATTTGATGTTCTTTTAGATCGATTAGTAGCAATTTCAACAACAGGTGTGGCGATTTTAGCTGCAGTTGCAAGTATTTGGGTAAGCGTCTGCCAGTTTGTTAATCGATTGGTTAAATTTTCTGGTTTGGTTTGTATTTGTGGCTGAGAAGTAAAAGTCAAGATAACTGGCGATTGGTCAGAGAAGAGATCATAATAAGCTTCTGCTGAAATTACGTCTCGTATAATAATTTAAATAATGCAAAAGTCTATTAAATCTGGTATTTTACTACGATCAGACGGCCAGTATGTAGGTTTACCAGATGATATAAAATCCATATTTTTCGGTTTCGAAGCATTGCGTTAGAGAGTTGCCTACCTTTCGGGATATTAAGTCTTCGACCCAGTACGTGAGTTTGGCGCTGTATTCCCCGCAACAAGAAATTTTTGTCCAAGGCTATTGAAGAGGTCATTGAACGTTTAGAAGTTATTTTAAACTTTGGAGGACAGTATATTGCGGAAATTGTTATGTTGCCCACCATCTCTTCCAGACATACAAATGTAGCTTGTAGGAAGTTTTTGTAGTTATCTTCGATTAGGTGATGTTTTAATCAAGCTTTATTAAGGATCCCAGTGCCACAACATGCTTTATCGTCTGGATGCTTTGTGTCATAGAAGTGGTAACTATTGACTTTAAAATTATTTTTAGACGTTAGATGGGTTTCCGAAATGAGCATAATATCAATGTTTTTGTCGAGTAGAAAAGTGTGCAACTCAAGTTTGTGCTGGCTAACGTCGTTTGCATTCCAGTGACATATTTTGTCAATGAGAGTGTTCATATTTTTGACATTAACATCTGGAGGATTTGAGTTGGGTTATGCATAATTTGCTGCATCATTTCTTGCATTGAACATATAAACTAGTTTAGAGTTTGTGCAAGTGACGCGACTATTTTTTCTTAATTATCTGTTTGTGGTTTTACACTCGGGGGCCCAGTTTTAACAATAAGTGCATAGTTATTACTATCTTGTGCTAGGCATAGCTCATTGATTTATAATAAAATTCATTTTTTCTCCGCACAACAATTTTAAATTTGTAACTCTTCTTTTAAATGATTATGCTAGACAATCTAGTGTAGCAACTTGGGATCATCCAGAATTACTCAAGGTGATCAACGACCAGCTGAATCGAATGAAAAGGGCAGCAAATCCCAAAAACGGATTATTAATTTGCTTGCTATTAGCAATAATTTTGTTTGTAATTTGTAGCCATTACAATTTGGATCTACACCCTTAACCTGGGTGGGTAGAAGAATTTAGAATATATTAATTTATGTATAAAAATTAAAATAATAATTTTTCTTTTTTAATAAATAAAAAAAATATATAAAATTTAATGCTTTCATTTGTTTTTATCGTTTTTGTTGCTGATTCGGTTTTAATGTTGCTGATTCGGTTTTTTATTGATATTAAGTCGGGTTTATTGTTCTTATTGCTTTTTTTATTTCAAACAGATACATTTCAATAGCAAACAAAACACTCTGGTCAAATTATTCGCTATTTATAAGTCTATGAAGCGCAATAAAATTCCCAACATTACTCCACAACCATCCCACGAAGAGGCAAGAGAGGTGCATGCTTCCTCTGCGATAATAATGAGTTAAAAACTAAATATTTCTTACAGAAATTCCAAAAAGAACATGTCGCACGCGGTATTAATTGTTTTGTCGATCTTCTTCTGATGGTTAATTATTAAAATATACTATACGTTTTAATAAACTAAAAAATGTTATATAAATGTTTTTCAAAAGAAACGCTACAAAAGTAAATCGATAGTGACAGCAAACGACGCCATATTTTTTACCGCTCTTTTGACATTTCATTTCATTGGGCCGTACTTCTTCCGTGATGATCAAGACCGGCACATTACTGTGAATGCGAATCGCTACCGTTCAATGATAACCGAATATTTTTGGCCCCAATTGGATAATATGGACTTGGAGGACATGTGGTTCCAACAGGACGGCGCTCATTGACATAGAAGGCGCTTTCAACAACATAAATGCGAACGCCATTACGGGAACGTTAGAAGCTCTGGGCGTCGATCCTAATATGGTAGCGATGGTAGAAATGATACTCGTCAGTATAAGGGTAACTGCCAGCTTAGGTTCCCACACCTTAAGCAGACAGGTCTGCAGAGGCACTCCGCAGTGAGGAGTCCTCTCCCCCCTGCTCTGGAATTTGGCGGTAAATTCATTACTGCTAGCCTTAGAGAGGGAGGGTTGCCATGTCGTCGCCTACGCTGATGACTTGGCAATTGTGATCAGAGGGAAATATCCAAACACTCTTATGGATATTTTGCGCTCTAGCATGGCCACGCTTACTGGTTGGACGGGAAGAAGGGGATTAGGGTTAATCCCTGAGAAAATGGAATTAATCCTCTTTTCTAAGAAAAATAGATCTCCTGAGGTCTCCCCGCTAATATACAAAGGTGTGGAAATTCCGATGAAGGAGACAGTTAGATATTTGGGACTAGTACTAGATAGAAAACTTACCTGGAAACCCAATATTGAAGAAAGTGTCAGGAAGGCCAATATTGCTTTGTACACATGTAAAAAAGCGGTCGGAATCAGGTGGGGGCTATCCCCACGAATTATGCACTGGCTATACATTTCGGTGGTCAGACCCATATTGCTATATGGAATACTGGTATGGTGGCCAGCCACTCAGAAACAAAGCTATTTGAAGCTTCTGAGCAAGGTCCAAAGAACGGCTTTTTTATGTATCTCTGGTGCCTTAAGGACCACGTCTACTAAAGCTTTAGAAGTAATTCTCAACCTACCTACATTAGAGCTGGTAGGGAAACAAGTGGCCGCCACATCAGCACTAAGGCTGAAATGTGCGGCGTTATGGCATGATCGGCAGATTGGTCACTCGACTATTGCGCATACCTGGAGTAGTTCTGTCCAACACATTGACCACTCTGTACCTAATCTCAACTTCGATAGGCACTTCCAGACATATATTCCGTGTAGAAGAGAGTGGCAAACACCAATGCCATGGAGAAGGGGCGAACTTAATTTCTACACTGACGGATCCAAACTTGACGATAGAGTCGGTTTTGGAGTTTTCTCACAAGAATTGGGACTGGAACTTTCTTTCCGTCTCCCCGACCACTGCAGTGTTTATCAAGCAGAGGTCCTAGCCATAAAGGAGGTAGCCGTCTACTCAAATAGACATGCCGTAACAAGAAATATTATAAATATCTACTCGGATAGCCAGGCGGCCATCTTGTCAATGAATTCGGTGGCACTGAAATCAAAGGTTGCTCAGGACTGCCGAGCAGCCCTAAATGATATCAGTACCGCTTTCAAGGTACGCCTTATATGGGTTCCGGGGCATAGAGATATTGCGGGAAACTGTAGGGCTGATGACTTAGCCAGACGGGGTACCAACCTTCCTTTAGGCATGGACAGATGTGAAATTGGAATACCTATTGCTACCTGTAAACTGATGCTGAAGGATAGGGTCGTGCGTGAGACCAATTGGGCACAAGAGGGCACTTGCTTAACGACTAGGCTAATGTGGCCGGAACTTAACAGTAGGAAAACTAGGGACTTGCTTGCCCTGCCGAGAGAGAATATCTCTAAGGTCGTGGCATGTATTACTGGTCACTGGCTTTTCGGCAGACATGCTATCAGGCTGGGAGTATTCTCTCATGAATATTGCAGAAGCTGTGGGGATGAGGAGGAGGAGGAGACTGTGGAGCATCTATTCTGTAGTTACCCCGCTCTGGCCAGAAGCAGAGCGGGCTCTTTAGGCAAATTCGCTTTTAGCTCTCTTACAGAGGTGTCTAGCGCGAAGATCAAACAAATCCTACGCTTTATTAGGGCTTCAAAATGGTTTGACGAGTGAATCGGAGGTGCGTTGTGGCGCGGTGGTATCACAATGGACCCATGGTGGTCTGAGTGAGCTGGTCCTTGAACTGGCTGCCACATTAACCTCACCTAACCTAGGTCTCCTCCCAAACAAGAAGAATACCCAAGGAAATTCCGGAAATTTTCCCGAAAAAAAAAATTATGAAGAAAATTCATTTTCCCATACATTTCGTATGGAGCGATTTTACAACGCCACCTTAACTCAAAAACCCATAAAAACGAACATAATTTTAAATGCTGGTTCCGGTATTGCCAGTAGATGGCGTTGTGTGCATCAACTTTTTTACAACGCCATCTTAACTCAAGAACTCATAAAAACGAACATTATTTCAAATGCTGGTTCCGGTATTGCCAGTAGATGGCGTTGTGTGCATCAACTTATGACAAACAGAACAGTTGAACAGTTTCTCAAATTTGTATCAGCTAATGACAGTTATTGTAAATAAATTTGATTAAATACATTTATTGTTTTGAAACGATTTTTTGTGAATTTGCTATTACCAGCGAAAAGAGACGTTAATTTCGAATTGTGCAATTAATTTTTAGGTGGATTACTTTGAAAATCAATTCTTATTCGCTGATTATTTCATTCAGAGTGATCATTTTAGTGTGGAATTCTATTTTCAAACGGTAAGTTGCAATGAAAGTTGTTTATTTTGTGAGGTTATGAGCACATGTTTTGTGTGTTCATTTCTCAGTGTAATTCACAATGCCGCGACCCAGAAGATCTAATCTTTCGCGTCTAACCCGAAATGCAAGTAGAGTTCGGAATATCGCCTATCAATTGACGACGGATGAACAAGAAATCGCACGAGAACAGCGCCGTGTTAGTATGGCCCGACTTCGTGCATCACAAACACAAGAAGAAAGATAGGCGGCAAATGAAACGGATCAGTTAACAATGAGAAATCGTCGGGCAAACCAAACAACTCAACAACGTGATAATCTAAATCAACGCATAAGAAGAACTGCTTCAAGTGTTGATTTGAATCCAGTAACGTTTCATTACGATTGCAGAATTAACTACAGCTCGCATCCTTCCGTTCAAATTGGCCCAATAGAGGTTGTGTGCAACCATTGCGGTGCATTGAAGTTTGCTGGAGAAACACCTGGATTGTGCTATCTCAGTGGCAAGGTTAAATTACCACCATTGCCCTTGCCAACAGAGCCATTGCGTTCTTTGCTTCATGGTGAAACACCAGAATCACGTCATTTTCTATCGAACGCTCAGAAATACAACGGATGCTTTTAAATTACTTCATTTTGAGCAGATATTATTCATGAACGCGGATTCAATCCGACATTCAAAGTAATAAATTAACCAATCATTTTCTTTTGATGCACAAACAATTTTGAATCTAATTTCGTCATTGACTCTACAGATCCAAGGCCAAATTCACCATCGAATTGGATCATTGCTACCACTTGAAGACGCACAACATAAATTCCTTCAAATCTACTTCATGGGCAATGTGGAACATCAACTTGATCAGCGCCAAACAATCAATACGGAAATGAGAAGAGGAATTATTCGAGATCTGCAGCAGCTGCTTCATGAACATCATGCATTGGTTCGTTTATTCAAAACTGCGTTGGATCGCATCCCAACTGATGACTATAAAGTCGTGATCAGAGCGGATAAACAACCTGCAGGAACGCACGAACGCCAATTTAACGCTCCAACAATAGATGAGGTTGCAGTTGTTATTGTTGGCGCAAACCGGGAATCACGCGATATTGTGATCACACGTCGGGACTCTGGGCAATTGCAACGAATATCCGAAACACATCGTTCATACGATGCATTGCAATACCCACTGATGTTTTGGCAAGGAGACGATGGATATTATATCAACATCAAGATGCTAAATCCATCGACCGGTGAGTATATGCTGCTTCCTGGCCAAATATCAAGTGATCGGCATGATATCACCGCACGTGTATTCAGGCAAAAAATCCGGTCGCTCATGGACTATATTGTTAGGCATCGTGTCTTTGGGGATACTCGATGTTGAATGTATTCGATTGAATGGCAAAAAAGAGGATTGGCGCATGCGCACATTCTCATTTGGTTAGTCCAAAGAATACAACCACACCAAATTGATGACATCATATGTGCCTAGATTCCTGATCCCGAAACCGATCTAGACCTGCATGATGTCGCAACAACAAACATGATTCATGGACCGTGTGGCTCCATTAAGCCACAATCACCATGCATGGTTGACGGCAAGTGTTCCAAGCATTATCCACGAAATTTGAATGATGAGACCATCAGTGGCAACGATGGTTATCCACTGTATCGGCGTCGATCATCTGATGATGGCGGTAGAACAATTACAGTCAAAGTAAAAGGAAATGATTTCGTGGTCGACAACTCTTGGGTTGTTCCGTATTCACCACTTCTTTCCAAACCATTCAAGGCGCATTGTAACGTGGAGTATTGCAATTCAGAGAAGTCCATCAAGTACATCTGCAAATATGTCACGAAGGGCAGTGAAATGGCGGCTTTTAGTCTTCAAGCTCCTGACCCCAATGATGAAATCACGCGCTATCAAGTTGGTCGGTACGTATGCTGCAATGAGGCGATTTGGCGTATATTCTCATTTCCCATTCACGAACGCTATCCGACTGTTACACATTTGGCAGTGCATCTGGAGAACGGTCACCGAGTTTATTTCACTGCAGCAAATGCCGCTCAACGTGCTCAAAACTCACCAGCGACAACATTTACCAGTTTCTTCTCGATTTGCCAAAGTGATCCGTTTGCACGTACGTTACTTTACTCAGAGATGCCGCGTTATTACACTTGGAATGCTTCATCGAAGAAATTTCAACGTCGGAAGCAAGGCGATGTAGTTCCTGGTCATCCGGATGTGCGTTCTACTGAAGCTCTTGGCCGTATTTATACAGTTGATCCGAAAAATGATGAATGCTTTTACTTGCGACTATTGCTGGTGAATGTTCGTGGCCCGACATCTTTTGAATCTCTTCGAACTGTCAATGGTGTAGTGTTGCCAACATTTCGTGCAGTATGTCAGGAGCTTAATTTGCTAGAAAACGATACGCATTGGGACACGACAATCGCTGAAGCAACTGTTTCCGCATCTCCAAGTCAGATACGCACATTATTTTCAATCATTATTTCCACATGTTTTCCATCGAATCCACGTGAATTATGGGAGAAGTACAAGGATGACATGTCAGAAGACATTTTGCATCGAGTTCGTGTCCATTCAGAGAATCCCCATCTTAAGATGAATGAAGAGATGTACAACCAGGCTTTGGTTTTGATAGAAGACATGTGTTACCTAATGTGCGGCAGTTTGTTAGTCAGGTTAGGAATAACATCGCCTGATCGTGGAACAAACGACGCTTTCGAACGAGAATTGCAGCGTGAGCGTGAATACGACACAAATGCATTAAGCCAATTTGTTCGAACGAATGTACCTTTTGAAAACGCAATATATTTTTTAATCCAGTTTATATTAATTGGTTTTCAAATTAACAAATTAAATGCAATATAGAATACAAATTAACAATGTCAAAATAAAATTGAAATAAACTCCACATTTCGTGCTGACTGCGTTAACGTTGGGCGAAGACTGACTATAAATATGGCTGCCTTTCCAGTCAAACGTTGCAAGTCGAACTAGGCTTTGGCCTTACAGGGTGATGTTTCATTACAGTCGGCCTTTCCTGATCTTCTTGAGTGACCTCGCTCAACTCGTTGTCGTTGCAGATCTCTTCTTCGTCATCGTCGTCGTCGTCATCGTCTTCTGGTAACTGACACCAGCGCTTTAACTTGTCGAATGCGTAAACAGAAGAATAATGCTTTCGGGTTCGTCGTGTTTGAGGCAAATTTTCAATAAGATATGGATCGCGACCTAGGACTTTAGTCACTACAAAAGGACCTTTATATCGTGGCTCGAGTTTCCTTGATGTACCAGTGCTTGATGTGTCGTTTTCAGCTAGGACTAAGTCACCTTCTTGAAAAGAGTGCGGAGCTGCATGTTTAGCGTCAAAGGAAGATTTCGCCGCTGCTCGTTGTTCATTGATTCTTTTCGCTGCTGCTTCACGAAGATCTGTTAGCTGTTTGTCATCTAATGCTTCATCATTTGCTTGTAGACTTAAAATGTTTCGATTCCGTAAAATATCGCGTGGTTTATAGCCATACAAAAGTTTATGAGGTGTGCAACCTGTTGCGCTATTCGTCATTGTGTTTATGCCCCACTGTACACATCGTATGTTTTCGTCCCATTTCTTATCATTAGAATTCATTGGCAACAACATAGACAAAATTGTGCGGTTCATCCTTTCTGCCTGACCATTTGCCCTCGGTGTACGCACTGCATTCAGAATGTGTTTTATGTCGTGTTCGAAGCAGTACTGTTCAAATTCACGAGACGTGAATGCTGTACCTCTATCCGTCACAATGCGTGATGGCATACCAACGTAACTGCTCGCTTCATTTAACGCTTCAATAACATACCGGGTTGATGTACTTTTTACAGGATATAACATTGTAAATTTCGTGAACGAATCGACAATAACTAGGAGATGTTCTTTTCCCTTCGAGCTCTTAGGAAAAGGCCCCAAATGATCCATATGGATAGTTCTGAACGGGATTGGTTCAATGTCATCATAATGATACTGTATTTCAGTTTTTCCACCTCTACGTTTATTATAGGCACAGTCTATACAGGATAAAATGAACTGTTTAACGAAGTTGCGCATTCGTCGGAACCACATATAAGCCTTCAAACGTTCCAACGTTTTTTCGACACCCATGTGTCCTGCTTGTGTATGACAATCTTGAACAACTTTATGTCGTAGTGCGCGTGGGACAACCCAAAGAAGTTTGTCGTCAACTTTTCGCAAAAGTCTTCCGTGCTGTAGTACATACGCTTTGTCTTGCATGTCGCTGTTTGTTTTGAGTTTGTTTACTATGTCAACTAAGCGATGATCCTGAAGTTGCATACTAAAAAGCCAGTCATCTTTATTTATTATCGCTTTATCGGTACGTAAATCTGCAACTTCAACTGTTTGTGCTTCTGTGCGTATGGATTTCGGCTTAGAGCATCGACATGCTGCATATTATTACCCGATGTATGTTCTATTTCAATGTCATAGTCCTGTATCTTTAGCCACCATCTAGCCATTCGAGGTATAAGCTCTTTCTTTTGCATGGTTGTCCTAAGTGCGCTACAGTCTGTCTTGACTTTAATTCTTTTACCATATATATAGTATCGGAAACGTTCGAAGGACTCTACAACAGCCAGAGCATCGAGCTCATAACTGTGAAATTTTTGCTCATCAGCGCTTGTCGCTCTACTGTAATACGCAATCGGTTTAACATCCTCTTTTCCACGCTGCATTAATACGCCTACCAAGCCTAGTGCACTTGCATCTGTGTGCAACTCATGCTCAGCATCTAAACGGTATGCTACTAAAACTGTTCGAGATACTAACTTAGCTTTCAATTGCTCAAATGCGACTTCTTGTGCCTTTGTCCACTCAAATTTTTGGTTTTTTCGTAAAAGTTTGCGTAATGGTTCCGAAATGACGGCGTATCCGGGGACAAATTTACGGAAATACCCACTTAAGCCTAAAAATCTGCGTATATCTGCCACACTAGTTGGTGTGGGAAAATTATATACAGCCTGCGTTTTGATTTTACCTGGCAAAATTCCTTCTGGTGCCAATTCGTGGCCAAGGAATGTTATGGTTCGTTTTATAAATTCACACTTTTTCATATTAAGCGTGAGACCCGCATTACGTACAGCTGTTAAAACTCGATTTAACTTCTCTAACATTTCCTCAAACGTTTGACTTCCAATTAAAATATCATCCATGTATATCATAAGATCGTTTTCGTAAACTTGTTCCTTAACTTTTGCCATTAAGCGTTGAAAAACAATGGGCGCATTTTTTAACCCAAATGGCATGCGCTTGAATTCGTACAAGCCGTCAGGGGTAATAAATGCTGTGTATTTGCAGCTCTCAGGTGCAATTGGGATTTGGTAATACCCACTATTCAAATCAAGTACGGTAAAAAATTTATATTGCTTGGCTTGATGCAGCTGCTCCTCAATATTTGGTACAGGAAAATTCTCTTTTTCAACAATCATATTTAAGCGACGATAATCTACGCATAATCTGTCGCTGCCGTCTTTCTTTTTGACTAAAACAATAGGACTCGCGAATTCCGATGTTGATTTTGTGATAATGTCATTATCTTCAAGATCTTTAATCATTTGCCTTATAATCATTTGCTTTGGAGCCGGCACTCGATATGGTACTTGCGCAATAACTTTTTTTGATTTTAAAACAATTTGCATTTCAATAAGGTGTGACTTACCAATACCAATAAGACCGTCTGAGAACACATCGTTAAAATTTTCCAATAACGCTTGAAGTTTAAGACGCTGATCTTCATTACTTACATTATTCGTTAATTTAGTAAAATAATTGTCATCAGGCAACGCACCATTATTGCGACACCCTGCTTCAAATTCTGATTGACCATTTTCCACTTTAAACATCAAGCCTTTACGCGCTATCACATCCTGACCCAGTAGAAAATCAGTTTCCAACATGTTATCATCAACAATATATACCAACGTACTTATTTTTGCATCACCAATTACTATCTCGAGCATGCACCTCTCTCGCATCATGTACCTGCCTCCGCTTATCCCATTTAAATGTGTACAACACCCTTCCCGTTTGATACTTAATATATCCGCGACTGACTTACGAACTAAGCTGCACTCACTACCAGTGTCGATTAACGCTTGAAATATTTTACCATTTACATTAATTTGCTTAACAAAACATTTTTCATTTTTCGTCATGTCAGCTTTTCGAGCATTATAAGTAGACTACTTACGACCACAGTTAACCGGTTCCTCTCGCTTGTGAACCTTACCACAATCAGCACATCTTGAACGCCTCTGCTCTTTTTTACAATTGCTCGATATATGACCTATCTCATTGCAATTGTAACATACAATTTTTTTGCTTTCATCAGCCTGCGGACGCGATACATTCTTAAAATCGGATTTAATTTCAATATTTTGTTTAAAATTGGTATTTCTGACACGATTCGTTAGCCATTCTTCAATTGTTTCGCGCATTTGTTTCGCACTATCAAATCTTTGCGCTGCTATAGCAATTTGTAAATCACGATGGTTCAACCCCTGCCTCGTATACTTAATGATAGCAGCTTCACTCAGCTTAAAACGCTTGCCAAGAGCATAAATCCTAAAACAATAATCAGATATACGTTCACTTATTTTGCGTACAGATTCGTTCATAATACGATGCACTTGTGCTTCATCATAAAAAACATTAGATTCATTTTCCAATTCCGAAGAAAAATCATCCCATCTAGTGTGGACAGTAGGCAGTGCATCCAACCAGACACGAGCTACACCTTTTAGACGACCATAAACCGCTAGTAACACACATTTTTCATTTAGTTGTTAAGCGCTCATAACACTACCAACACGACCAATAAACTGCTGAACTGTTAGTGATTGCGTATTAGATGGATCAAACTCTGGAATCATATCTGATATTTCTTTTACTGTATAACAACTACGTGCATCTGCATCTGTAGAAACTGATGGAGTAACGACTTGACTAACATTTTCGTTCGTGCGCTGATTATTCCCATCTAACTGCAATACATTTGTGACAACTTCTTGCTGTCTGTTCTGCTGAAGCATGCCAACGATAGTTTGCATCATACCGCGAAGATCATTGATTTGCTCCTGCAAACCAGAATGCAAAACCGTTGGAGCCTCAATTTCATCAGTACCGATGTTTTCCATTAAACGTAGTTCCAATTCTGCTCGGCTTCCAGACGCAGCTAATCCTTTTTCACGTAGGATGACTTTTAGCTGATCAATTTTTAATTCGCTCACTTTCGGCATCGTTGTTATTTGTTGAAGTTTTTATTTTAATTCATTCGTTTATCGTTAAATCGTTTGACGTTTTGTTTTGATTTTGACATTCAAAACTCACTAATTTCGTTTCGTTCCGCTAATAATCGTTTCTATTTTGCTTGCCTTCGTTGACATTCGATATGTCTCCTACTTCTTCCCTTACTCGTTGCAAATGACACGCTGATTATTTCGTTTGACGTTGGCTCTTTTCATTATTTTGTTTCGTTTGTTTGTGTTGTCGGAATGGATCGTAGAAAAGACAGATGAAAAATGATTTGCCGTTTATCGTTGTGTTCTAGTTGACGCTGTTGCTACTGTGTTTTTTAGTGCTTAATTTTTGCATGTATACATAGAGCATGCTGTCCTGCTTCTCGTTCTAGCTCACGTGATTTTCACACTTTTTCTACAGGCGTTTTCCTTTTTTCAAAGCGTTTGCTTGGTCTTGCTCATTTTAATTAGTTAAATAATTTAAATTCATCCCACTTCTGAACTGAAAACGCAATATATTTTTTAATCCAGTTTATATTAATTTTTTTTCAAATTAACAAATTAAATGCAATATAGAATACAAATTAACAATGTCAAAATAAAATTGAAATAAACTCCACATTTCGTGCTGACTGCGTTAACGTTGGGCGAAGACTGACTATAAATATGGCTGCCTTTCCAGTCAAACGTTGCAAGTCGAACTAGGCTTTGGCCTTACAGGGTGATGTTTCATTACACTTTGTTGAATCCCCAACAAAAAGAAGTGTATGATACGGTGATGAAGGCAATTGATTATGGAAATGTCGGCATGATTTTCCTTGATGCGCCTGGTGGCACTGGCAAGACATTCCTCATATCATTGATTTTGGCTACAGTTCGTGCAAGATCAGAAATTGCTGTAGCAGTTGCTTCTTCCGGAATAGCAGCTACGTTGCTGGAAGGCTGCCGAACCGCTCATTCTGCATTAAAATTGCCATTAAACCTTCAAGCGATTAAAGAACCAACATGTAACATATCGAAACATTCAGCAAATGGTCAAAGTTTTGGTAGCAAGCAAAATTTTTATCTGGGACGAATGCACAATGTCGCATAAACGTGCGTTAGAAGCTCTGAATCGCACTATGAAAGATCTGCGTAATGACGCAAGATGTTTTGGGGGTGCATTGATTTTACTCTCTGGCGATTTCCGGCAAACACTACCAGTAATACCACGATCGACCGCTGCCGATGAGATCAATACTTGCCTGAAATCATCACCATTGTGGCGTTATGTGAAGAAACTTCGGCTGACGACAAACATGCGAGATGCATTGCTAAACGATCCATCTGCCGAAGTGTTCTCCAATCAACTGCTAACTATCGGTAATGTCGACGCATCGAATGGATTGCTTTCATTCCCGTCAAATTTTTGCAATTTCGTCTCAACGAAAGAGGAGCTCATCAACAAAGTGTTTCCGAACATCATTGCTAACCACCAAAACTACGATTGGTTGAGTGAAAGAGCAATTTTAGCGGCAAAGAACAAGGATGTGGATCACTTAAGCTTCACAATTCAAAATCAAATTGTTGGGTCACTGCATTCCTTCAAATCTATCGACTGTGTAACAAACGAAGACGAAGCAACCAACTACCCAACTGAGTTCTGGCTTGCCGCCGCACAATTTATAATTGAAGGTTGGTTCAGTCGTTATCATGCTTCGCCATCTCAACCAACCAAAATTATGCAACGGAACGCGTTTAGCGGTCACAAAACTCATGAGCAATGTGATTCACGCGAGCCTACTAAAAGGAAAATTCAAAGGTGAGGAAGTTCTCATTCCTAGAATTCCAATGATCCCAACCGATATGCCATTCGAGTTTAAGCGAATACAATTTCCAATTCGTCTCGCATTCGCCATGACAATTAATAGATCACAAGGCCAATCATTGGGTGTTTGTGGCCTGAAGCTGGAAAATTAATGTTTTTCACACGGACAACTGTATGTCGCATGTCCCCGTGTCGGAAAACCATCTGTTTGATCGATTTCGCACCTGGCAAAAAAAAGAAAAATATCGTTTATCACAGAGTGCTTCAATGAGGGGAAATACAATTAAATAAATGCAAAAATAATTTCATATGAGTAAGTACACATAAAGTACTGGCGACGAGGAGTATCAGTTTAAAGCCGGATTTTATTATTATTTTAGGTTCGTCAGCGGACGGACGTGGCAAATGAGTTGTTTAGGGCAAGAAGGCTGAAGATATATAGTACTGACGGAGACAGATATCAATTAATATCTGCATTTTTCATTTCAGTTTAATTGGTGGAGGGGTATGATCAATGTAGGTTTTAGTCCTAAATACATATATGTACATCTATAGTACAGAACATGGGACATTTTTAGGCAAAACAACGCTTGCAAGCGCCAAACTGAAGTGTAGCCAAAATCAATGATATGAGGAATGTCTTGCCAGTGCCACCAGGCGCATCAAGGAAAATCATTCCGACATTTCCATCATCAATTGCCTTCATCACTGTATCGTACACTTCTTTTTGTTGGGGATTCAACAAAGGTACATTCGTTCGAACCAAGTGGCTTAATGCATTTGTGTCGTATTCACGCTCACGCTGCAATTCTCGTTCGAAAGCGTCGTTTGTTCCACGATCAGGCGATGTTATTCCTAACCTGACTAACAAACTGCCGCACATTAGGTAACACATGTCTTCTATCAAAACCAAAGCCTGGTTGTACATCTCTTCATTCATCTTAAGATGGGGATTCTCTGAATGGACACGAACTCGATGCAAAATGTCTTCTGACATGTCATCCTTGTACTTCTCCCATAATTCACGTGGATTCGATGGAAAACATGTGGAAATAATGATTGAAAATAATGTGCGTATCTAACTTGGAGATGCGGAAACAGTTGCTTCAGCGATTGTCGTGTCCCAATGCGTATCGTTTTCTAGCAAATTAAGCTCCTGACATACTGCACGAAATGTTGGCAACACTACACCATTGACAGTTCGAAGAGATTCAAATGATGTCGAGCCACGAACATTCACCAGCAATAGTCGCAAGTAAAAGCATTCATCATTTTTCGGATCAACTGTATAAATACGGCCAAGAGCTTCAGTAGAACGCACATCCGGCTGACCAGGAACTACATCGCCTTGCTTTCGACGTTGAAATTTCTTCGATGAAGCATTCCAAGTGTAATAACGCGGCATCTCTGAGTAAAGTAACGTACGTGCAAACGGATCACTTTGGCAAATCGAGAAGAAACTGGTCAATGTTGTCGCTGGTGAGTTTTGAGCACGTTGAGCGGCATTTGCTGCAGTGAAATAAACTCGGTGACCGTTCTCCAGATGCACTGCCAAATGTGTAACAGTCGGATAGCGTTCGTGAATGGGAAATGAGAAAATACGCCAAATCGCCTCATTGCAGCATACGTACCGACCAACTTGATAGCGCGTGATTTCATCATTGGGGTCAGGAGCTTGAAGACCAAAAGCCGCCATTTCACTGCCCTTCGTGACATATTTGCAGATGTACTTGATGGACTTCACTGAATTGCAATACTCCACGTTACAATGCGCCTTGAATGTTTTGGAAAGAAGTGGCGAATACGGAACAACCCAAGAGTTGTCGACCACGAAATCATTTCCTTTTACTTTGACTGTAATTGTTCTACCGCCATCATCAGATGATCGACGCCGATACAGTGGATAACCATCGTTGCCACTGATGGTCTCATCATTCAAATTTCGTGGATAATGCTTGGAACACTTGCCGTCAACCATGCATGGTGATTGTGGCTTAATGGAGCCACACGGTCCATGAATCATGTTTGTTGTTGCGACATCATGCAGGTCTAGATCGGTTTCGGGATCAGGAATCTAGGCACATATGATGTCATCAATTTGGTGTGGTTGTATTCTTTGGACTAACCAAATGAGAAAGTGCGCATGCGCCAATCCTCTTTTTTGCCATTCAATCGAATACATTCAACATCGAGTATCCCCAAAGACACGATGCCTAACAATATAGTACATGAGCGACCGGATTTTTTGCCTGAATACACGTGCGGTGATATCATGCCGATCACTTGATATTTGGCCAGGAAGCAGCATATACTCACCGGTCGATGGATTTAGCATCTTGATGTTGATATAATATCCATCGTCTCCTTGCCAAAACATCAGTGGGTATTGCAATGCATCGTATGAACGATGTGTTTCGGATATTTATTGCAATTGCCCAGAGTACCGACGTGTGATCACAATATCGCGTGATACCCGGTTTGCGCCAACAATCACAACTGCAACCTCATCTATTGTTGGGGCGTTAAATTGGCGTTCGTACGTTCCTGTAGGTCGTTTATCCGCTCTGATCACGACTTTATAGTCATCAGTTGGGATGCGATCCAACGCAGTTTTGAATAAACGAACCAATGCATGATGTTCATGAAGCAACTGCTGCAGATCTCGAAGAATTCCTCTTCTCATTTCCGTATTGATTGTTTGGCGCTGATCAAGTTGATGTTCCACATTGCCCATGAAGTAGATTTGAAGGAATTTATGTTGTGCGTCTTCAAGTGGTAGCAATGATCCAATTCGATGGTGAATTTGGCCTTGGATCTGTAGAGTCAATGACGAAATTAGATTCAAAATTGTTTGTGCATCAAAAGAAAATGATTGGTTAATTTATTACTTTGAATGTCGGATTGAATCCGCGTTCATGAATAATATCTACTCAAAATGAAGTCATTTAAAAGCATCCGTTGTATTTCTGAGCGTTCGATAGAAAATGACGTGATTCTGGTGTTTCACCATGAAGCAAAGAACGCAATGGCTCTGTTGGCAAGGGCAATGGTGGTAATTTAACCTTGCCACTGAGACCTCACAATCCAGGTGTTTCTCCAGCAAACTTCAATGCACCGCAATGGTTGCACACAACCTCTATTGGGCCAATTTGAACGGAAGGATGCGAGCTGTAGTTAATTCTGCAATCGTAATGAAACGCTACTGGATTCAAATCAGCACTTGAAGCAGTTCTTCTTATGCGTTGATTTAGATTATCACGTTGTTGAGTTGTTTGGTTTGCCCGACGATTTCTCATTGTTAACTGATCCGTTTCATTTGCCGCCTATCTTTCTTCTTGTGTTTGTGATGCACGAGTCGGGCCATACTAACACGGCGCTGTTCTCGTGCGATTTCTTGTTCATCCGTCGTCAATTGATAGGCGATATTCCGAACTCTACTTGCATTTCGGGTTCGACGCGAAAGATTAGATCTTCTGGCTCGCGGCACTGTGAATTACACTGAGAAATGAACACACAAAACATGTGCTCATAACCTCACAAAATAAACAACTTTCATTGCAACTTACCGTTTGAAAATAGAATTCCACACTAAAATGATCACTCTGAATGAAATAATCAACGAATAAGAATTGATTTTCAAAGTAGGTAGGTAGGTAGGTAGGAGTGGCCGCCCAGTTTGCCAAAAGCACACTTGAGCACACATAATGGCCCATTGTGATACCACGGTGTGGCGCCGTTCAAGCACTGACTAAAAAGGTTCCCATACTTGGGATGGTGATAGTCAGCGCAAGGACAGCGCCTGGAAAGGCACGACTCCCCCGTCATGTTTCAGGAAACCATCCTGATACTTTGATGAACCTGGCTATGTCCCTAATATTAATGGATGAGAGCTCTGTCAGGCTTGTAAGAAATGGGGCATCAAAGGTGCGAATTCTTCTTCTGCTCAAGGATGGGCAGTGGCATAAGAGGTGGAAAACCGTCTCGTCCTCCTCCTCGAAGCCACAGCCTCGGCAAAAGTCATTTGAGGGTAGGCCCAGTCTTTTTGCGTGCTATCCCATTATGCAGTGGCCGGTCAAAACCAACACAGTTGTCGACAGTGATACGCGATCAAGTCGAAGAAGTTGATTGGTTCTGTTTTTGTCCATTCTTGCCCAAGTTAGTCTAGCCGTGTGGCAGGATTCCTCGTTAGCCCAGGATTTGTAGGCGTCAGCCAGATATTTCCGTTTGATTTCGAGCTTGGCTGTTGCCAGTGGAATGCCGATGTTTACAGAGGGGTGAATGTCGTGCATTAGCGTGCCTGCCTTGGCAAGGTCGTCCGCCTCGCAGTTTCCCGGGATTTCGCTGTGTCCGGGAACCCAGATTAGGTGCACCCGAGAGTAACTTGCGAGCTCATTTAAAGATGTTCGACATTCATGAACTAGTCTTGATGTGGCCGTGGAGCCAAAAAGAGATTTAATGGCGGCCTGGCTGTCTGAGAAGATAGATACGTCAAATGCGCCGACATCACTACTCAGCATCCATTTGGCTGCGTGGTAAATGGCCATGACCTCAACTTGAAAAACGCTGCAATGGTCTGGGAGACGTAGGGAGATGTTTAAGTCCAGCTTGTCGGAATAAATACCGCTGCCGACGATACCTCCAAGCTTGGAACCATCGGTGTAGATTTCGACTGTTTCACTGACGATTAGGTTTTCTGAGGTCCAGTCGCTTCGACTTGGAATAGTGAGGTCGAATTCCCTGTTCAAATCGGGATAGACAGACATATAATCGATAAAGTTGGGGACAGGTGGGTCTTGATTCAGAATTGAAGCATGGCCTGTCAGGGTTATGCGCCAGTGCGAAAGAGCATTAAGTCTAATCGCTGTCAGCTTGGCTTGTTGCTTAACCAGGATCCCCGAGGGGAGCCAGTGCAGCATGGCAAAAAGGGCTTTCGTAGGTGTGCTACGAAGAGCGCCAGTGATCAGTAGAGCAATGTATCTTCTGATTTTATCAAGGGGTTTGATATTACAGGCTTTTTCGAGAGCTTGCCACCAGTAGACCGACCCGTATAACAGGTTTGGTTCAACGATGGCCGTGTAGAGCCAGAGCACGACTCGAGGACGAAGTCCCCATCGTGCACTAACTGCTCTTTTACAGCAGTATATAGCGCATGTTGCCTTACGTGCCCTCTCAGCTAGATTGGCTTTCCAATTAAGCTTTGGGTCGAGAATCAGGCCTAAGTACTTAACGTGTGTGCTCAAAGAGAGCGGAGTGCCGTTTAGACTAGGCATTGTAAACTTTGGATTTTCAAAGTAATCCACCTAAAAATTAATTGCACAATCCGAAATTAACGTCTCTTTTCGCTGGTAATAGCAAATTCACAAAAAATCGTTTCAAAACAATAAATGTATTTAATCAAATTTATTTACAATAACTGTCATTAGCTGATACAAATTTGAGAAACTGTTCAACTGTTCTGTTTGTCATAAGTTGATGCACACAACGCCATCTACTGGCAATACCGGAACCAGCAATTGAAATAATGTTCGTTTTTATGAGTTCTTGAGTTAAGCTGGCGTTGTAAAGAAGTTGATGCACACAACTCCATCTACTGGCAATACCGGAACCAGCATTTGAAATAATGTTCGTTTTTATGAGTTCTTGAGTTAAGATGGCGTTGTAAAAAAGTTGATGCACACAACGCCATCTACTGGCAATACCGGAACCAGCATTTAAAATTACGTTCGTTTTTATGGGTACTTGAGTTAAGATGGCGTTGTAATACGAAATGTATGGGAAAATGAATTTTCTTCATAATTTTTTTTCGGGAAAATTTCCGGAATTTCCTTGGGTATTCTTCTTGTTTGGGTGGAGACCTAACCGAATTGGTGCTCATCATCGAAATCGGTCCAGGCGTTCTTGAGTTATAAGCGTAGTAACTAACATCACTCTCTTTTATATATATATAGATATATATATATATATATATATATATACATCTATATATATATATATATATATATATATATATATATATATATATATATATATATATATATATATATATATATATATATATATATATATATACGAGGTGTGATCAAAAAATAACCGTTATTTTCATCTTTTAGGGAGTTACGTATGTTCGATGTTGGCATTTTTTTCTGCTATTTTGGTACACATGTCTGTTATATATGTTGGCAATACCAACCATTTTGGATTGTCAGTTTGTTTTTGACAGATAAAAAGGTTAGTCGTGTTTTGGTGTGCTCTTTGATTTTGTACTATTCGAAAAAAATGGATCAAAGAAACTGTATTCAGTTTTGTGTAAAAAATGAAATTAAATGCGCAAGGACATTTGAAATGTTGACTGTGGCCTTTGGCGAGTCTACTATGAGCAGAACACAAGTTCAATTGTGGTATAACCGGTTTAAGGAAGGCCGAGAAGATGTCAATGACGATGCTCGTCCTGGTCGCCCGAGCACGCCAACAACCGATGAAAACATTGACGCAGTGAAGAAAATGATTTTGGATAATCGTCGAATCACTATCAGAGAGGTTGATGATGATGTTGGCATATCGTTCGGCTCATGCCAAGCAATTTTTACGGATGTTTTAGACATGAAACGTGCGGCAGCGAAGATTGTTCCAAAATTGCTAAATTTTGAGCAATAACAACGTCGCATGGACATCGCTCAGGAGCTGTTTTTGGCCAAAAACAAAACCGTTATCATGCCTCAACCACCATATTCACCGGACTTGGCCCCCGCTGACTTTTTCCTCTTTCCAAAACTGAAGACACCGATGAAAGGAAAGCGTTTTGCTACGATTGAGGAGATAAAAGAAAAATCGAAACAGGAGCTGTAGGCGATACCAAAAAAAACGTTTCAGAAGTGTTTCGAGGATGGAAAAAACGCTGGCATAAGTGTATTATATCTGAGGGGAATTATTTTGAAGGGGACAAGATAGTTGTTGATGAATAAATAAATACTTTATTTTTTGGACGCACAATAACGGTTATTTTTTGATCACACCTCGTATACGTCATCAAAGTGGTTAAGTTTGATTTCACAGGATTTGTTAATTTGGCGAGTATTAGTGTTGAAATTCGAGTTGTAGGATGCAAATTTAACGCACCCTCAAAAAATCCGGAAATAAATACAGGAAACTGGATAATAGTTAACGATGTTTTATTTCTAAAAATAGAACAAATTACAATATACACTTATCTGCACTAAATAACCTTACCGCAGTTTCCTCCTCCTTTCGCTATCAAACTTGAAATGAAACCAAACTTTCAGAAATACCCAGCGTCAATGTCTAGCGGCTTAATAACACCGTTTTGACAATTAGAGGCAAATTTTCAGTATACGAAGGAGAAACAGAAGCGGCGATTAGGTTTTACACTAACAAATCTAACATTACAGTGACACTCAAAGATATTTTTCACTTCGAACAAACAGTGGGCGCAATTATTAACAACCCCGACCCCGTTAATCGACCCCGATTCACCTATTCCACGTCTAAGACAGCCAACCCGGAAGCTCTCATGACGACTCCTCCGTTGGTGTGCACCTCTACACGCCTCGCAACACCATCTCTTCCATTGTGAATTTTCAGCACCTTCCCGCGAAGTCAGTGACTTCTGGGCACATTTCGATTGCAAATAAATATCAAATCGCCCTCCTTCATCGGAATAGTCCTGGCACACCACTTTAGCCGGCGCGTCAGTGTCGGTAGGTACTCTGCCTCCCATCTGTGCCGCACTACCATATTGTGCATAGAGAGCACAATTCTTGGTCTAAGATCCCATTTTTTTGCCAAACATCGACTTGCAAGCATAAAAAGCCATACAGGCCTTCCGTACTCGTTCATCGATGCACGCTTTCCAACTAAGTTTGATGTCCAATATGACACCAAGATATTTCCACCTATTTGGTATATAATTTAGAGAAATATACGCAGTGAAAATTTCCCGTAACTCGGATATTATGGATCCCTTTATCTTTTGCATAATTATGTGCATGATGCCGTCCGGTCCCGGAATTTGCGTGGTGAAAAACTGTAAACCAGACGACCTTGTCCACAGATACAATCTTCCCCAGCAACGCAGCTGATATGTGTTCTCGACACGCAGACGTGCTACTCTGCTCTGAATTATCAGTGCAGTCTGGAAAATGAGTATCCACAAGAATCTTTAATGCCTCCGTCGCCGATTCTGCCCACACTCCATCAGTACGTTTTACAAAGGTTATGTTGGAGTGATCTTTGGCGAGAATTTTTCCGAGCCTGGCAGAGTTCTTCAATGACTCGATATATTCGCAGTGGTCTTCCTAGGATTTGCGTTTCGTATCTCTTACTGCTTTTTTTATGTCCTTAAGCTTTCTCTGTAATCTTGGAAATTTCGACTTATGTAGCATTCGTTATAGACACTTCTGAGCCTTGATCTCAAGTCTTCAAGATTCCCATCCCTCCTGGGAGGGAATGTCTTCTTGCTACGTGAGACTGGAGACGAGGCCATAAAAGCAACCTGAAAGGTTTTCTTCAAAGTGTTTACTCGCTTGTCCAGCATCGTTGCAGAAGAAATGGATATCACTTACCTATTCAGTCTTTTTTGGACCACCCTGTTGAACAGACCACAGTCCGATCTTTTTAGATTTCTGCGGCGTAAAAATATTTCCCGCCCAAACTCAATATAGAAAAGGATCAATCGGTGGTCTGACAGAGAGATCCTCCGAGATACCGCCCAGCCATCCACCCGAAGATCGGGAGAATTTGTTACTAGAGTGATATCAATACCTTATTCCCACCCACTTGAAGTTTCCGAGCCGGGGAAAATAAAAGTGGGAGAGCTGCCCCTGTTGCATATACTCAGGTTGTTATTTTTAATGATATCGAAAATAAACTTACCCCGTTCATTTGTCTCACTGCTACCTCACAAAGTCTATCTGGGGTTGGGGTCGCAGCCTACCAGAACACCTTCCTTTCTTAAAGTTGTTGATGCAATTAGTCTCCGCACCTCCTTTGGGAGTACCTGGCGATCATGGGCCATATATGTCGGAGCAAGCAGAAGGCGTTGGCTGCCAAGCGGTTCTACCTTGACCACTGTGACATCTAACGAGCATTAATTACGTAAAAGAAAAATATTTGACGTATTTTTGGTTAAAATACATGCCCTCATACCTACGCCAAACGTAAATGGATGATTAAGGTACTATGGTTTTTGGAAAGTGATGAGGGGAATATTGATTTCTTACATTCAATGTTGAAGTTGGTGTAGGAATCCTTGATCCGACGAGCTGCGTTGCAGTTGGGAGAGGTGTTTGGCGACGAGTTTTGGAATATCTTTAGGGGTGGGAGAGGCAAAGGTGATTGAAGAGATGTGCGTACTCTTGGCTGGTGCATCGGCATACTCATTTCCAGGACTGCCTTTGTGGTTTGGGATCCATATGATTTTAATTTTGTTTGGGGGTTTTATTAAGCAGTCTCATATTTGGCAAATGATTTGATTCCTATTATATATATATTCTAGGATTTATATGACGGATAATTTGTCTGTAAAAATGGTGAATCTCCCTTTAGTAATGGATGGATATGTTACTACTTTCAGAGTATCAAATACCTCAGATGAAAAGACAGGGATCTAGGGTGGGAGCCAGTCTCCCCCATCCTTATCTATGACACATTAGTTTGTGCTCTGACAACGGTGGTATTGTGATCAGTCCTCGATCCATCAGTAAATATTTGCGTCCTATTAGATAGATGGGTCTTTGCTGTTAGCTAATTCATAGAAGAGATGTTTGAAGGAGTCAGAGCTGGTATTATTTAAGGGAAAAGGATGTAGTTGGGAGTTCCTGGAGGAGGGGAATAGGAGCCATGGGGTTTGACTACTTAAAGGAATTAGGATACCCAGATCATTTAAATTTGATATGCAATGCCGTATAGCAGAATTTATTTTGTGAGTGCGTTTATGCCTAGATGCAATTTTCACGATATCAAAGAGAGGTTTGTTGATTGTTGTTGAGCTAGACGTCTTTCCAAGATTGATCGAAGCCCAGCTACGGCAAGGGCACACCTAGTGGGATATGTGGGAAAGGCATTCAGGCTTCTGCATGCTGCTGTGTGGTAGGGCATGTTGAGAAGATTTATGTGGGAATAGGCGCACCCTCCGTATATAGGGAGTCCGTAATCAATAATGGATAAAACAATTTACTATAAAAAAGGGGATTTTTTAATAAAAATTTAATTTTTAAACGAAAATTAGTCTTTTTTGAGCGAAATAAATTCGATATACGAAATTGTATTTACATAAAAAAGCAAATATTATATGTTGGTGGAAAAAATTGGCGCATTTATAGCTTATAGCTTAAAAACAGTTTATTTGAAGATAAAATATACTTTTTTACTTTAAAAAAATAATCCCAAATACGTTATATATAAAAATATAGTAATTATATCTGTAAGAAATAAATTATGGAAAATGAATTTAATTTTTTTTTTTTGGATTTGTCGCATCTTATTTCTGTTGTCACTACATGCAATTTTGCAATACCTGATGTTCCAGCTACTGCTTCTACATCCAATGCTTCACTTTGTTTAAGTAATTCATCATCACTACATTCTTCATCGTTGGTTCATTTTAACCACTAACATAAATAAGCTATGCTTTATATCTGGATTCCATCGTCAGAGCTACTTGATGGAAACGTTCACCTTGCTCGTCGGATTCAGATGACAAAATTTTCTTAAATTAGTCCATGTGAAAATGAAGAAAGTATATTTTTAGTGACATATTCACACCGAGTTCTGCAAATGCTTTCAACATATCTTTAACTTTTTGTTTATAATCACCTACTCTTTTTCTCCAAATTACTTATAACATCTTTGATAGTGAGTCCAGTGATTTATCAATTTCATAATTCTTCATAAGCCGTCTTATATCCGGTCTGTTAAATATACCTGCCAAATTGTAATAAACTTTTCAAGGACGTTTATTTTCATTTTATGTAATACCTTCTATTACTTTTTCAGCACTTAATCGTGGAAATTTTGATCTTAAATTCCTTCTACAGGTAATATTTAAATGAAATTTTTGAAAAAACTCCCTTTTATATGGAACTGTGGTATTATTATTTTATCGGGTGGTATAATATGCTCATGAATAACATTAGCTGCTCCAAGAACATAATCATTTATATTATCCCAATCAAGTTTTTGGTACTGATTGCCTTTATATCGAGTATTCCATAAACAAATGAAGCACATATTTTTTGAGTAACCTCCTTGTAAACCGCAAACCAGTGATATCGTTTTTAGATCACAGCACAGACAACATGTGTGCTTCTCATAGTTTACTGCTGCTAGTAGATCTTTAATAGATTCATAAGTATTTTTATTATATATATTATATGCAATTGGTATTCTTGGCTTTTTGTTGTTATAATACAACAACACTGCTTTTAAACTTGCTTTCGATGAGTCAATAAACAATCTCCATTTATGAGGAACAAATTTCATATTCATTTCTCACATAAGTTGTGCAACATCATTGTAATCGACAAATGTATTTTCGAAATTAGCAGTAAAATATTGTTGGAATATAACTTGCCATTTATTTTAATATATGAAAAAAATTACCTTACTCATACCACAACATTGGGACATCAAACTTCATTGATTTGATTTTACTTGCGAATATTTAATTAAATTCTTATTAAAAGTTCTGCAAACTCTTGTAGGCACCCAATCAACATTTTCCATAATTTCAATTCCATAATATTGTAACATCCGACATTGTTGTAATTTTTGTGTTGTTGTGCTACGAAAATTTTAAAAGCGAACGCATTCACATGTTCATACCCGAACTCGAAACGAACAACGTTATTATAATTTCTATGTTTTTGTTATGAAAATTTTAAAAGCGAACGCATACACATGTTCATACTCGAATATACTCGAACACGCGGTGGCACACTTATTTATTTATTAGTATTGCGAATTTAAGTGCATTGACACAATTTCATCGAATTGTAATGCCGCCAACAAGACGGAGGAACTTAAGTCGTCGAACTCGTAATGTTACAAGAAAACGAATTTTCGATCAAATCGAACAGAAGGGAAAATGAAATTAACGAAATCGATTATCTTAAAAATTAATGAGTTTGAATAATCATGCAAGAAGACAAACAAATGTTCTGTTCAATACTCATCGATCTTCATTCCGGTACAACACGTCAATTGATTATAGTGCACATCAATCCACTGCTATTGAATCGATGAGCATTGTGTGCCCACATTTTAAGGCATTGAAATACAGATATGAAATACCTAGATTGTATTGCGCAAGTGGCAAAGTCAAATTGGCACCATTGGCCCCCCACCATAGCCATTGCGCTTATTGCTTTCTGGAACAGAAGCAGACTCCACGAATTTTCTGACACAAATCCAGAAATACAACAATTGCTTCCAAATCACTTCATTTGGCCCAACAAAAGTGGTTGGGCACAATTTCATGCCCACTTTCAAGGCAACACAATCATCTTTCATACAATTCGGCAATTCCACACATTACACTATTCAACAACAACATTATTACATTATTACCACAGATTCAACGTCAAATATATCGGCAAGGAGGTTCGCACCTCCGAATGCAGACTATAAATTTCTGCATATTTATTTCATGGGCAATGATGTCGCCATTGTCGTGATTGGTGAAAATGTAGAATCCCGTGATATCGTTCCACAACGGCGGAATGGTCAGCTAGAGCCTGTGTCAGAAACGCACTTATCCTATAATGCGTTACAATATCGCATCATATTTTACCAAACTGAAGACGGTTATTATTTCTCGATCAAGATGATAAATCCGCTTACAGGTGAATAGCAAATGTATATTTTTTCAAATAAGATGAACTAATTTTATTGATACAGAAATTAATTTACAGGCGCTGAAACGAACAAAAAATTCAGTTCAATGAACTATCATTCATATCGCCTGATGGTTCATGAATATGAGAACAATCATATCTTGAAATGTCTGCGCCTATTTCACCAATATGCTTTCGATATGTACGTCAAAGTTGAAACTGAGCGATTGTGATTCCTCACATTTAACCAGAGAAAACTCCGTTCCGAAGAGTATATTCACCTTCGAGATGCCATCAATGCTGATGGATGTGGGCAAAATGTCGGACGATTCTCCCAGCAACGTACCTCGGAAGTCCGCTACATATGTATGAATACGCTCAAGGTGCCAAGCCATATGTTCGCCATTACGGAACACCAGATGTGTTTACCACGTTCACCGCGAGAGTCTTCAAACAGAAATTGAAATCACTGATGGATTTGATTGTGAAGCATCACGTGTTCGATGAGACGCGTTGCTGGATATATATTCAAAGCTTTATCCACGGACATTAGCAGCAGAAAAAATTATCGGAACCGACAATTATCCGCTGTATCGTCTCAGATCGACTGCTGACGATGGAAGATCAACAATTGTCGAAGTGAGTCGACAAGAAATTGAAGTTGATAATCGTTGGATTGTGATGTATTCGGCATTACTCCCAAATATATAGAAAATGCATATCAATGGCAGAGGTGAAATGGATGTAATTGGAATTGGTGCGGAGAATTCCAACGATGAAGTTCCTCAATATCAAATAGGCCGCTACGTTAGCAGTAACGAAGCAATTTGGCGCATTTTTCATTCCCCGCATTTCACTGTTGTTTATTTCGCTGTACATCTGGAAAATGGTCAAAGAGTCTACTTCACTGCGGAGAATACAATAAAACTAATCGCCCGCCATCTACAACAATAACAAATTTTTTAATTGTGCTAGAGTGACGATTTCGACCGAATACTCCGATGGCTATGACTAGATATTCTACTTGGAATCAATCGTCAAGGATCTTTCAACGATGGAAACAAGGAAATTCATTTCCAGGTTACCCATATACGAGTACATTTTCCACCCATGCATTAGGTCGCATTTACACAGTCCATCCAAAAAACGACGATTATTTCTAAATTCATTGGTATTAGTCAACGTTCGAGGTCTAATATATTAATGTAAATGATGGCACATATAGAAAAGCCTGTCAACGTTTGCGATCGCTAGAGGATGACACTCATTGGGATTACACTCTCGAAGATGCTGTGATTGCAGCAAGTGCTCATCAAATACGAACATTTTTTTCGATAATTATTTCAACATGGAAACCGATTGATTTGTGGACCGAATACAAAGATGACATGTCTGATGATATTTTGCATCAGATGCGTACTACAACATCAAATCTATATTTGTAACTGAGCGAAGAAAGGCACACCCAGACATTGATATTAATAGAGGATATGTTCTTTATAATATTGGACAAGGTTTTATTATTATGCATGACGGCTCCCAATCGTCCGATTCATGACGCATTTAATCCAGAGTTGTAACGAGAAAAATTATAAAGTTGCTATACATTGAGAGAATCAATTCAAACCATTGCTCTGCTGCTGAATTCACAACAAAATATGCGTATAACGCTCTCATGAAAGTTGTGAACGATGGAACTGTAGAGATTTCTTTGGACGCTCCCGGTGGAACTGGAAACACTTTATTGATCGACTTGATTTTGGCAGCGATTCACTCGCAAAATGAAATTGCACTTGCTTTATCAGGATTTGCATCTATATTGTTGGAAAGCGGTCGAATAGCTCCTCCATCACACAAGTTGCCGCTGAATATGCAAATCAATGAAGCTCCAACGTGGAACCTTTCGAAGAACTGTACGATGGCAAAAGTTTTGCGGCAGTGCATCTTGATAGTTTGGGATGAATATACGATGGCACATAAAAAGTCTTTGGAGGAATTAGACTGAACGATGCAAAACCGGTTTGGTAATGCGATGATTCTGTTGGCAGGTAATTTTCGCCAAATATTGCCAGTGAGTCAACGGGCAACGCCCGTCAATGAACTTAAAACATGTTTTAAATTTTCTGTTTTGTGGAAACAGGTCAAGACACTCAAATTAAGTAGGAATATGAGTGTCATATTGCAGAACGACTAATCTGGTGAAGAATTTTAAGAAAATTGCCGGAGATTGTCAATGGCATAAACATTTCGACTGTCCATGTACATTCCCCGTCGATTTTTCCAAGTTCACCGAATCAAAAACTGATCTCATCCGAAAGGTATTCGCAAATATTGCTCAAAATTACAAAAATCGTGTATTGAAAGGCAAACGAGGTTTATTGGCTGCGGAAAACATTGATGTTAACGAATTGAATGTAAAGATTCTAAGTGAGATTGCTGGGGAATTGACAACGTAAAAATCGTTGAATTCCGTTACTCGTTAACTTTCTAACAGTACTTTTAAATTCGCTGGAATTGCCTGGATTGCTGCCTCACAATCTCCAATTGAAAGTCGGAACGGTAATCATAATATTGCGAAATATCAACCAACCACGTCGTTGCAATGGCAGCCGACTTACGGTGAAGAAACATAATCAATAAATTGATGAACAACGTAATCAAAGCAACAATTCTTAAAGGAAAGCACAAAGAAGAAGACGTTTTGATACAACACATCCCGATAATTCCGACCGCTAATAATTGCTTCCGGTGCGGCTTGCACTGACAATAAAAATAAGTAAATCACAAGAGCAGTAATTGAGTGTTTGCGGCAGTAACCTTAAAAACCCATGCTTCTCGCATGTTCAATTGTATGTCGCTTGTTCCATGTAGGAAAACCACCAGCTTTGTTTGTTTACACGCCAGACAATAACAACAAAAATGTCGTATATCATAAAGGAGTACAATAAACAACCCGCATAGTTCAAAGTCAATCACATACGGGCAACCCCGGGTAAAAAGCTAATATTTTATTATTTATATGCAAAGATTTATTGTGAGTTTTCTATTTGATTTGACGTTGAGTGCAGTTTACGATTTCAATAAGCTAGAAGATCCTGTTTTTTTAGTATGGATGTATGAATCGTAAAAGTTGTCTGGCTATTGAGTTGGGATGGTTTTGTAGACTTGTGTTATCTTTGTAAAATTGGTGAGTTCCTCTTTAACCATTGGGATATTTAAGCCTCGAAAAATATTTCGGATTTTGAATCAACTCGATGTTTGAAAATGATACTTTGCCCCACAAATGGATGCCTTAAGTTGGCTTTATGGAGGCTTTGTATAAAAACCCCTTGTGTGCTAGACGCAGCAATGATTTTCTGCAGAGTAGCCAATTTAATTTGCAGGTCTTCATGTTCATGTGATTTCTCTTCGTTCCTAAGTGTTTTCGTCACCTAACTCTTTTTTCTAAATGAATTCCGAGATATTGAACTGCATCTTTTTGTGGAATAGCTACGTTGTTAAGGGTTAGTGTTGGTGCAATTCCGATAAGTGAAAACAAAGTGACTACTTTTCTGCAAGAGGTCGTTTTGTGTTTCGGAGGTGGTTTGTATATTAGACCGTCATATCTGCCAATTAAGTACAATTCTAGAATTTTGTGAAAAGCTGGAGATAGAAGACGAAAGATCTACTAACTTAGCCCTTCATGCCAGACTCTATCAAAAGCTCGTGCAGCGTCTAAGAGTACCGCAAAGCAATATTTCTTATCCTCCAAAGCTTTCTTGATTTCATAGATAATCAGTTGCACTTGCTCTCCTGGAGAAAGCTTTTTACAGAACTTGTACTGGAATTTTGGAATAATTCTTTTGAAATATATGTGAGGAAGCAATTTCGCAATTAAAATGTTTTCAAATATTTTTGACAGTGTACGAAAGAGGCTAATAGGTCTGTAGGACCCTGGAAGCGTCGAGTCTTTCCCCGATTAGCAAATCATTTTAGTTTTATGGGTCGGCTCGCTGTTATCAGGATTTTTGTTGTTGAATTTGGCTTAAAAACTATCTTAAGGTGCTCAGCAACCACTTACCATTAGAAGTTCGAAAAGGGTGATTACTCAGAATTGGTGTTTTTATTTTTTCACTTTTCCATAAAGAATAGTTGTTTTCTTTATTTGGAGCTAGAACTTTCGTAAATTTGTTATCTTTCTTCCATAATTTAAAGCGAGTTTGGGACGTCCGGAAACTTCGGATGACTTTTTCTTCATAATCGGAGATCTGTCTGTCTTGCCTTTTCTCTCTAATGAGGGTTTCTATATCTTTAAATATCTGATTGACTTTATATTTATTGGCTACAAAATTGATTTGAGTAGCATGTGCAGCTGCTGGTACTAGTAAAACGTTTAATGCGAAATCGACATCATCTGCAGTCTTTAGATAAATATCAGTTTTTTAGTAGGAGCTAATATTTTTCCGGTGTTTTAGCCAGTTTACTTTACTAATTGTTACTGTTCTGATGTCGTTCTTCATAATAGGAGTTTCTTCATCGACGTTTGCATAGGAATTGGAGTTAGCAGTGGGATGTAATATTGCTGGCATCTCTAGAATAGCGGGCTCAGATATTTCTTGGAACCGAGTGGGCTGCTGTGGGCATTGACCTGTTCACAGTGTGGTTACCTGCACATTTCCCACACTTTTTAGCTTTTGAATCGATTTTTTTCCAGCACTTCGCAGTGTCGTGGAGATTTCCACATATGACACATACTGCAGGTAGTGTACGATCTAGTATGTCCAAATTCCTGGCAATTGGAGCATTGGACTGGTCCATTATCTCTATCTTTCAATGGAATTTTCCGATAGAACTTATAGCGTAAGTTTTATCGGAAAATTCATTTCCACCTACTTTTGGTGAATATCATTTCCACCTACTTTTTCGACTCTGGTTCCAGCTAGACTTTAAGCAAAGACAGACGCATCTTATTTTTGTTTTTGATATTGGTAATATGTTTCACGGAGAATCCTTCATCACGTAGGGCATTTTAGTTCATTATAATTAACTGTAGGTTATATTACATGATCAGTAGCCGTTTCTGTATCTTTGCGATATGAATTATATCGCACAATACAACAGTTTCACGTAGTTATCGCAAGGTACTGCTTCTGTAAGTGTGGTGTAAATATATTTCCGATATATCTTGCGATATGAATATAGCTCTAAGGGTAGTGATATTTGGCTCTAAAAGCAAAATTAATGAAATATTGATTAGTTTTTTTTATTTTTTTTATTACATTAATTTTATCTTAGAGAAAAAAACTAGAAGTGGGAAAATCCAGAAAGTAAAATTTCTGGATTTGATGAAAACCAACAAGAAGGTGACAAGGGCATCCCTTAAATGGCGTATATGAACTCGTAACATGTTCCTTTGGTCAGTTGCCAAAGCAATTAATGTAGCCGCTAACATGATTTTTTTCACTAAAGAAGATTAAGAATTCTATATATGTATGTATATGTATGCATAAATAAGGGAATATTTGTACTTACTTGTTAACTAATGAAAATATGAGCTAACTAATGACGGTTTTATAATCAATATTGCAATTATAAACTTTTACTTAATGCAAACAAAACAATTTCGCGGTAGAAATAACGGCTGATTTGTTTCATTTCACATGTACCATCGCTATGTTAACAACTCACCGCAGTCATATCGTAAGGTGAATTTTTTATGTTACAGAAACACTTTTAATAACGATATCGATACGAGTCTTGCGATAACAAATCATTCGTTATTATATCGAAAAGTTGCAGAAATGGGCTACAGGACTACTAGAAGCTTACTGACGAATCAATTTCTATGTATTTATATAATCAAATTTTACAAATTATATTGCTATGGTACAATTTCGGTCTCGGTTAAGCTGTAAAAGAATAGCCTTATTATAAAAAATAATATTTTAATGTGAATTTGGCAAGACATTAATTTTTTAACACTTTGAGGTAGACCAACCAGCAAACCAAATATTAATTCAATTAGACTATTCTTAGAAACAGCATTTTCGGTACTCATAACTACGCATGGAAATACATATATCAAAATGATATTAAAAATGTGATTATTGAGAAATCATTCATGAAAGCTCATTAATAAACAATAAGTGAATATGGGATATAAACAAGAATATTTGCTTTATTATTGAAAATTCAAGACCTTGGCCAGTGCTGGCTTAAGGTTAAGCGCCCCGAGCGGCATGTTTTGTAAATTCGTTTTTGTTAATAAAATTTTGTTTGATACTAAATTATCATTTTTTGTTTTATTATTATTAAATAATAAGACTTAATTAGCCTGTTCACTTAAAAATTAATGTAATATTAAACAACTTACATAATAAGAGGCAATATATAAGAGCAATTGAATGAAAAAAGAGGGGTAATAATGAGAGAGCAGTTTAGAGTGCGGTGGACTGGGAGAGTACGTGAACTGAATTTGCTGCGTTAATTCACCATCTGCAGTTAGAGTAGCTGTCTAGATGGACAAATGTAATAACTAAACCAGGTTCGATTTCTGGGTGGGGTAATAGTTGTTGTGCAGTTGTTTTCTATTATATAATATATACTTGGTGAAAAATTGGGTTTCATAGAAAGATCTCTAATGAGGACAGGTGGCGTATCCGAAATAGCTATAAGATCTGTCCAAATATTTTCAATAATTCTCCATCTAACAATTATTACCTTGACTTAACCACATTAGCACCTTCAGTGTGTAATTGTCACCAAATTTGAATAGATGTACTTTCACTTTAAATAATAATTATATGCATTATATAATTTGTAAAGTTTAATAATAAATAATATGTGAGTCACATACAATAAACCAAATATTCTGCAAATGTTTGGTGGTACTCCAAATTTCTTTGTTGTGTACTCGTAAATTTGGTCTTTATAAGAATCACACTGTTCTTATCGTCTTATGTTCTTTATATATGAGTCGTTGCTTAATAGAGAGCAGAATACAGAATTACAAAGAAAAAATTGGGGGCTGCGAATGACAGCCTTGCTCCGGACTGCAAAATGCGTTCGTCCGGCACTGAATTTAGTAAGCTGAAATTAGATATCTAATAAATGAACATTAAATCTCTCAATTTAATTTATATGATGATACTGTATCAAGAAAATGTAGAAATGGTCTTATGGTACTGTAATAGGTTTCTTAATCAAAGGAGATTATATAGTTTATTTGAAGTGGTTACTTTCATATATGCGGGCTATTTGTGATATGAAAATTTTCGTACAAAAAATAAAATTCCGTCTTGTTAGGTCATGCGATATATCAAATATGAATTAAATATATGCAATGCATTTGCCAATAAATCGTATATAAAGTAAATATTCTTTGGAATTTTAAACTCAAAATATAAAGTTAGGTTTTAATATAAACATAAGAGACGTAGAATAATTGTACTGATTCGAAAGAATTATTATTATTATTATTATATATTACTCCATAATTAATTATGAATGCAAGGTGTTGGGGGAATGACTACTAACTACAGAGGCCTTCGACTCGAAAAGAAAAGTATTTTATAGAAAGACGCATTTTGGAGACCAAGCCCGTACCAAGATTAGAACCTGCGACCCTCGGGGTGTCAGTCTAGCATGCTTACCACTAGACCACAGAGGGCGGCTGATTCGAAAGAAAAAAGAAAGTGAAACATTGCAAAGAAAATGAACATTCCCTACCCCATTGGTTGCATTTCGTCAGACTCTGAGCACATACTTTGTTAATATATGTAAAGAAGATATTTTAATTGTTCTCCATAAAAAGTATGAAAAATAATTTACAAAACACTAGCTAACAGTAAACTTTACATTTTCTTAATATAGAAGGTGTGGAAAACATACATATATTAAATGAATGTTTCTTTTTGCAGAATTGATGGGCAAATAGGTATATTATGTTTGTTACAAATTATATATAAATTTCTTATTATGTTAATAAATGAAAAACTACCAACCATCCTTTATTCCATAGCTAATTGTCATAACCGACAGAAGTAATAAAGCCAATAACACCATATCCATAACTGTGGCATTAATATATATTTGGGCACTATTGAATCACAACACAAATAACATAAAGACCTCTAAAATACAATTGTATGTTTTTTTTACATTATATGTATATTTTTATGAATTTATAATCTAATTATTTATCTGCATCATATATGTAAATATATATATATATTACAAACAGTAAACTACATCTCCGAATTGGTATTTATTAATGCGTAACCTTAGAATTTATAACAATTCACATTCCGTAAAGCAATAACAGACCGAGTAACAATACTACCACAAGCACTTTATAAAAACAAATTTGCCACTTTGTGTGTTATATCTACATATATATGTACATTGATTGAAATATATACATATATATATATATATATATATATATATATATATATATATATATATATATATATATATATATATATATATATATATATATATATATATATATATATATATATATATATATATTTATATATATATATATATGTATATATATATATATATATATATATATATATATATATATATATATATATATATATATATATATATTAATTATCCTGTTATTTAAATTACATGCCAAAAATTAAAATATAAAAAAATTTCCATGAAGCTTCCTCAAACACTTTAATATTTTCAGGACACGAAATTTAACTAACTACTGCTCGGGATAATTTTCAATATCGCACCTGTTTAGCTTTCGAGAATGAAGCTTTACCAACAAGCGTGCGCAAAGAGAAAGCTTTAGAACATAGAACATAGTGTGTATATAAATTTATGTATGTATCTATTTAAGAACTCGTGTTCTGTTCGATTATTATTCTTAAAAATAAAAAAATCTAAATAGCAGTATAGTCGTGCATAGTTAGGAACATAAATACATAAGCATCAGCGAATAAAGGTAGTGTCCGGAGTTGCCGCATGTTTATAGTAGTTTCAGGTAATTTCATGAAAAATCTGGTCTTCGGTTAAAAAAAAAATAATGCCCATATAAAAAAATGTACAGATAAATGGGAACGAATGTATTCTTCAGAAATTATTACATAATATACTAGACTACATGTTTTTTGGAACTATGTACATATATTGTTAAATGTTCGTTTCTATAAAGTAGATTATAAAGTTTATTAGTTTGTTTTTTTCATTTATTGCGATTAAAAATATTCAAACAATCGAACATTCTACCGGTTCGAAGTTATGCAGCCGATACATATTTATCTTAATTTACGTTTTGTTTATTGACTGTATCTTATTCATGTGGAACTGACAAAAACTTATTGGATATAAGAACTAATAAATTAAATATGCTTTTGGCCAGTTGCTTGGAGTTTTTGAGGTTTAACTATCAATAATTTGGAGTAAAACCTCAATAATTGGAGTTATTGAGGTTTTACTATCGAAAATAAAGTTTAATGTATAATAAATTAATTGCAAACTAAAATTACAAGCATGGTATATTGAGACGCAAAGTAGGATACTGCTAGAGTAGATATGTTACAAGTAGATTAGTATGGTTTTGTTGAAGATGTAGGCATTTGTGTCTAGTTGTATGAGTTCGTCTTCTGTGGCAGGCAAGTGCTCATAACATCTTAGACTGTGGTCTTTGGATAAGTTCTAGACTTGAAGTTATCGGACTTCCCCACAATTTGCATGTGGGGCTAATAATAGCTTTATTATTATTTTTATAATTATTATTATTATTATTATTATTATTATTATTATTTATTTCAATTGATTAATCATATATGTAAGATCAAAGATCTATTAAAGTACATTAGATGTCTTAAATTACGGCATTATATAATTTAACAATTAATTATAAATATGAAATGAAATTACATTTAAAAGGTGAAACTAATAAAAATCACAACTAAAGAAGATATTAGAAAAATACCAATAAGATAAAGCAGAATACTGATTGAACAGGTCCAAAGACTATTAATAACGACTAGATAAATGCCCAGTGATTAAGAGTTATGTATCTATAATATATAATATAATATATGTAAGTACAAATAATTCCTATGAATTTGTGAAACAAATAATTTATAGGAAATTGTCAAATAAATAATTCCCATGAATTTGTGAAACAAATAATTCATAGAAAATTGTCAAACAAATAATCCCTATGAATTTCTGAAACAAATAATTGGGAGTCTTCCTCTGATATGCTGACGAAGCAACACAATTAAAAATTATACATAAAATTAATAATTCTTTTAAATAACAAAACTTTTGTTTACATAATAAACTGGCGACGATGATGGGATCCCGGCTATTTTCATTGAATAGATCAATAAAAATAGTAATTTTTAAATCTTGACCGGGGACCCTTGAAAAAAAGGGTCAAACATTTTTTTTTAATAATACATATATACGATAATATAAATAATATAAAAAAAAATTTAAAAAAAAATTATATATATATATATATATATATATATATATATATATAAATATATATATATATATATATATATATATATATATATATATATATATATATATATATATATATATACATATATATAAAAGTGGATACAAATAGTTAAAAATCAACAAAACTACTCAACACATCCAAAATTATGCAAGTCATAATAGATGTGCAAAGAACAAACACCTTATGTTATAAAGTAAATATTATAAACATTAAAAAAAAAAACACCGGGCATCGTTTAATGAAGACAAGATTCTTATAAATATTTCTTTAAAAAATACATAGGGCATTTTTTAATGAAGATAGGAGTGTTATAAACAGTTTTTTTTAAATACCTGGCATCGTTTAATGAAGACAAGAGTCTAATGAAGAGTTTTGTATAAAAATACCGGGCATCGTTTAAATGATAACTGAGTCTTATAAACAGTTAAAAAAAACACCCTGCATCATTTAAAGAAGACAAGAGTTTTATAAATATAAAAAAATTAAAAAACATGATTAATTTTTTTAAATAAAAATATATATATAAATATATAATAAGTATTATTAGATACAGTTTGTCAAGAAAGTGTTTTGACAAGGTAAAAGTGAATTTGATTTCTCTCCTACATAATATAGTATTACTTTATTGCTTTGATTAATTTTGTTGATTCATTTCATTTAATCAATGTATTTACTAATGAACAGTAACAAAAAAAGATAATGTTTAACTTAAGATACTAAAAGTATAACAAAAACAAAAATAGACAAAAAATTTGCTGTCAAGAATGTGTTTTTACAAATCAGAAATTATTTACAAAAATGAGAGAAAGAAAAGAAAATTAGCACTATAAAGGGTTTTAATATTTTGTATGGCCCCCTTTAGCACCTATAACGACAATTAGTATTCTCCCCAAGGATTAAATCAACTTCTGCACATCGTATGGGATTTTATTTCATTCCTCTAGTATAGCAGATTTGAGTGCTGCTCCACCTTTTGATTGCTTCTCGGCCGCCATTTTTCTTAAAAGTTCCCACATATTTTCAATGGGGTTCAAGTGTGAACTCTGGGCTATCGTATCTAACACTTTTTGGAATTATAGAGGACCAATATCGTTACCATATGCGCCATATGTTTTGGGTTACTATGTTGGTAAAATTTGAATTGCGGATTATTATCAATATTGAACCCACAATGATCTACGCTATTTACCAAATAATGTTCGAAAATATCCAAATATTGTATTGCTTCCATTTTATTCTCTATGAAATCTAGTTCTCCTAATCCTTTACTGAAGTTTGGATGCCTTCTGGTGATTTCAGAATGACTGACTTTATAATCGATTTATACCTACTTATATATAATATAAATTGCTTAATTAATAATATAAACAAAGCTAACTAAACAAAATTAGTAAACAAAATTCCAGTGGAAATGCAGTCGCTGACCGACGTATATCCGTCGGTCAACGATCTATCGGCAGAGCTTGTTGTTGCTTGCATTTGTCTTGGCTTGTTAAACCATGCTGACAAAGTATGTATGCAAGCGGACTTCTTTAAATTTTTCATTTGAACTGCTTTTTGTTTTCTACAAAACAAGCAGTGAAATATTTAAGTTTGTCAGATTGTAAATCTGAACATCTTGCCCGCCTTTGAATTATTGAATTCAAAAGACACGATATGCTGCATTTTCACTGTTGGACAACAAAACTTGAATTAGAATTTGAGTTTAATTTGTGTATCGAATCGACAATGAAACTATGGCAATACTTACTGCAATCCGACTTAAATAAAAACACAATTGTTTTAAGTGGAAAAGCATACGAAAAACCACTTTTTATTGCTCTTATAATAATGCACATACATATGTAGCTCAACAATAAATCGGCATGTATGCGATACATGTATATATGTACGAGTATATACAGTTAGTGAATATGCACAAGCTCTTGCGCGTTTAGCTCAATTGCTCTCATATGCATGAACGGACCTGCATATGTATGTGTAAATAGGTACGTTTATGTATATATATAATGTATAATGCAATGTGAACATAAATATAGTCAGCGTATATAATCTAAACGTGACTATGCTCTCGAATACCTGTGGCACCGCTCATACTTGCTCCTGTGTATAGGCTCTGTATAAGCTCCCCTGCTCCGCACCGCTCTCCTGGCTCAGCTCCCTGCACATAGATTGCACCGCACTGCTCCTTGTGCTCTCACGCACTGCCCCATTGGCACAACCGCACATCTCCATCGTCAGAAACGAACTAAACTTTAAAATACTCGCTGAACCTATTTTCGCAATGTGCGAAAACAAAAACGCATGGTTGCATTTGATACAGTCCCTGCGAGCAAGAGAAGGACCTCCTGTCTTTGCTTTCATAAAGCCACCCTCTATTCGCTCGGGTCAATTGGAAGCACACATATCTTCGGAACAGGCCTTGTCAGACGGTTTGTGGCCGTCTGCACAATGACTGAACATATTATACCATCTCGGCTCCTTATTAGCTCACTAAGCCCAAAGCCCATTGCGCTGGTGGAAAAAGTTCACTCTTGATCAGCACTAATTAATCCAGGCTCATTGTCTCTCGTTCTCTGCACAATTTTTAACGCTCTTGCAGCGCCGTCAAATATTCATCTCTCCATCTCTTCCAGAAATGCTCAATTATTTTCTGACGTGCTCTCCATAAACTTGCTCCTTTCATGTTTGACTGCTGCTGGCTCACGAATGGTAAGGGAATGATCAATGGCTCCCCTATCAAAAAATGCCCTGGCGTCAAGGCCTGAATATCTTCCGCATCATCACTCAAGGTGTCAAAGACCTTGAGTTCAAAATTGCTTCGATCTCTACTAGGAGGGTAGATAACTACTCTTGTGTTAAAATTTTTTGCTCAGCAATGCGCGTGAGGTGGTACTTCATTGACTTCACAGTAGCTTCAACTATTCCGCCATGATGCGGTGCTGCTGGCGTCATGAATGCCCATTCTGTCCCCTTGTTGCTCATATGCTCAAAAACATCTCTTACTTGCCAGCTCTCCCGTGCTCTTCTCAGCTCCCTTGCCGCCCCTACAAATGATGTACCATTGTCACTGTATATTCGCTCACATCTCCCTCTTCTGCAAATAAAGCGCTCATAACAAGCAATAAAGTCTATAGAGGTTAAATCAAAAACAATGTCAATATGAATGGCCTTTGTTTTTAGGCAAACAAATATAGCCACCCAGCACTTACACTCCCTCATTCGATCTCCTGCTCTTTGCACTCCCTTTGCTCTAAAAGGACATGCGCAATCAATACCTGTATATAGAAAAGGCTTGCCCACTTGCACCCTGTCGCCTGGCAATTCAGACATCAGCTGTTGCTCAAATCTGCGATTATAGCGCGCGCACACCACGCACTTGTGGAGAAAAGCTCTTAATTGGCTCCGCAGTTTTGGAATCCAAAACTTTTGTCTGATGAATTGCATCATCACTTGCACAGCACCATGCTTGGTCATACGATGAGCGTGGTCCATTATCAGCCATGCTGTTCAAGAACCATCCTTCACTATCACCGGAAGCATCATCTCATAGGCTTCTTCTGATCTCCCCAATCGCCCGCCCGCTCTCAATAGGCCCTTGCTGTCCATTATTGGATTCAGCGCACTAATTTTGCTCCCTTCTTGCACCTGCCCAATCTCTCTTAGTTTGTCTATCTCTTGTCTGTAATCGCTCTCCTGCGCCTGCTTAAGCAGGAATTCCGTTGCTTCACATTTCTCTTCCACTGTTGGCGCTTGCTCTGCTCGGTTGTTGTGCCGAGTTCTGCGCCTCCTCTTTCTGTGCCTTGCCCTTCGCACAAACCTGATTATGTAGCTCAATATGTTGATGCTCTTCTCTAGACTTCGCGCATAGTCAATCAGCGCCATGCTCTTGCCCCTGCTCGGTATAAATATTTGCAAAAACTCGCGTGAATATTTCACGTGATACGCTCCCAGCTCGTTAAGCCCTTTCGTTGGTTTTTCCAGCTCAAAAATGTTGGCTGGCCAACTGATTTCCGATTTACGTAACCACTCCGGTCCATATAACCAGAGCTTATTACAAACTAGCTCTCTCGCAATGCAGGAGTCTTCACCACAAGGGTGAATTTTTGTCTTCTTCTATCAGCCATTTCAGCCCTAGCACTGTCATCTCGTCTTCTCTCGGGAAAAACATCTCTTCTTCTCACTCCGCTCTCATTGCCCTGAGTAGTCTTTTTGAGTTCGACTTCGATTTGCACAGCTCGAAACCGCCGCCTTTTAGGACAGTGTCTGTCTCTTTCGCGAGCACTGTTGCTTCTTGCTCAGATCGTGCGCCTGTAGTACAGTCATCCATATAGAAGTCACTCTCTATGATGTCCGCTGCTCTTAAGTATTCATCTTTCGCCTCCCTAGCACATTGTATTAAAGCTCGCACAGCATTATAAGCGGAGGAAGTCATTCCCTACGTTACAACCGTTAAACACTATTCTCGTAATGGCTCACCACTATGCTCTCGCCAAAAAATTCTTTCAAATTTCATTGCCTTTCGGCAACACGTAGTTGTCGGAACATCTTCTTGATGACTACACATATCGAAAACTTATGACGCCTAAATCTCATGACAATTTCGTAAAGATCCTTTTGTAACTTATCGCCTAAACATTGCACTTGATTCAGAGATATGCCACGATTCGTTTGGCAGCTAGCGTCAAAAACCACCAGAAATTTTTTGGTAACACAGTGATGTGGGATATAATAAACTGGCTCGTCCACTCTTGGTGGTTGTATAGCGCACTTCATATGCCCTAATCTCTCATACTCTCTCATGAATTCTACGTATTGCTCTCTCAGCTCTGAGTCTTTCTCTAATTTCCGCTCCAAGTACATAAATCTGCGCAATGCTATTGCCTTTGAAGTGCCTAAACCTTGCACCGTCTCTTTCACTGGAATTGTCACAATAAAACGCCCTGTTTCATCTCTAGTATAAGTCTCCATAAAATTTTGCTCCACTTCCTGCTCCTCATCTCTCTCGCAGTGTTGTGCCCCGAAAATGACTAGCCCAAACATGGTCTCATATATGGCAATGCCTTGCACCTCATTTGGCATTATCGCCTTAATGGCTCTGGCCACCACATTTGCTCCTAACAGTAGCTCGACTGGTCTCGCCTTCCAAAACTCAGGATCCGCCCATAAACCCTCATTCTTAAAATGCATGGGTATCTCCACTAAATCTCTTGCTGACAAAACTGGGCACCAGTACATTCTCTTGGTAGCACCCAAAACTCTGTCTCTAAATAATCATTCTCGCTCTTTTTTTTAATGCTCTACTATGTTTTTTTTAAATTTAAAGTTTAAAAAGCTCTTAGAGCTGGCACTTCGCCCCGGCTCTGCTACCCTTGCGCGCTTTACAAGGTTGCTGTACCTTCAATCGCTCTTAGCCTTCAGCATTGTTGTCGCGGCGGCTCCCCGCTTTGGCTGCTGTGCCACCAACACCTGCTGCTGTGGCTCCCTTTTTGCATATAGCACGCTATTGTGCTTCTGCGCCCCTGGGCACTGTAAAAATGGCCCCGCAAAGCACTCCGACGCCTTATGCCCCTTCTTCAGGCAGTTGTGGCACAGGTTGCGTTTTCCAACTAGCTCTTGCCTAGCTCTCAAATTGAGTGACACGAAGTCTGGACACTGCGTGATCTGCGCTGCATATCTCGCACAGCTTGTCTTGGCTTGTTCGTATCGGTGCTGCTCCTGTTGCACTCACACCGTGGCCCATTCTCTCCCTGCTCTTGGGTACTGCGCCCGCTGCTCGATCGCGCCCGTGTTCCAATTGATGCGCTCGCCTGGCTTCCCGTGCTGGTAGAGCAGAGGCCTGCTCCTCCAGGAAGGCATACCGGGTACTTGCGGAAATATATTTGGTTGAGCCGCCACCACGCTTCATTGTACCCGTTGTCAGTGAGATCCCAATCAACCAACGTGCGCGCTGCCTTATGGGTGAGTGACTTCTTCAAATATGACAATTTGTAAGAGGCCGCTATTTGCTCATTGCTATGCACCGCTGCGACGAACCAATCGCGATCACCGTGCCACTTGGTCACGCTGCCGTCAAATTCCCCCTAAGTGTTCTGGAGGTCATGCTGCTGGGTCGACATGGTCAGCTGCACTGAGATCGGCTCCTTTGCACTCTGCTCTGCGCTCCTTGCTGGGCCCACTTGCTCAGTTTTACCCTTCAGAGCACCGCTCGCTCCGAAGTACCGCTGCTCTGCTCGCTCCATCGATCTGTCTAGATCGGCGCTCTCGTCGCGTTTCGCTCGGGATGCTAACTCCTCATGGAGCTCATTAAAACGCTCCCACTGTTGCTCCAAACGATTCAAACGCACCTTGGCTTCATCAAGCCCTAGTCGCCCAAACTCGTCAGCTTTGACGTGCTCTTCTGCTCTTCGGATGGCTTTGTAGGCAGACTGGTGTTGCCCGTAGCTCATCTTGTCGTTGCTCTGTTATTTTTCTCTGTTAGTGTTGCTCTGTTATTGTTGCTCTGTTGTTGTTGAAAAGAAGAAAAATTAACTAATTTTGAAAGAAGAAAAAACTGTTTCCTCTTTGTTCCTTCTGCAGCCATGCCAACACTGCATTTTTGTGCTTTAAAATTTTTGAGTCGAATAACCACACTGGTTTATTCACGCACTTAGCTCACAAGCTCAGCACTAAAGCACGCTCTTATTTAATTTCCTGAGCCGCATAACCACATTGGTTTATTCGCTCACTAGCAAACAATTATTTGCACCAATTCTCGCTCTTATATAATTTTTGAGCCGCATAACCACATTGGTTAATTCGCTCACTACCACGAAATTATTTGCACCAATGCTCGCTCTTATATAATTTTTTGAGCCGAATAACCACATTGGTTAATTCGCTCACTAGCACTAAATTATTTGCACCAATGCTCGCTCAAATCTTAAATTTTGAGTCGAATAACCGCACTGGTCTATTCTCTCATTTGCACATAATTTTCGCTCGCTCATAACTAAATTTTGAGACGAATAACCGCACTGGTTTATTCGCTCATTTGCACATAATTTTCGCTCGCTCATAACTAAATTTTGAGACGAATAACCGCACTGGTTTATTCGCTCATTTGCACATAATTTTCGCTCGTTCATAATTAAATGTTGAGACGAATAACCGCACTGGTCTATTCGCTCATTAGCACATAATTTCGCTCGCTCATATTTAAATTTTGAGACGAATAACCGCACTGGTCTATTCTCTCATTTGCACATAATTTTCGCTCGCTCATAACTAAATTTTGAGACGAATAACCGCACTGGTTTATTCGCTCATTTGCACATAATTTTCGCTCGCTCATAACTAAATTTTGAGACGAATAACCGCACTGGCCTATTCTCTCATTTGCACATAATTTTCGCTCGATCATATTTAATTTTTTAGTCGAATAACCGCACTGGTTTATTCGCTCATTTGCACATAATTTTCGCTCGTTCATAATTAAATGTTGAGACGAATAACCGCACTGGTCTATTCGCTCATTAGCACATAATTTCGCTCGCTCATATTTAAATTTTTAGACGAATAACTGCATTGGTTTATTCGTTCATTTGCACAAAACATTCAGCTCTTTGCACAAAACTTTCAGCAGACACACCGCCTTACTGTCGGCCGCCAGCAATGCGGCAGCCATAGCGCAGTATACTGCGCAAGTCTATGGCTGCGTCGCATAGTGCTTGCCTGCGCATATTCTCTGCACAAAACTCGCACTGTGTCTGCTGCGCACATTACACTCACCCCTAAATTCTTTTAGCTTTCCTGATAATATAATTTTTATTTGCTCAAGCCCGATGCACTGTACCAATTTGTCGTATGTGCTTTGAGCACACACATACGCCCTTCGTTTATTATTTTTTAGCATTGCAGTGTTGGCTCTGCTCCTATAACTCCGTGGACTGTATTTTACCTTATTATTATATTGTTCTATAATTTATTTATTTCTTGAAATTTAGTCTATTTCTTTCTGTACCTGCCTGTGCTCTCATCGCTCTGCTCACATACCATATTACAGTAAACTACGGATAAGTGCACATCGCATAAATGCAAAAACCGCATAAGTGCACTGGAACTTGAAGCCATTAGCCTTTTTTATACTTTTACATACAAAAATACACGGATAAGTGCAACACGCATAAATGCAAAAACCGGATAAATGCACAACTTTTTCTAACCTGAAAGTACTTTTTTAGTACAACTTTGCACGCATAAATGCACATCTCTCATACTACTACATACATGTTTATACAACTCTCTAGAATAGAGCAACGAAAGGGAAAACAAAATCAGCTGCTGTCATCTGCGTATGTTTCATTATTTTGCTTCTTTTGCATCAGTGAATGAAAGAGATCTGTGTTTTTTGTAAGTGATCCAAGTTTCGAATTTGATGTTGATTTAAGAGTTTAATGTAATTTTTTGTGTTTCTTACAGACAATCATGAGCTCAAAACACACCCTTACAATTAAAGAAAAGCTGAATTTAACTGAGTCCTTTAAAGACGGCGGCAGTCGGAAGGCACTTGCTGAAAAATATAACATTAATGTTTCAACAGTTACGCGAGTGTTACAAAATCAACAGAAGTTTGAAGCAATAAGGACCAGTCATGAAAACATCACCCGGAAACGCTTCAGGCCAGGGCAATATGGCATGGTAAATAAGGCCGTCACAATGTGGTTTCAAGGCATGAGGTCTAAAAATGCAGTCATCACTGGTCCTATGATTTGTGAAAGGGCTAAACAGTTTGCTGTTTCAATGAAGGTTGATGGTTTTGAGGCGAACGATGGGTGGTTGCACCGCTGGAAAAAGAACCAAAACATTGCTTTTCGCAAAATTTGCGGTGAAAAGGCTGCTGCTGACTATGGAGCTAGTAAAGAGTTGGTAAAATCAACCCTTCCAAATATAATAAAAGACTTGCCTCCTGATCAAGTTTACAATGCCGATGAGTCAGGACTCTTCTATAAGGCATTGCCTACAGGTACTTTTGCGTTAAAAGGCGAGCAAGTCTTTGGAGGGAAAATGTCCAAACTGAGAATTACGTTACTATTTTTATGTAATTCGGATGGGTCCGATAAGCGTGTTTATGCAATAGGAAAGGCCAAACAGCCACACTGCTGCATGGGAAAGGCGATGCCAATTCCATATTATGGGCAAAAGAATGCCTGGATGAGTAGCTCCTTATGGGTTGAAATTTTAACCGATTTCGACAAAAGTCTGAATAAGGATGTTGTACTTTTTGTTGACAACGCTAGTTGTCATAAGATACCGGATGAGGTTATTTTTAAACACATAACTATTCATTACATGCCACCAAATACAACCTCTCTTATTCAACCTTTAGATCAAGGAATCATTAGAAATTTTAAAGTGCATTACCGCTCATCCCTAGTACGAAAACAGTTATTGGCCCTCGAGGCAGGGATGTCGTTAGAACAGTTTTCAAAAAGCGTTAATATCCTTCAAGCGCTACAAATAATTAAACGAGCCTGGTGGCTTGTAACACCTACAGTTATCAATAACTGTTTTAGGAAAGCCGGGTTTCTAAACTGCGCAGAAGATTCTAATGATGAGGATTGTGAAACTATCGATTTACCCCCAATTCCGTCAGAAGTGTTCTCTTCAATTGTAGAATGTGATGATGGTTTACAATGCTTTGGTGATCTCACGGAAAGTGACATATTAGAAGACCCTAGTGATGATCAAGATGAGGATTTAAATTGTGGTGAAAGGCCTTGTCCTAGTCGTACAGAGGCTATTGAGGCCTTTCACACTCTGAAGAATTACATTGAAATCAAAAATGTAGATTATGATTTAGAGAAACTGGAGGAAAAAATATTTAAGGTTGGATCAGAAAACACGGTTCAAAAAAAGATTTCAGACTTTTTCACCACACGTGGTTTAGGTGAATCGAATTGAATGCAATTTCATATGTATTTTGCAAAAACCAATGGTGCAAAATATGATTACAATGATTCATTAACAGCTCTTATTTTGGCACAGAACTGAATATTTTTAATTTTTTTTTGTATGAAATACGAAAAACACTAAAACAATGAAATATAACTTTGTGATTTTTTTTATTATATGTATATACCTTAAACTGAACTGATTTTTATAAGTTTTTATAAAAAACCTGTAATGTAATGTTAACTAAATATAAATAAAAACATTAAACAGCTTTATATTTTAATTATTTTCTTAAAGTTCCTTCCAAACTGATCTGGTGTTACAGATTAATAAAAAATAATCTAATGTTTGTATAAATGCAATAATCGTGCACTTATGCAATGTTTGTATATATGCAATAGTTGTGCACTTATCCGAGTGTTGTATAAATGCAAAAACCTCATAAGTGCACAAAAAGTCCCGCGAAAACCGATGTGCACTTATCCGTAGTCTACTGTATATGTTCCGAATGCGTATTGCGCATTCAGCAATTGATGCTCCTCTAGCGCTTTGCACTTGCTCTCTTTTTCCTTCCCGCAGGCACAACGGATCAAAAGAAATCAAAAGAAAGAAATAGCTATTACCTACCCTGCCAGTACACAATCGCACATACATACATACATACATGCATATACGATCTGCGTTTACATAGAGTCTGGTGTGATTTCATAGGAACGCTTAAAATAAAGGCACAATTAAGTTTTGCACTTAATTTATGTATATAGCTACTTAATACTACAAACATACGCATGTATATGCGATCTGCTTTTACATAGCTCTGACGTCATCTCAAATGAATGCCTAAATTAAAGGCGCAATTTCATTTCGCACATAATTACTTATAGCTCTACTTAATATATACATATATGTACATATTCACATGCATCGCACCATACTTGCTGTATTGCATAGATCACTGGTACGATCCGGCTCGACATGGACCAATGTATCGAATCGACAATGAAACTATGGCAATACTTACCCTACGTCTCCACGGGCAATTTTTGATGGCATAACATCTGTCAAATTCGATTGCAATGGTTGGCAATATTTTAATGGTGGGCATTACGATGTTATGCCATTGTCATTTTGAAAATGCCGTCAAGCAATCTAGTTCGCTGTACCCACGCTTGAAAAATTTTTTTATTTATACGATGAAGAGGAAAAAAGAAGGAAACCGAAATTCTGGGTGAATCCTTTATTACAAAGAATGCAAATGCACAGTCTCCATTCATTTTAGCGTTTTAATTAATTTAATAGATGCGGTACAACGAAAATGTCCGACGATGCTTCCACTGTGAGCGTCACGAAAAAATGAAAAAGGGCTGTCCTAGAAACAAAATGACAACTGATTGCCACACAGCACGTTGGCAATTTATGGCATAACATATTTCATAACATAAATTGCCAACTTGAAGCAATTTGGAGTCTCCATTGGCAATTTGCTTGAAATTGCCAATGGCATACCATCAAAAATTGCCCGTGGAGACGTAGGGTTACTGCAATCCGACTTAAATAAAAACACAATTGTTTTAAGTGGAAAAGCATACGAAAAACCACTTTTTATTGCTCTTATAATTATGCACATACATATGTAGCTCAACAATAAATCGGCATGTATGCGATACATGTATATATGTACGAGTATATACAGTTAGTGAATATGCACAAGCTCTTGCGCGTTTAGCTCAATTGCTCTCATATGCATGAACGGACCTGCATATGTATGTGTAAATAGGTACGTTTATGTATATATATAATGTATAATGCAATGTGAACATAAATATAGTCAGCGTATATAATCTAAACGTGACTATGCTCTCGAATACCTGTGGCACCGCTCATACTTGCTCCTGTGTATAGGCTCTGTATAAGCTCCCCTGCTCCGCACCGCTCTCCTGGCTCAGCTCCCTGCACATAGATTGCACCGCACTGCTCCTTGTGCTCTCACGCACTGCCCCATTGGCACAACCGCACATCTCCATCGTCAGAAACGAACTAAACTTTAAAATACTCGCTGAACCTATTTTCGCAATGTGCGAAAACAAAAACGCATGGTTGCATTTGATACAATTTGAGTTCTTAAATTGCAAAATTGTGTTCGAAGATAATTTAAAGCACATACTAAATGAAATAATGGTTTGATTTAATTTATATCATTTATTGATGAGTGCCCACCTAATTCAGGATCGATAGCAAACCTTGGAGCTGGATACGGTGCGTTGTTCCGCTGTAATACTTCTGTATGTTTCTTCTATCTCACGTTCCACAGCCAGCAGAGAATTATGCCAATAATTAGCAGTAGAGCCGTGTAACTAGTTACATAATGATGAATATTTGTCGTTTGAATCTTTTGCAGGAATTCAATGACTTTGTTCGTCCTTATTTTTTCGTGTAACTCCTTTAGTTGTTGCAATTCATTATTCAGTTCTAAAGGGGAGCGGCTATAAATGATTCGTTCCTTGGAGCTGTTGCTAATCGACAGGTCGCCAAATGCAATATGATATGAATACAGAGTGTCTGTAACTGATTGATGAGTTTGAATGGTTGCAGTATGGTGTTTGAGTATGCCATCGTCGTGAAGTGTCAGCAGACTTGATCCTTGTAGTTCTAATAATTCCGTGACGCCATTGCAAACTGCACTAATTTGTGTCGCAATGATGCCACAATCCATTGATTTGTATAATGTGGTGGATGCCAAGTATATAATAAATAAATATCAGTTTTGATTCCTTCCAGTATGCAAGTTGAGTCGGTTTTATTTTTGAGTATATTAATTTCGCAGGAATGTGCCTGTGCTCCTTAATGGTATTTTATTGATTTATCTGAGTTCACTAGCTGGTTTGTAGTTTGTTTGATAGTCACACAGGCCTTAACTGTAGTATCCGTTAGTGCAAAATATTGGTCTCTTTGAGGCTAGTAGAAATGTTTCCGGTCATAATTTAGCATTGTGTCATTGATTATGACAGGAATCGGTTCGATACTGAAAAGGTCAAATCGCTCTTTATCGGTCAGTGGAAAATTTATTCGAAATATAATATTGTGTTGTGTAATGGCACTTTGAGAAGACATTATTCCATATAAGTGGATGACATCGTCCTGATTAAACGGCATCCTTAGACTGAGCGGTAAATGCCCCTTTATCTTCATTATTTGTTCTTGAAGCTGTTGTGGTGTTAATAGAAATGAGCTGATTCGACCTTTGCGAGTATCTGATAACGCATCAAATATGGCAGCTTCAACTTTTAATACATTCGACACCATTAATGATAGTTAAGTTACTGTTGACGTGTAGATCTCCAACACGTTAACGCGTTTTTCAATGTCGTTGAAACTCCTTGATATGTTGTATGCCTCTTCCTGCAATTTGTTTATTTTTATAAGTTTCTGTCTCTTTGCTGACTATATTTAATGTCGAATCGATTACTGATGTCTAGTTTTGAATCATCTTTAAAAAAATTTCTTCATTGCCATTGATCTGATTGATCGTTTTAGACATGTTTTCAGCATACTCCACGACGAGGACGCCGAAAAGCTTGTTAGCCAGGTTTCCAACTATGTCTATTGCACCTCTGGCTTTGCTCCGTTTCGTAATCATCGTTTCATCAGTTTGCAATTCAATGTTTGTATTGGTGAACTGTTGTGCAAGTGGCAGACACATTGTTTGCTGTTGAAGTAGTGGACACAACAATTGAAGAGTTACGGTGCTGTTTCGAAGAACATCAATCTCCCTTTGTATGGGTAACAGGTCATAATAAATTATGATTTTCCATTCTCCAACGATGCGATTAACATTACCAATTCCTTCAAAGTAAAATCCTGGTTTGTTAGGGAACTTGTGCTGGCTTATTGATGAACATAATGCAAGCGGTAGCATGAGCATAGTGATTATTAAGATGGTTGATTGGTTGAGTGAGGAAATTCTTCCCTTTTTGTATGGTGCCTCCCTAATGATGCTATCTTCTTGTTCTTCGGTCAGTAGTGGAGCCAAACGATGAATGGGGCGCATAAGCATGCCATTTTTTGTTTTGACATCGACTACTCTAATTTGTCCATCAGTACTAAGGTATGTGATGGCGATTCGCCCCATAGGCCAATACAGAGGAGCGGTGTGATATTATTTTATTAACACCATTGTTCCATCCTTTGCATTGTCAGATTGATCCTTCCACTTAGCGATACTGGAGTTCATTCAGATACTCTCTTGACCATCGGGTCCAAAATTCCTTCTGCAAATGGGTTACCAGTTTCCATCGTGTTAGAATTGATGGTTTTGATGTGCACTGCACAGCGCTGTTAATGGCGCGCCTATAAGAAAATGTCCTGGTGTAAGGGCTGTGAGATCAATGGCGTTGACAGAAGCGTTAGAGGTCGGGAGTTCAATATTGCTTCGATTTGGATTACTACTGTCTCCAGTTCCTCATAAGTGAGGGAGTAGATTGCGACGCTCCTCACCAAAAGATGTTTTGCAGATTTAACAGCTGCCTTCCACAATCCTCCGAAGTGTGGTGATTTTGGTGGTATTAAATGGAAGGTGGTACAGAAGTATGTACATGAGCGGATGATTTTGTGTTGTGCAGTGCTGTTGTGGATGGTGTCTTTCAGCTCTTCTAGTTGGTTCTTGGCTCCGACAAAGTTGGTGGCATTGTCGCAGTAAAGATTTTGGAATCTTCCTCTCCGTGACGTAAAACGATTGAGTGCGCCAATGAATACATCTATGGCAAGATCACCCACAATTTCTATATGAACTGCCTTTGTGCTGAAGCAGCAAAATACGGCAATATAAGCCTTGCATGGCCGTTTTCCTCTAATTTTGTAGTGTATCCAAATTTGGCAAAAATCGACACCTGAATTGAAGCAAGGACGTTCTGGATGAACTCTGTCATGTTGGAGATTACCCATGATTTGGTTCAAAGTATGATGGCGGGCACGCGTCCAACGGACACAGTGTTGAACTATAGATCTGGCCATAACTTTTCCTTTTATGGGCCAGAATCGTTGTCTTTTTTGAGCAAGAAGTGCTTGTGGTCCGGAGTGTAGACTCTTAACGTGCAAGTCCTGCATTATTAGTTTTGTAATTGGATCATTATATGATAATGCCATTGGATGATTAGCATCATACTGTAGATTTGATTCAATGAATAGTCCTCCCACTCTGATGATGCATTGGTTGTCGAGAAATACTGATAGTCCGTGTTGCACACTTGTCTTCTTGACTTCTTGTCCTCTTGACAATTGTTGTGTTTCGTCGCTAAAGTCGCTAAGTTGAACTGTTTTGATTATGACCATAAGTGCTTCATTAAGTTCTTCGGGTAACAATATGACCTTTATTGCTCTGTGGCTTCGATGCACATGTCTGATGAATCGCAGTACATATCCAACTACTCTTTGTAATGTTAGAAATGAGTTACGATGATGCATGTTGTAAATCATTTCACTCTAGTCCTCGTTGATTGATACAGTAAGGATATTCACCTTTCTTTTCAGCTCCGTTTTATCTGGTATGGTGAGTCCTTGCAGTATGTTTTGGGCCATGAATCTTCCTTTGCCTGAAGAAAGAGAGGACCATAAAATCACATTGAGCAACGTTTTATATCATTTGGCTCAACTTCTCTGGACAGCAAATCTGCAGGGTCATTTTTAGAACTAACATGTCGCATTGTTCCACTAACGTGAGCTCTTGAATGTGGCTAATGCGATTGGGCACAAATGATTGAAACGATGATGGTTCTGAATTTATCCAGTGTAGGACAATTTCAGAATCAGTCCACCAGAAAGAAGTGTGGTCTTCAAGTGACATCTCCTGCTTTACCCTTGATATCAGTTGTGCCCCCAATAAGGCAGCACACAGCTCCAGTCGAGGGATGGTTTGAGTTTTCAGTGGTGCGACACGTGACTTTGAACACAACAAATGAACTGTTATTGTTCCAACATTTATTAGAGATCTAACGTACACCACTGCTCCATATGCACGTTCTGAGGCATCAGTGAACAGATGTAACTGAGAAGATGCAGCTTGTTTGTGGATTGTAATGTGTCGAGGAAACCGTATCTCTTTCAGGGCCTGTAGGTTTCTGCGAAATTTTCTCCATGAGGTGTCTATTTCAATTGGAAGCGATTCGTCCCAGGATACTTTAAGTTGCCACAACCTCTGAACACAAATCTTTGCCTTTACAAGCACTGGAGCCAGTAATCCCAGTGGATCAAAAATGTGTGCTATATCGGATGTTACCGACCGCTTCGTTTTTTTTGTGGTTGAAGAGTCGCTCGTCCTTATGCTAAACTCATCGGAAGCCAAGTGACCCCAAGTGTCCTGATGCTTTTGTCGGAGTCATTGTCGAAATCTAGATCTACTTCCTGACCATCAATAGGTATTCCTTGAAGTAGTAGTGCTTGAATAGCACACCATTTTCGAAGTTTCATACCGGCAGAATCCAAGATTTTGATCAATTGTTGCTTCATCTCTAGGGCATCCGCTAATTTGTTTGATCCACACAACCCATCGTCAACATAAAACTCCTTTTCTAATGCAGCTGCACCAAGTGGATATTGAACTTTATGTGTTTTTGCTAACGTTTGATGACATTTTGTGGCCAAGTATGGAGATGATCTTGTACCATACGTTACGGTCTTAAGTTGATAGTACTGTAACTTGTTGCTGAGATTTTCTCTCCAAATTACGATTTGGGGATGTATGCGAATTTGGCGATACATTTTCTCAATGTCAGTGGTAAAAACAAAGCGAGGAGATCACTCTGTACCACAGGACCATTGTGCATTTTATTGTTGAGCGAAGCTCCACTAGATGTTTTAGCTGAAGCATTGAACACGACTTTTAACTTTGTGCTGCTGTCTGGTTTGATGACGCAGTGATGTGGTATTATATAGTGCCGGTGACATAATGTTCTCCGCATCTATCTTTTTCATGTGTCCAAGTGCTTCATACTTTTGCATGAATTTTATTAATGAAGATTTGATATCGGAATTTTTCTTCAACCGTCGTTCTAAAGAAAAGAACCGATTCATTGCCATCTGCTTTGATTCTCCTAGGCTTGATGCGTCATCCTTCAATGGAGTTTTTAAAATAAAACGTCCATTCTTATCGCGCTGAGCATGCTGAACGAAAGACGATTCCATTTTTATTCTGATGTTGTGAGTTTAGTTTCTGGGACTGGTGCATCATCGAGTTGCCAAAACCTTGCCAAAAGGATGTTAAGCTCGTCATCCATTGGTTGTATTCCACATGACAGGAAATTGTCACACCTACTTCCGATCTTACCGCTACATAGCCATCCAAACACAGTTTTTTTAAGGCGTGGCAAGTTCTCTGCCAGTTTGATTTGACCAATGGACAGGAAGGAATAGTAACATTCAGCACCAATCAGTAGATCAATTTCTCCTAGTATGTTAAATTCTGGACCTGCCAACTGTATATTTTGTGGAATGGGCTATTTTGACATATCCAAAATTGTACTGGGTTGAACTTAGATGATTGTAGGAACTACAAACGCGTTTAGTGTCATGCTGAAGTCATTTACTCGTGATTGGATTTCTGTGTTGACACTGTGTACCGAACTCCTTTTTCCTCTTGACACTCCTTCTATCCAGATGGTATTTGGTTCCTGTAATTTCAGCCTTCAAACCATTTTTTCAGTTTATAGGTTTACCTGTGAACCTGAATCGAAAATTGCTCTGCTTTCGATGATTTGTCCATTTTTGGCTGCTTTTTTAATTTTTATTGTACCAAGCAACACATAACCATTGTTTGACGTTGTGACTAGTGAAGCTTGGTCTGCTCGATTTGATGTGGTTGCTGCCGGTGTGAAGCTGTTTTGTAGCCCCTTGCGGCGCGATGGATTGACTGCAGTTGATGGTTTCTTCACGTGAAGCAACGAGTTTTTTGTTGCATATGATACAATGGCGACTTCTGCATTCTTGAGCCATATGTCCAGTCCGAAGTCAGTTCATGCTTCGTTTGAGTTTTTGCACAGTCCTTATGCGATCTTGAATATTATATTGCAAAAAGGACATGCACCGATATAACGGGTGTGAATCCTTGTTGCAAAGAATACAATTGTTTGATTGTGGTTGGGCCACAGTCGATGCTACAGTCTCAATTGGGCTTGATTTGTTGCCCACTGCCCCCAATGATTTGAATCTATTTTCCAGGAATTCCAGGAAGTGACTGACTTGTTGAATTTCTCTTGAGTTTTCCAGTGACTGTTCATAAAACAATCGGGTTGGTTTGTCGAGCTTCGCCAATAAAATGTGAAGCAACAATGGACCCCATGAATTTGTCTCAATTTGCTAGATTGTTTAGAGTCAGAAGTCCTTCATATGTAGTATCGTGTAAGGACCTTACATCTGCCGCTGAAGAGTTGTTCGGCATTCCAGCTTGATTTAACAATTGTTGAGACAATGACCCTTTTGTTATTATAATGGTCTTGCATTAATTTGCATGCTGTAGCATAGTTTTCATTACTCAGTGAAAGGTGCCGAATAAGATTCTCTGGTTCGCCGGTAACACTTGTCTTGATTTACCACATTTTTTGCGATGATGGTATCTGCTGCTTATGAATAAATTATGAAAAAAAAATCGTGAAACTGTGTCCATTGCAGATAATCACCGCTGAAATTTGGAATTGTGATTTTTGCCAACTGAACTGGACTCAGGGTCATTTGAGCAAGTGTAGATGTGCTTGGCTGCGACTCAGGTGATGGGTGCGCGGTCAATCTGATGGATAGGTGAACGAGCACCTGCTCTACTGTGTCTTCCATGTTGTAATAATCATCCATCTGATATCCATGAGAGTCCGGAGTTTTAGAATGTTCCCAAATAGTAGCATTAAGGGTCTAAATTTGGAGCCATAAACGATTGATAGTGTTTATTTTTAATTCATAGAATTGTGGTAGCTGGTCTTCGTTGTAGTCTGTCAGACCCTCACAAATTATATTCAGAGACGCTATGGCTGCTGATTGCTTTCGTATAATTCCAGGAACGTTGACTAAATTGGATATTCCAGCGCCTTGATCATGTGGAGTGGCTTCTGGAACAAGAGGTACGAAAATTTTTGAACGAGTTAACTTCTGCTCAAATCAAATTCTTCCTTGAAAGTGTCCACCATGTTCATGATTTTATTATAATAGTTGGTTGTAAAGTAATCATGGTCTAACGGTAATCCGGGCAATACTCTAAGCTTGTTGTCCCTTGTTCTTCAAATCGTGCCCAGGCTTCGCCTAAACGTCGAATGCATTCATCAAAGTAAGATAATGCCTGTTTGCGATCGACTGAATCTTTTGTGTAGTTCCTGATGACAGTTTGTATTTCGCTGCCAGTCAGATTTTGGAGCTCTTTCAATTCTTCAAAGGAAGTCTACGTTGTATTTTGTCCTGCCAGCTGCTTCTGTTGGCCTTAGACTGCTTCAGTTGTCCTGACGGCTGCTTCTTGTTCGTGATCCTTGTTGAATCACGTCGGGGTAACCAAAATGTTCGTACAATCGAGTTGGTTGCACTTTGTTAAGGCCCAAGATCTTCAATTAGCATTTGAACCGATTGAAGTTTGGATGCCTTGGATTTAGTTGCTACCAGCACTTTAACTGGTAGTAACTGGCGTGGATATCGTTGCTACCAGCACCTTAATTGGTAATAACTGGCTGAAATAAGAACGTTTGAGAAAATAAACGATTTATGAATCTTCTGGTGATTTCAGAATGACTGACTTTATTATCGATTTATACCTACGTATATATAATAAAGGGTTTTTCAAAAGAAACGCTACAAAAGTAAATCGATAGTGACAGCAAACGACGCCATATTTTTTCCCGCTCTTTTGATATTTCTCTTCAGTAAGGTTTGCCATTTCATCGTGCAAAGATATACGAGCCAACAACGAGTCGAAATTATTAAAATTTACTACCGAAATTCGGAGTCAGTCGGCTCAACTTTAAGAGCGCTACGTCCAATTTATGGTCGTCATAATTGTCCTAGCAGATCAACAATTGAGCGTCTAGTGGAAAAATTTGAATCCACAGGCAGAGTATAAAATGCTCCCGTGCCAATGAGACAAAAAAGTGCCCGTAGTGTCGAGAATATTGCTGCCGCTGAGGCTTCAGTTCAAGAAAGCCCAAATGTGTGTCTCACACGTCGTTCTCAAGCGTTGGGCATCTCTGTGGCGTCGTTGTGGCGAATTTTGCGAAAAGATCTTGGCCCACATCCTTACAATATCAAATTGACGCAAGAACTGAAGCCGCTTGATCACCATAAGCGTCGTATGTTCGTGAATTGGGCTGAGCAACAACTTGAAAATGATTCGGATTTTCAACGGAAAATCATCTTCAGCGATGAGGCTCATTTCTGGCTGAATGGCTTCGTCAATAAGCAAAATATGCATTATTGGTTAGACAGCAATCCACACGTACTCCATGAGTCATCATTGCATCCCGAAAAAATTACGGTTTGGTGCTGTTTATGGGCCGGCGGCGTCATTGGGCCGTACTTCTTCCGTGATGATCAAGACCGGCACATTACTGTGAATGCGAATCGCTACCGTTCAATGATAACCGAATATTTTTGGCCCCAATTGGATAATATGGACTTGGAGGACATGTGGTTCCAACAGGACGGCGCCACAAGCCACACAACGAATGCCCCAATCAATTTACTGCAAACCAAGTTTGGTGAACGTGTTATCTCACGAAATGGCCCAGTCGATTGGCCGCCTCGGTCGTGCGATTTGACGCCGTTAGATTATTTCCTGTGGGGCTACGTCAAGTCTATGGTTTATGCTAACAAGCCAGCGACGATTAATTAACTTCGTACGAATATCGAACGTGAAATTGCAGCAGTATCGGCCGATTTATGCTTGAAAACCGTTGAAAATTGGGTTCAGCGTCTGAACTTCTGCAAACGTACCCGTGGTGGCCATGCAAAAGAAATCGAGTTCCATACATAATGGCATCGAACGTACTTTCACAGGAATAAAGAATTTCATTGTTATCTAAAACCGGTTTTTTTTACTTAAAAAAACTTTTGTAGCGCTCTTATTGAAAAACCCGATATAAATAGCTTAATTAACAATATAAATAAAGCTAACTAAACAAAATTAGTAACAAAATACCAGTGGAAATGCAGTCACAGACGCATATCCGTCGGTCAGTGATCTATCGACAGAGCTTGTTGCTGCTTGCATTTGTCTTGGCTTGTTAAACCAAGTCCACACCATGCGGACTTCGCTTTATTTTCATAAAGTGCACCAACAAAGTATGTATGCAAGCGGACTTCTTTAAATTTGTTATTTGCATTGCTTTACTTTTGTTATATCGGACAAAAATTATTCTTATATTATAATTATTGTTGTTATAAATAGAATTAAGGAAATGTAAAACAAAAATGAAATGCTAAGAAATCACTCCCCTCGCCGGAGACTCGTACCAAAGGTGGGCGAGTTATGTATCTATAATATATAATATAATGTAAGTACAAATAATTTCTTTGCATTTGTGAATAATTGGAAGCATTTCCTATGAAATACTCACGACGACATTACTTAGGAAATAAGTAAAATATTTGTTTGATAAATAGAATATAAAAGGGAAGCAGCATGAAACTGCCAGTCATTATTGTATTGGGAGTTGACAAAGCAACACAATTAAAAACTATATAAAATAAATAATTGTTTAAAATAACAAAACTATTAAGCTTTAAAAGCTGCTTCCGCTACTTAAATATGGAGTTTGTATTCTAAACACAAATTATATCCTTTACTGCAGTGATGTCTCGCCGAACAAAAATAAGCTCCGGTAGCTCCGAGCAAATGGAAGGCATTTTCATATACTTTACACAGATTGAGCGTACCTCGCCTTTTTACCTGAAGATCCGACTCCACTTCACCAACATATCAATTGCGACAAGCAAACTTATTTTTGTGCATGCGAAACACGAAAAAACAAAAACAAATATTTGTGTGTCTCTTTGGGAATTCATGTACAGTAGGACCGCGTTAACGTGTTTACTTATGATTTCAATTTAGTTTCAATTTAAAGTGATTTTAATTTGCATTCAATATAGTTTAATATGAATTAATAAAATTTATTTGAACTTAATTTAACATAATTTGTTGACTTTTGCGCATTTGTACAGTTTATACATACGCAACTCAATGCAAATATTTTTTATGGGCGTTATCGAGCGTTTACGTTGACATGAACGCAAGTGTGTACTTATATTATATGGTTTCGTTTTTTATTGTAAAAGTGAAATATACATGCTATTCACATTCATTTTTGATTTCGATGGGAGAGTGAGTCGTTATTTTCTCAGGCTCCGGATGAATTTTTCGTGGACATCCGTGCTTTACTGATTAACAAACTGCGAACGTTGGAATTTAGTTAAAGACGAACCGTCCTCGTTTCTATAAAGGTTAGTTTTGCTTCCCGAAAATCAATATGATAGTCTTCTTGTTTTCAAGATTTAGTTTACATTTGTAATAGCTTAAAACTGGGGTTGCAGAGTTTATTTAAGGGAAAGTAATAACTCACAATCAAAAAACTAGTTTATTTTAAATTCATCTTTTTTTAAATTCATTTTTTAATGAATGCAATAAAAAAATAAAGAAATACATAAAAACGATCGAAGCCTGCTTTTATGTATCGCAAAATTTTTCGTAGCAGAAGGAATTCTTGAAATCATTGTAATGGGGTGACAATTTTTGGACAAGACGAGGCATCCGTCGTAAGTTTAAAGGGGCCGTTGTAATTTTGATATTATAGAAGAATGTGGTACGAAGCTAAGAGTCGCTTTATTTTTTCGAAAACACCTCACAATCAGGAAAAATTTCAATTTCAGTTTGCGACGTTGTGACTAGTGAAGCTTGGTCTGCTCGATTTGATGTGGTTGCTGCCGGTGTGAAGCTGTTTTGTAGCACCTTGCGGCGCGATGGATTGACTGCAGTTGATGGTTTCTTCACGTGAAGCAACGAGTTTTTTGTTGCATATGATACAATGGCGACTTCTGCATTCTTGAGCCATATGTCCAGTCCGAAGTCAGTTCATGCTTCGTTTGAGTTTTTGCACAGTCCTTATGCGATCTTGAATATTATATTGCAAAAAGGACATGCACCGATATAACGGGTGTGAATCCTTGTTGCAAAGAATACAATTGTTTGATTGTGGTTGGGCCACAGTCGATGCTACAGTCTCAATTGGGCTTGATTTGTTGCCCACTGCTCCCAATGATTTGAATCTATTTTCCAGGAATTCCAGGAAGTGACTGACTTGTTGAATTTCTCTTGAGTTTTCCAGTGACTGTTCATAAAACAATCGGGTTGGTTTGTCGAGCTTCGCCAATAAAATGTGAAGCAACAATGGACCCCATGAATTTGTCTCAATTTGCTAGATTGTTTAGAGTCAGAAGTCCTTCATATGTAGTATCGTGTAAGGACCTTACATCTGCCGCTGAAGAGTTGTTCGGCATTCCAGCTTGATTTAACAATTGTTGAGACAATGAACCTTTTGTTATTATAATGGTCTTGCATTAATTTGCATGCTGTAGCATAGTTTTCATTACTCAGTGAAAGGTGCCGAATAAGATTCTCTGGTTCGCCGGTAACACTTGTCTTGATTTACCACATTTTTTGCGATGATGGTATCTGCTGCTTATGAATAAATTCTGAAAAAAAAATCGTGAAACTGTGTCCATTGCAGATAATCACCGCTGAAATTTGGAATTGTGATTTTTGCCAACTGAACTGGACTCAGGGTCATTTGAGCAAGTGTAGATGTGCTTGGCTGCGACTCAGGTGATGGGTGCGCGGTCAATCTGATGGATAGTTGAAGGAGCACCTGCTCTACTGTGTCTTCCATGTTGTAATAATCATCCATCTGATATCCATGAGAGTCCGGAGTTTTAGAATGTTCCCAAAAAGTAGCATTAAGGGTCTAAATTTGGAGCCATAAACGATTGATAGTGTTTATTTTTAATTCATAGAATTGTGGTAGCTGGTCTTCGTTGTAGTCTGTCAGACCCTCACAAATTATATTCAGAGACGCTATGGCTGCTGATTGCTTTCGTATAATTCCAGGAACGTTGACTAAATTGGATATTCCAGCGCCTTGATCATGTGGAGTGGCTTCTGGAACAAGAGGTACGAAAATTTTTGAACGAGTTAACTTCTGCTCAAATCAAATTCTTCCTTGAAAGTGTCCACCATGTTCATGATTTTATTATAATAGTTGGTTGTAAAGTAATCATGGTCTAACGGTAATCCGGGCAATACTCTGAGCTTGTTGTCCCTTGTTCTTCAAATCGTGCCCAGGCTTCGCCTAAACGTCGAATGCATTCATCAAAGTAAGATAATGCCTGTTTGCGATCGACTGAATCTTTTGTGTAGTTCCTGATGACAGTTTGTATTTCGCTGCCAGTCAGATTTTGGAGCTCTTTCAATTCTTCAAAGGAAGTCTACGTTGTATTTTGTCCTGCCAGCTGCTTCTGTTGGCCTTAGACTGCTTCTGTTGTCCTGACGGCTGCTTCTTGTTCGTGATCCTTGTTGAATCACGTCGGGGTAACCAAAATGTTCGTACAATCGAGTTTGGTTGCACTTTGTTAAGGCCCAAGATCTTCAATTAGCATTTGAACCGATTGAAGTTTGGATGCCTTGGATTTTGTTGCTACCAGCACTTTAACTGGTAGTAACTGGCGTGGATATCGTTGCTACCAGCACCTTAATTGGTAATAACTGGCTGAAATAAGAACGTTTGAGAAAATAAACGATTTATGAATCTTCTGGTGATTTCAGAATGACTGACTTTATTATCGATTTATACCTACGTATATATAATAAAGGGTTTTTCAAAAGAAACGCTACAAAAGTAAATCGATAGTGACAGCAAACGACGCCATATTTTCTCCCGCTCTTTTGATATTTCTCTTCATTTCATCATGCAAAGATATACGAGCCAACAACGAGTCGAAATTATTAAAATTTACTACCGAAATTCGGAGTCAGTCGCCTCAACTTTAAGAGCGCTACGTCCAATTTATGGTCGTCATAATTGTCCTAGCAGATCAACAATTGAGCGTCTAGTGGAAAAATTTTAATCCACAGGCAGAGTACAAAATACTCCCGTGCCAATGAGACAAAAAAGTGCCCGTAGTGTCGAGAATATTGCTGCCGCTGAGGCTTCAGTTCAAGAAAGCCCAAATGTGTTTCTCACACGTCGTTCTCAAGCGTTGGGCATCTCTGTGGCGTCGTTGTGGCGAATTTTGCGAAAAGATCTTGGCCCACATCCTTACAATATCAAATTGACGCAAGAACTGAAGCCGCTTGATCACCATAAGCGTCGTATGTTCGTGAATTGGGCTGAGCAACAACTTGAAAATGATTCGGATTTTCAACGGAAAATCATCTTCAGCGATGAGGCTCATTTCTGGCTGAATGGCTTCGTCAATAAGCAAAATATGCATTATTGGTTAGACAGCAATCCACACGTACTCCATGAGTCATCATTGCATCCCGAAAAAATTACGGTTTGGTGCTGTTTATGGGCCGGCGGCGTCATTGGGCCGTACTTCTTCCGTGATGATCAAGACCGGCACATTACTGTGAATGCGAATCGCTACCGTTCAATGATAACCGAATATTTTTGGCCCCAATTGGATAATATGGACTTGGAGGACATGTGGTTCCAACAGGACGGCGCCACAAGCCACACAACGAATGCCACAATCAATTTACTGCAAACCAAGTTTGGTGAACGTGTTATCTCACGAAATGGCCCAGTCGATTGGCCGCCTCGGTCGTGCGATTTGACGCCGTTAGATTATTTCCTGTGGGGCTACGTCAAGTCTATGGTTTATGCTAACAAGCCAGCGACGATTAATTAACTTCGTACGAATATCGAACGTGAAATTGCAGCAGTATCGGCCGATTTATGCTTGAAAACCGTTGAAAATTGGGTTCAGCGTCTGAACTTCTGCAAACGTACCCGTGGTGGCCATGCAAAAGAAATCGAGTTCCATACATAATGGCATCGAACGTACTTTCACAGGAATAAAGAATTTCATTGTTATCTAAAACCGGTTTTTTTTACTTAAAAAAACTTTTGTAGCGCTCTTATTGAAAAACCCGATATAAATAGCTTAATTAACAATATAAATAAAGCTAAATAAACAAAATTAGTAACAAAATACCAGTGGAAATGCAGTCACAGACGCATATCCGTCGGTCAGTGATCTATCGACAGAGCTTGTTGTTGCTTGCATTTGTCTTGGCTTGTTAAACCAAGTCCACACCATGCGGACTTCGCTTTATTTTCATAAAGTGCACCAACAAAGTATGTATGCAAGCGGACTTCTTTAAATTTGTTATTTGCATTGCTTTACTTTTGTTATATCGGACAAAAATTATTCTTATATTATAATTATTGTTGTTATAAATAGAATTAAGGAAATGTAAAACAAAAATGAAATGCTAAGAAATCACTCCCCTCGCCGGAGACTCGTACCAAAGGTGGGCGAGTTATGTATCTATAATATATAATATAATGTAAGTACAAATAATTTCTTTGCATTTGTGAATAATTGGAAGCATTTCCTATGAAATACTCACGACGACATTACTTAGGAAATAAGTAAAATATTTGTTTGATAAATAGAATATAAAAGGGAAGCAGCATGAAACTGCCAGTCATTATTGTATTGGGAGTTGACAAAGCAACACAATTAAAAACTATATAAAATAAATAATTGTTTAAAATAACAAAACTATTAAGCTTTAAAAGCTGCTTCCGCTACTTAAATATGGAGTTTGTATTCTAAACACAAATTATATCCTTTACTGCAGTGATGTCTCGCCGAACAAAAATAAGCTCCGGTAGCTCCGAGCAAATGGAAGGCATTTTCATATACTTTACACAGATTGAGCGTACCTCGCCTTTTTACCTGAAGATCCGACTCCACTTCACCAACATATCAATTGCGACAAGCAAACTTATTTTTGTGCATGCGAAACACGAAAAAACAAAAACAAATATTTGTGTGTCTCTTTGGGAATTCATGTACAGTAGGACCGCGTTAACGTGTTTACTTATGATTTCAATTTAGTTTCAATTTAAAGTGATTTTAATTTGCATTCAATATAGTTTAATATGAATTAATAAAATTTATTTGAACTTAATTTAACATAATTTGTTGACTTTTGCGCATTTGTACAGTTTATACATACGCAACTCAATGCAAATATTTTTTATGGGCGTTATCGAGCGTTTACGTTGACATGAACGCAAGTGTGTACTTATATTATATGGTTTCGTTTTTTATTGTAAAAGTGAAATATACATGCTATTCACATTCATTTTTGATTTCGATGGGAGAGTGAGTCGTTATTTTCTCAGGCTCCGGATGAATTTTTCGTGGACATCCGTGCTTTACTGATTAACAAACTGCGAACGTTGGAATTTAGTTAAAGACGAACCGTCCTCGTTTCTATAAAGGTTAGTTTTGCTTCCCGAAAATCAATATGATAGTCTTCTTGTTTTCAAGATTTAGTTTACATTTGTAATAGCTTAAAACTGGGGTTGCAGAGTTTATTTAAGGGAAAGTAATAACTCACAATCAAAAAACTAGTTTATTTTAAATTCATCTTTTTTTAAATTCATTTTTTAATGAATGCAATAAAAAAATAAAGAAATACATAAAAACGATCGAAGCCTGCTTTTATGTATCGCAAAATTTTTCGTAGCAGAAGGAATTCTTGAAATCATTGTAATGGGGTGACAATTTTTGGACAAGACGAGGCATCCGTCGTAAGTTTAAAGGGGCCGTTGTAATTTTGATATTATAGAAGAATGTGGTACGAAGCTAAGAGTCGCTTTATTTTTTCGAAAACACCTCACAATCAGGAAAAATTTCAATTTCATTTTGCGATTTCTTGCTTGTACCTGTTCGTACTCACCACGCATTTATTTGATTTACCATGTCGACATAATTATACCGTTTACCTTTAAAAAAGATAAATAGGATATACTAATTTTGTTCTTTTGAGAGGGGTTGCAATTTCAAGAAAGAGGCGTGGTTGCTTTCTAAGCAATTTTTATTTTGTCCGTCCGTCTGTCCGTCCGTCCGTCTGTGGCCGCTTTTTTTCTATCTTAAAAAAAACCAGAACCAGAACCAGATTGCCATATGGGCCGATTTGGACAAAGACCTACCTCCCATATAAGGAAATTTTCTCACATATTTTAAAATGACTATATAACTTCGACCCAATTGATAGAATAGTTTTTGGCAATTATGGAGATGTGGGTCCTACTAAACATTAAGAAAAAAGTGGGCGGTATATATTAACTGCCATGCTTACTATCAAAAAATATTAATAACTTAAGATCTTGTAGAGATTTACGGACGAAATTTTACGGGAAGGAACATGTGGACATTTCTATCTGCAACAAATAGCGTTGATTAGGGAAAAAACACTTCCACTTTTGATATAAGGAACTTTCGGGTGGAAAATTAAAATTAACCTACGTATCCCCGTATTGATGCCATCGGAATAAAAATTTGCAAAAATATACATGGGGTCGATAATAGTTTATGTGCAGAATATGCCACACCCACAATTAACCAAAAATTATTACTAGGTTCCTATTAAAGATTTATCAACAAAATTCGACAGGACAGTTCTAACATTAAACACCACACAAAAAATGAGCGGCTTATTTTTAAAGCCACGCCCAATATTGACATATTATTATAACTAACGACCTATACAATATTTTTAGACGAAATTTTACATTAGTATGTACGAGTATATGAAACCTACAAAGCCACATTCAAAATTCGGAGTCGATCAGATGAAGGATACGCCTCCCTCCCATATAATGAACTTTGGGGACCCCACTGAAAACAATTACTCTTCCTATGCTTCTAGTGATGATATATAAATACAAATTGGTAGATGCATACATTGGGTCTGTACTAACATGCGATCTAAATATGGGTCACAATTAAAAAAAATATCATTACTAGGTTCGTGTTAAATATTTATGAACGAAATTTCACAGGAATGTTGCGGGTACCAAGATTACACATCACACAAAAACTGTTACACCCACTATTGACATATTATTATAATTTACGACCAACACAATATTTTTGGACGATATTTTATATTAGTACATAGATTGATTCAATAAAGACACATACAAGAAATGGGATCGATCAGATAAAGGCCACGCCTCCTAAGTAAAAAGAAGTATCATCGGAATCATAAAAAAAATATGAAGAAACTCTAACAATGGAAATTTCCTAACTAAAACAATTGTTTGTATTCATTTCCTTTTTTTATTAAATAAACGAAAATAAGGAATTTAAGCATACGTGTCCACAATTAATTGAATTATATGTTTGATTTTGCATCTAATTATATGCGGTATCGTTTCCAAGGTAATTGATTAGTTCCTGTGGCGGTGGTAAATTTACAAAACTATCGAACAGTTTTTGAGACAATTACCGTTTTGTTATTATATCGGTTTTGCATTAATTTCCATTCTGTAGCATAGTTTTCATTACTCAGTGAAATGTGCCGAATAAGATTCTCTGATTCGCTAGTGACACTTTTCTTGCGGTAACACATTTTTTGCGATGATGGTATCTGCTGTTTATTAATAACTTCTGAGAACAAATCGTGAAACTATGTCCATTGCATATAATCACCCCTGAATTTTGGAATTGTGATTTTTGGCAACTGAACTGACTCATGGTCATTTGAGCAATTGTAGTTGTGCTTGGCTGCGACTCAGGTGATGGGTGCGCGGCAATCTGATGGATAGTTGAACGATCACCTACTCTACTGTGTCTTCCATGCTGTTATAATCATCCACCTGATAACCATGAGAGCCCGGAGTTTCAGAATGTTCCCAAATAGTAGCATTAAGGGTCTAAATTTGGAGCCATAAACGATTGATAGTGTTTCTTTTTAATTCATAGAATTGTGGTATGTATTTGATTTTTCACATTTTGTACGATCCAAACAAAATTATTTTCCCCACTCTCAAACAACCATCATCGCACAAGTTTAAAACTCAACTCTCTCTCATATTTCTTCTCTTGCTATTTCTCTCCTCGTTTCCGAACCGATTTTCTTTGTTCTTCAAATTTACTTTTGAAAAATGTTTTCCATAAATTAAATAATAGAAACCGTAACGGCACACCTGGACGAGACAAATGGACAGCATACCACCGGTAGAACACAGTATATAATGGTGTCTCAACGTAGGCCACCGCCCACGACATCGAGCCGAAGATTCTCGTCCTCCAGCGACTGGGCGAGCCGGGTTAACTATAATATTGTAAAAGACATACTTCCAATACAACAAACCGGAGCCAATTGCCAACTACATATATCGTAACTACCAAAGAAATGTTACTTTAATACTTGATAGACCATTAACAACCTATTTTTCTTTCACAAGTCATCTACACCCCGCAGACAACCGGATCCAAAAATAACATCACGGAGTCACATAAGATCACGGGCCGGGTAACGGCGAGTTAGACAAGTTGCACACGCAGGGCAATATTGACAATATCAATTAGTTTCTTAATTAAGTTTTGAACAGTGCAGACGTGTTTAAGCTCGCTCCGCAAAAATTAATTCTTTAATACAAATTTATTAAGTTAAAGTAACTTAAGTTGTAAAGAAAAAGTGCAATAGTGCAGTGATCGACTAGAACGAATCTACCGGCACTTACTGGGACACATCTTTTAAAATAGAATAAAATAAGAACAAATCTCAAATTTATAATGAGTGTGGCTGACACACTTAAACAAAAAACAGCAACAAAAAGAAACGCATATTTATCTTTCGTCTCAAACGAAAACAACTGCAACTCCAAATTGCCGGTCGAAGAGATAGAGAGCAGAGCACGATCTTGCTCTCCCGGTCTACTAGGTGCCAGCAATTCCCTACCTTGGAGTGTCCAATGCGAGACTCCCACTATGGAGTTTTATCCACCAGTTACTACTTCAGCAACCACAATAACAACTCAAAGCTCCTCTACCACAATTGTAACACCGGTGACTGCGACGGGAACGATTAGCTGCAACTCACCAATAATGGCAATCGGAACAACACCAATTTCATCAGCAACAACAAACACGCAAGTACAAAATATAAATATTAAAACCAGTAATAACATACCGAAAACCGAAAATAAAAACACAAAACGAAACCGCGAAAAACAATCGCCAAACAAGTTAAATGAACAAAATACTAGTAACAAAAGACCGAAAAATAAAATATTCAACACAACAAAAACATCACTCCAAAAATATTGGTTGAGCAAGTCTATCACTCCAAACACAACAAACAGATTTGAACTGTTAGCAGTAAATGACAAAACGGACTCTCAAGACAACAGTGAAGAAGAAAACAACAGTGGGACAAATGCGAACATTAATATACAAAAACCAATTACGCAACGTTTACAAAAACCGCCTCCTATATATGTTCAGAATGTTGAAAATATAAAAGCCTTATCTGAAGCACTAAATTCCATGCCAAATATATTGTACGAAATGAAAATTCTAAGCAAGAACGAAATAAAAATTCAACCAAAAGAATCCACACACTACACAAAAGTAATTGAATTATTAAAGCAAAAAGGGACAAAGTATTACACATTTCGACCAAAAGATGAGCAAGGCCTTAGAGTGGTATTACGAAATATGCACCATTCAACCGACACAGAATACATTAAAAACGAATTAGCCGAACTAGGCCATGAAGTGACAAATATCCATAACATCCAAATAGCTAATGGTGCCAAAATAAAACAACCACTTTCACTATTTTCAATTGAATTGAAAATAAAAGATAACAATAAAGGCTATACGAGTACGACATTACTCACCTCCTACACTGCAAAATTAGCATTGAGCCACCCCGACAAAACATAACAATTCCTCAATGCACAAATTGCCAAAAGTACGGCCACACAAAAAACTATTGCCAGATAGACGCGGTGTGTGTCAAATGTGTTGGAAAACACAAGACAAACATGTGCACAATTAAAATCGACGCTGATAGAGTAAATATTAAATGCGTTCATTGCGGTGAAAACCACACGGCAAACTACAGAGGATGTGCGATATATAAAGCTCTACAAGTCCAGAGATACCCTACACTCCGCAAGAAAGAAAGAAATGAACAAATCAATATTGAAACAAACCAAAACAATCACAATACAAAAATAAATGGCCAGAAAATCAGCTCTGGTATTTCATACGCTCAAGCTGCACAAATGGAAACAATATCACAGTAGCCAAATCAAATAAAATGCAACAGCACATATGAAATAATATCAAACAATGACGATCTATCCGAATTAAAAATAATGATGAAACAACTAATAAATCAAATGACCAGTATGATGAACATAGTAACTATGCTTGTATGCAAAATAGATGAACGCAGTAAATAAAATAAATTTGGCAATATGGAATGCAAATGGACTGTCGCGCCATGAACTAGAACTAAAGACTTTCCTAATAAATAATTCAATAGATGTTAATCTCGGAAACACATGCTACAGACAAAACATATGTTAAATTCCCTAACTTTGACATCCATTACACAAATCATCCTAACAACAAATCTCACGGTGGAACGGCGATCATTACAAAAAAAAATATGAATTAAATTGAACTTGACGCATATAAAAAAGAAAACCTTCAAGCAACCACAATAGCACTAAATGACTCGAAAGGACAAATCGTAGTATCTGCTGTATATTGTCCACCAAAATATAACAACACAAAAGAGCAATATCTAGACTATTTAAAAAAACTGGGGAATCGCTATTTAGCCGGAGGTGACTATAACGCTAAAAATTTTTTATGGGGATCAAGGTTGACAAACACAAAAGGACGCGAGTTACTTAAAGCTATACGATATAGTAATGGTCAATTCATTAGCACTGGTGAACCAACATATTGGCCAAAAGATACAAAAAAACAACCAGATCTAATAGACTTCTGCATAACAAAAAATATTCTTCTTAAGCAGCTGACTATTAAATCATGTTTAGAATTATCCTCAGCCACTCCCCAATCCTAATGGCATTACTAGGATCAATAGAGACAAGACTTTTCTCAGGCATCTATAACAATAAAACTGACTGGAATAATTTTCGTCTAGCACTGGAAAAACAACTAAAAATAGATATACGATTAAAAACAACAAATGAAATCGCATACTTCAATCATAGCGTCATCGAAGCAATCACAGCTTCAACACCGAAAACATGGCAAATCATTAGGAATCCGGAAGATAAACGCAACCTAAACAAAGCAACAAATGAATTAAAAATTTTACTTCAGAAAAACTGAGAAAAGGAACTAGAAAAACATATGCTGAACTTGGGAACGACCACATCAACAAATTACTCTCTTTGGAAGGCAACGAAAACACTCACTGGTGCAATAATACATAAACCTCCTATCAAAACACAAACCGGTACATGGGCGAAAACAAGTAAAGACAAAGCCAACACACTGGCCAAACATTTCCTTGAAATATTTACAAGCGAAATGGACAATCAAACCACTCATCTTGACAATGTAATAAATATCCCGCAATCCAAAACAAAAAAGATGTCAGTGGCAGAAATCAAAAACAAAATTAAAAAATTAAAAGACAAAAAGGCGCCAGGATATGATCTGATAAGCGGGAAAATGCTAAAAAAAAATGCCTGATATAGCTATAATATATATCCGAAATATATTTAACTGCGTGCTAGAATCTAAGTATTTCTCTCGCTTATGGAAAGTTGCACAGATAACAGCCATCAGCAAGCCAGGAAAAGATGCCACCAAAATAACTTCTTACCGGCCTATCAGTCTATTGCCAATACTATCGAAAGTATTTGAAAGGATACTACAGGACAGATTAGAGCCAATCTTAACAACACAAAATTTAATACCCAGCCATCAGTTTGGATTTAGAAGAGAACACTCAACTGTGCAACAGGTCCACAGGGTTGTAAACAAAATCCTTGAAAGTATAGACAACAAAAAGTACAGCGTAGCTGTATACTTGGACATTGCAAAAGCATTCGACAAGGTGTGGCACAAAGGACTTCTATATAAACTTAAGCGAATAGTTCCACAAAATTATTATGACATTTTAAAGAGCTATATAAGCGAACGAAAATTCTACATAAAATATGACGAGGATTGCTCAGATATCCTACCAATGACAGCTGGAGTACCACAGGGCAGCGTATTAGGACCTCTACTATACTTAATATTCACAGCAGATATACCAATTCCAACGAAAAGCAATGCGATGATAGCAACATTCGCAGACGACACAGTTTTAATGGCATCACACAATGACGAAAAAAAGGCAACAAATGCAATCCAACATATATTGGACAATGTAGTAGCATGGTGTGACTTATGGGGAATATAGATAAATAAAGACAAAACTGTACAAGTTGTATATACAAACAGAAAATCGACAAAATACAGCCTTGCTATAAAGGGCAAAAAAATAAAAACTCACTCTGCTGCAAAATATCTTGGAATAACCATAGACGAAAAATTGACTTGGAAGTAGCACATCATTAACAAGCGAAAGGATGCAAAAAATAAGTACCGACAGTTAAGCTGGCTACTTGGACGAGCATCTAGACTATCTCTCTACAACAAACTAATAATATACAAGACAATAATAGCGCCTATCTGGAAATATGGAATCGAGATATGGGGCACAGCTAGCATAATCCAACTTAAATTTAATACAACGAATGCAGTCAAGAATACTACGAACAATTACAAATGCTGAATGGTATATCCCGAACGAGGTTATACACCGTGACTTACACATTGAAACCATCAAGGACACAATCACAAAATGCGCCACCAAACATAATCACCGACTGAGAGGGCATCGAAACCTGGAACTGCGTAGTGCAGCAGACACGGGGGGTGCAACTCCAAGAATATTGAACCGAATCACCCCTGCAGAACTTACAGGGGTGAATAAAAAAATAAATACATAACAATAAGAAAATAAATAATTAATTATATACATAAATAAAATGATGGATAAATAGAGAAAATTTAATAAACAAATAAATAAAAGAAGTTCTGTTGGCATTGGCAAAAAGAGCATATTCAATCCAAACCTGCACAAAATATTACTTAATATAATTGTTATAGATTGTAATATATAGAGGGAGAAATAAAAAAAAAAAATTGGTTTCAGCTCGCCTAATTCTTGTAGTTCTTTGAAGATGGAAGAGTCATGTAAGAGTCTCTGCAATTCTTGAAACCTACTAACTTATCTATTCAACTCTAACTCCCGCAACTACCTCATAATTTTTGCATGGAATACACCTAACGGTTTCCAGGGGAAATTCTTGAGTAGGTACAGGCAATTGCCCACGGCCTTCACCACTCGACACTTCTCAAACTTCCAGAATAATTTTGCGTTTATATTTCTGGTGTTATTGCTTCGAGCAAAATTAAGTTTGTGAGCAACTTGCCCTGGATCAAAATGAACTTTCGAGCCCGCTTGTTGTGTAGGCAAGCTCCCCTTAAATAAGCTAAGTGGAAATTTGTTTGCTGCCGATCCCGAATCAATCCGATCCGATTCTCTCGCGGAATACCACGTATGGTTCCTTCCTCTAAAGCCCCCAACTTATGAACGAACTACTATCTGCTTAACGCACAATCTATTTCTGAGAGATAATTATCCCAGTCTCAATGGTCACTGCGTATATAAGCCCGAATATCGGTTAATACTGAGAGATTCACTCCCTCAGAAGCGTTATCCTGTGGAGAGTATAATGCAATCCCCACATGCTGCACTTTATAGGTTTTAATCAGTTTCTGAAACTGTCTACTCGAGAACTGTTTCCCATTATCTGATAGGACCACCACATTGGGACACCACATTTTTGAAACACCGCACTAACCAGCAAATCTATGACCACAGGGGCAACCCTGACTAAGCATAGAAGTGGAAAACTGATCAACAAACTTATCTAGTCAAAAGTGTTAAGATAATTCAAAAATATTAAAAACTGTGCACAAGTGTGCGTAAGCATACTGTCTTGCTGTGCCACGATCAGAGCGAGAAACACTTTAAAAGTGGTAATCTCATCCAGCTGCATAGCGGACAGATCGCAAAGTGAACAAAAACAAATTGATTTAGTGTGCTGAAACAAAAACAATATTTTTGCCGCGCTGAATCAGCTGAATATAGGCGAAAATTTTTTGAAGCCAAAAAGTATGAAGTGGATTTGATTTTTGTTTTTGTCCAACTAATATAATTAAAAATAGAGTTACCAAAAAACTTTTCAAAACAAAATTAAACAACAAAAATTTTAAAAAATTAAAAAACCGTAACGACAACTGGGAATAGAACAACCGAAGCCGCAACAGTTACAACAGTAGCTGCCGCTGAATTCGAAGCTATCCCCAAATTCCACAAGCAGCCAAAACATGAATGTGCAACAGGAAATTCAGCAACTTCAGCACCAGCTGCAATTATTATACCAGCAACAAGCTTCGCCTCAAGTATTAAGTAGTAAGTCTACACCAAGTAACGGTTGGACTGTTGTTGACCCCAAAAAAAGACCCCGTGAAAGCCCAGGTAAGCCCAAAGCCCAATACCAAAAACCACTGCCAATGTTCATTGTTGAGCTAAAAGCGAACCCAAACAACAAGAATATTTACGGAGTCAAGTACTTTATCAATTCGAAAATTGTATTTGAGCCACCTCGTCCAAAGTGCGAAATCCCTCAATGCGCTAACTGCCAGCAGAATGGTCACACAGAAACCTACTGCCGCAGAAAACCGGTCTGCATTAAATGCACTGAAACTCACTCGTCTGCAGATTGCTCGTGTAACACGAGAACTGATGACGTCAATGCATCAGTATGCATTGTGTGAAGGTAATCACCCAGCAAATTATAAAGGCTGTATGGTGTACAAAAAATTGCAAACATTAAAATATCCACCACTGAGAAAAAAGGAACCCAATCCAACACTTGTTATCCTCCAACCATCGAATTCACTTTCATACACCCAAGTAGTTAAAAATACTACTCAAGATACGAGAGAGAATACCTCAGCCCCAAATCCTAAGGAAATCGCCTCCAAGTCTCCAAATAAAATGCGAGAATTGATCATGCTTCTCAATGAAGTCATGCAGCAAATCACAAGTATGATGAATCTACTCGTAATTCTCATGACGATAAACTGTAGTTCTTCAATTCCATAAATATTCTCATATGGAATGCAAATGGGCTATCCAAACACATATTAGAGATTAAAGCACTACTCCAGACTCACGACATAGATATTCTCCTAATATCTGAAACTCATTTTACCTATAATAGCTACTTTCAAATACCAAACTCTATCACACAATGCACCCCGACAAAAAAGCACACGCCAATTCTATTATAACAAAAAATAATATCAGACATATATTTTTATTAAATCTTACTCCACAGAAGCTATTCAAGCCACAAACATAGTTGTTGAAGATTGGAAAGGCCCAATTACAATCTCAGCAGTATATAATCCACACAAACATGCAGTCAAGACAGAGGAGTATGAAAAGTAATTTATAACCCTCAGAAATAGGTTTTTAGCTGGAGGAAACTATAGTGCAAAACATACATATTGGGGTTCCCGTCTCACTACTCCCAAAGGCCGAGAGCTCTTGGCGGCTATAACAAATCTAAAATTTCTCACAGCTTCCTCAGGCTCACCAACGTGATGGCCAACTGATCCAAATAAAATCCCCGACCTAAGAGACTTTTGCATAATGTAAGGCATATCGACTAGGGATATAACATGCATGCTATGATCTATCCTCTCACCATTCTTCAATAATATTTACAATAATTAATAATATTGTTGACTCACCTTCGGAATGTCGCCTTTACAAGAGCAAAACTGATTGGAATTACTTCCGACTGTCAATATCTTCGACAATTAGCCTGAGGCACTCGCTTATGTCTAGTGAAGATATCATGATAGCTATTGAACACTTCAGTAATTGCCTCCAACCGGCTGGTTGGAAGTCAACACCTGCCCTGAACAATCGTCAATGTACGCATATCTCTCCTCTCTTCTAAAAGGAAAACTGGGACAAAAACGCAGGGCAAGAAAGAGTGGCAATAGAGTAGACTTCCTGGGGATCAGAAAAAATTAAATACACTCTCAAAAGATCTCAAGGAGCGTCTCAAAACAGAACACAACTCTCAACTTCAGTACTATCTCAGTAACCATGATGCAAATGCTGCCACCGACTATTCCCTCTGGAAAGCAAGAAAAAAGTTAAACTCTGGCACAATCTGCCATCAGAAAGGAAAACAAAGAATGGGCTAAAAGTGGTATCGAAAAAGCATGCACATTTGCACGATATTTTTAAAGAGTGTTTAGCCCACACGAAATCGAACCATCTGTTATCACTGCAGAAAGAGTAAGAGAAACCTTGGGACACATCCATACACAAATTTTAAAAAGGAGATGTTAAGGAAGCGAACAAAAAACTTAAAGCAAGGAAACGATCTCATTAGTGGTGAAATATTAAAACAGCTTCCGGAAGAAGGATTCACTTTCCTGACTTATATATACAACGCAATTTTATTATCTGGTGTTGTTCCCCCTCAATGGAAAGTGGCTTGAGTAAAAATGATCCTTAAGCCCGGAAAAGTCCAGACAAAATTGAGTCATATCACCCCATAGCTTTGCTGCCCATCGCCTCTAAAATTTGGAAAGCCTTCTTCCTCAAAAGATTAATGCCAATAATAAAAGAACGAAAACTAATTCCTAATCATCAATTCGGCTTCAAGAAAAAACACAATACAATTAAACCGGTTCATAGACCTGAGAATTGCATTCACACTGCATTCTAGCAAAAAAAAAATACTGTACAGCGGCGTTTCTCGATATACCCCAAGCTTTTGACCGTGTCTGGCATAACGGATTAGTCTACGAAATAAAGATAACACTTCCAATAAACTATTACATAATTATCAAATCCGACCTTAAAATCGATACTTCTTTATAAAACAAGGTGAAGAACAATCTGAAATGAAAAGTTCGGCCGGTGTACCCCAAGGCAGTGTCATGAGTTACATCTGATACTTTTTTATATACACAATTTACCGGTCTGCGAAGGAACTATCGTTGGCACAATTGCAGCCACCCTTTCACAACTGGCTTCGCTTAAATTTCAAAGGGGCTTAGACAGAGTCACTAAATGGTTGAAAGATTGTGCGAATCAAGTCTAATGAAACGCAAAACCTGCCCACCCGTAAAACTCAACTATGTGAATATACCACAGTGCAATGTGTCTAAATACCTGGGTATGCACCTCGATAGCAAACTAACATGGAAAATTCATATATTCACCAAACGTAAGGCGCTGGGGAAAAAGTTTAGAAATATCCACTAGCTGTTCGATCGAAATTCCCAAGTTTCACTCGAAAGTAAGCTCTCATTTTACTCAGCCGTCTTAAAACCTATAAGCCATATGGCATACAACTGTGGGCATTGCGGCAAACCTCAAATATCGAAATACTCCAGAGATTCCTATCAACAACGCTGCGTATGATTGCAAAAGCTCCATACTACAAAACGAACAACCAACTCCATCGTGACCTGAAAGTCCCGACGATTGTGCAAGAAATAAAAAAGACAGCTGGGTTTAGTACCTTGTTGTAGGCTTCTGTGGCTACCCGTTTAGCACGATCTTAGTTATCTCTATCCAACTCGTGCGCTCGCTGTAGCTGATATTTCCGTACGTAATTTGGGTCATCAGCATTGTTTACTGGCGCACATTTGCGATTCAAATTTGCTGGCATGTTGAAGTCAAACCCGTTTAGTGTTCTAAACGGAGTTTGCTTCGTTGATATATGTACAGTATTGTTGTGTACATGCATGGCCGTAGTTAACCAGTTAGAGCCATCCTCTTTGACGAAACTACTCAAGTATTCTGCCAGAGGTCTCTGACTTCGTTCTAGAGAACCGTTCGTTTGAGGATGATAAGGATTAATTTGTAATTTCGTACTCATAATCATTTTACCAAATACTGTAAATAGAGAATATGCGACAATCACCCCTCGTGTACTAAAACGTGTTGCAGACCAAGAGGAATATCATGTTGCAAGAAATCAAACATTTTTGGAAAATATTTAGAAACATTGTTCTTGTGGACCGAAAGTGTGGTAGACAAATTAAAGGAACTTGAGTATTTTCTTTTTTAGTCTCTTCGTGTATTTCGATTTTGAAGAATTCAATAATGAAAAAGTATAAAATATATTTTCTATTATAAAAAATACAATTCCCTTTATGATATGTCCACCCTCATATTAGCGAAGTACTAGGAGTGCATATTTTTAAAGCATACACAAAATCACCGACCTTCTGATTGGCTGCGGGAATTTAGTGTATCAGTTTCTTTCTATACACGCACCAATATACGAAATTCGATTCGTACTCGTATGTAAATGTTGAAAATAATACAATTTAAACAGTTATTCTTCAGGACTATGAATGTAGGTCAACAGAAATCGTATGTTTTGCAGTCATATGTTTTTGAATTTTTGTTACAAAGAATAATTTTATGCTCATGTGCACACACTTATAAGAACAATTTTAAAAAAAGGCAATTATTAGTTATTAGTTTCTATATTACATTTCATTTTTAAATATAAGATAAGCCAAATCACCATGTCAGGTTATTGCCATCGATATGGACTTCAATTAGTCTAAATGTTGATTTGTTGTTTATTCTAAATTATACCGTTACTTAATTCTATTAAAACTATTTAGCCACCAAATTTTGCGAAATGCATAAAAATCATATTTTATAAAAAAGAAAAAAATATCCTCGGTTTACGTTTAAAATTTTAGGGAGGAAAAATATTCATTTGCATTTTGAAGAAAACATTAAAAAACAAATTTCTTTATAAAATAACAATAATTTCTGGGAGTCGAACTCGGATCTCCAGGTACAAGATTAACCTGCTTACAACCACGACCAAAGAAGCCGACAATCATTCAACTGACTTATAAGCAGATTACCAAAAGAAACTGTTTGTTGGTAAACAGCTGATTTTTTGGCTTCTCAACTAAACTTATCATAATTGAATATTTTGATTTCAGAATTTTGTATTATTTCGATTTTAGAATTTGGAATTACTTTCAATATTGACAATTATCGCGAAATTGCGTTTTCTCATTTCAAAAACACATACTATTTTATAAAATCTAATACACACTTCATTTTATACGTCCATGAATGAACAATTGTAGATTAGAATTTTTTTCTGTTCAGATTTTTAGAAAGTTTTGTAAAACTAAATTCATATTTTGGCTGATTTTTGAATTTTTGTTCCATTATAATAATAATAAATAAAATAAAATTTATGTTAAGTATGTTGGCCATTCATACAAGGGTAACAGAAAACGAAGACAGCATCTCACTTCACATTTCACAATATTCTCAATTCAATATTATATAATTTCAAATTGTTACATTCCATTTACCGCATGTATATGAATTTTTTTTGTATTTTTTTGTATGTGTGTATAACACAGGATAGAATTTTAACAATCTAACCAATTGTATCTGTACATCCCCGTACCGCGCTATCACTTGTTTTGTCCACAAGCTACAATTATTTGGTTTCTGTTTATTCCTTGGATTTATATGTGTCTGTGGCCTAGGCCTGTACGAGTATATATGTGCCCAAATACAGTAAATAGATCTATTTACTGTATTTATATGTGCCTCTTTGATTTCATACAACTTATAATAAATTATGAAAAAATGAATGTTGTAATTTTAGAATATTATATTATTTTGAAAATTAACAATTTTCGTGAAACTGCATTATTTCATTTCAAAAATACATTCTATTTATAAAAATTTTTGTAAAAATGGATACATATTTTAGTGATTTTGTAACTTTTGTTACATTATAATAATAATACATACAATTTGGTCTTCTTCTATTGAGTGTGTTTGCGATTCATACAAGGGCAGCAGAAACGAAAACAGCATAAAACTTCATGTTTTATAATATTCAATTGGAAATTGAATATTATAAAACAGACAGACACAACTGTTTAGAGCATGTAGATGAATTTGTTTAGGTTGTTACTTGTAAATATGTGTATTTCGTTAATGCAAGGTTGCATTTTTTGATTCATAATATACCGTATTTGCCCTGTTGGCTAGCTGTTTCTCTCTTTCGTCATACTTTTCTTTAGTTTCTGCTTCTTTAATAACAACACTGGCCTTCTCCCTTTTGGCCTTTGCCTTTGCTCTAGTTTGAACTACCGATATCTTTTGCTTTTATGGCACTCTGGTAAGTGCATCTGCATTTAGGTTTTTTTTCCCAGGTTTGTATATGATTTCAAAATCATACTCAGACAATTTGTGCCGAAAACATGCAATCCGAGATATTTCATCTTTAAGATTCGCTATGCCTCTCAGCGGTTGATAGTCGGTGAAAATTTTGAATGGGCGTCCTAGCAGATATGCCCTAAAATTCTTCGTAACCCACACTATGGCTAGAAATTCTTTCTCTATTGTAGAGTATCTCTTCTCCGTCTCACTAAGCGCTTGCGAATGGTATTGGTCGGTCATTACCGACTTCCCCTTGTGACAATACTGCCCCCAATGCCTCATTGCTAGCATCGATGGTCAACAAAGACTTTGCTCAAAGTCGGGGTACGCCAAATTCGGTGGCGAGCTAATTATCTCTTTTAGCCTCTCGAATGCTTGCTGACAGCTCTCTGTCCATTCAAACTTTGCTTATTTACGTAGCAACTTATTAATTGGCAATGCAATTCCGGCTAGGCCTTCTACGAACATTCTATAATAGTTCACTAGCCCTATACTTGCACTTCCTTTCTGTTTCTCGGAATCGCTAAATTTCTTACGCATTCTATCTTCTGCAGATCAGGCAGGGCGCCTGCCGCTACACAACGATGGAATAAATAAACCACCTCTCCTCGCAAAAATTGACACTTCTCCGTGTTCAATTTCAAATTGTGCTCTCGTAATTTCTGGAGCACCATGCACAAGCGCTGCTGCAAGTTCTTCCCATAAATAACAATATCACCGAGATACACAAAACAATCTAACCCTTGTAAGCCTGTAAGCACATCAGTCATTAACTGTTGGAAGGTAGCTGGTGCTCATGACCTGCCCTAAACCGGTGGTGCAGGCGGTCTTTTGCTTATCGTGGGTATCCACCAAAACCTGATGGTAGCCACTCGCTAAATCAAGTGTAGAAAAATCCCTACTGTGTCCTAATTGGCCCAGGATTTCTTCTATCCTTGGTATCGGGAACACCTGCTTGATAGCGGCGTCGTTCAATTTCCTAAAATCGACGACCATTCTCCACTTCTTCTGACCCTGAACACCCCCTTACTTGGTACCAAAATTATTGGTGAGTTCCAAGGCGAGATACTCGGTGAAATCATGTTATAATTTAACATTCCCTCCGCTTGACTGTTTACCTTGTGGCAATCTGTATTATTTTTGGTTTATTGCTAGTTGATCCGCTCTAGTAGGTATTTCATGCTCTACTTCCAGTGTATATGTTACCTGGCCATCACTAGAGGTATAATAAATGTACACTCTCTTGTGCATTTGTTGGGGTGGTGTCCTTGTTTGTCGACGAGAGACGTCCTGTCTCGGTTCGCTGGGCGAGTCCCTGAAAACACTAAACCACTTTCTTAAATAAGCACTACACTATTTTAGGTTTAAAACAACAAGAAGCTTTATTCTTAAAATACTAGTTCTTATATACTATTTACAAATAAACATTACAGTCTACGTCTTGACTTTTCTGGTGTTCCAGTTACGCAATTGTTATTTGGTGTCAGTTGCTCAAGCCAACTGACCTACTGAAAGTAAAAGTGTCGTCGGTGCATTCTAAATGCCCCTCGTCAGCTTGACTGCGGAACTGTGACACCCTAAAAGTTTACATCATAATTAATGCATAAATACTATTCATTTACAATATTTGCACCCTAAAAATATGTGCGTTCTTAACGAATTTAATAGGAGCCGGTGCTGTGAGTCAACTACGCGTAGGTAGCTTGATTCTAACTCACAACATCCCTCCCCTCTTTCTAAAAGAAGTTAGTGCAACTAACTTCCCTTAAATCTCTACAATATTTTTCTTGCACTGCAAACAATTATGTGCATCGATTTAACTCTATATTACATACATACAATTTGTTTTTATTTATTTATTTTTTTTTAAATCGCCTTATTTTTTTTTCTTTACTTTGTTTTTGTTTTTTCTTATTTTTATCTATAATTTTTTTTATATTCCCCTTTTTATAATTTGGTCTTTAATTGACTCTTTTCTCATTGGCGTATGTAGAAATATCTAAACAATTCTATTCTATACCTAAAACCTTATATTATACTGCGCCCTCTGCTACCTGCTGGTCCAGTTGACGACCGTCGTTGTCAGAGTGAAGTCCTTCGATGAACTCTGCATACCCCTCCCTTCTTTGTGGACCGGTACGTAAAAAGATGATACTAGCTTGCGCGACTAGCTGCGCTTCAGACGAAGTCAAAATAAATATTCGATATTCGCTTAGTGAGTGACAATGGATATTTTCTCATTGGAGAAATCGTTACGAAGTTTAGCCGATAAAACTTGGCTTTGTTATTCTCGATCTTTTCGTGGTTAAAACGATTTTTTGCGCCAGGAGATTATTCTGCGAAGCTAATTGAACGATGGTAGTTGTGGCTGTTATTGTTGTTGTAGCCGTTTCTCGGTAAAATTACGGAGTAACCTCGGGTTTTGGCTAAAATTACCTTTTCTTCTTTCTAGACAATAATACAATATACATACTGACATATGTAATAATGGCAGACACGTTGGATTTTTTTATCCGGACAACGTACACGTTAGTGTTTTTCATGCCATTTCGTCAGTTATACAATAAAACTCAAGTATTATTAGACTTTTACTTGTCAGATAGAGACTATTGTATTCGGCCGATACCATCTCCATTTTTTTATAAGCTTAAATCGTAGTCATCTCGCACATGGGAAGTTGAAAGCTCCTTCACTCTTTCATATAAAAATGAATTCTCACTAATTTCGTTTTCTTTTTTTTTCAACTAAAAATTATCTCTGGACATCATCGTTGCAAATTTCGTATTATCATTTTGCGGCTTACTGATTACCCTTCTTCCACGTCTTCTCAATTCTTTCTTATTCAGTCAGATTTTTGTTCGCTGCTCTTGCATTCCATCTACTGGTCTCCTGGATGTTGGTTAACATCTTACTCAGTCTTTGACGTTGCAGGAAGTCCCTTCCAAGTTCATGCTGCACCATATTGAACCATCCAGATGTCCTTGTTTGTTCACCAACGCTTGAATATCTAAAAACTATACGCTTAACTTGTAACGGACTTGCCGAGTTTTAATTATTCTTACTAGCTATTACATTCATTTCATTTTTAATATTCTTGCTAACGAATATACGAAAATAGTAAATTTTATGTGTTATTTAAATTTATATATCGTATATCTAATACGTCTTAATAACCAAACTATAAATAAGTAATAAAAACAGTTTTGTTTACAAATATTATTAATTAACTATGATACAATTTTCTTTAAATTGTTAGCGGCATTCAAAATTTAAATTCTTCTCAATGAATATACATTTTATAATAATTTGATTCATATAACTATAACAATTATTTACTATATTAAATTACATGCCGCCAAAAAAAAAAAATTATTTTTATACCAATTCTTGGCAAAACTCGTTGCCCATCTTACATAAGCGAGTATATAAAAGATACATTTATTATTTATTTTTCTTTCGTTTAGACATTCATAATTCCTTTCATATCATTTTTCTTTTTATATATCTTTTTAAATTTGTCAATTCTGAGCAAATTCTTTTGCCCGCTGACATAAACCAGAATATTTAAGATAAACCCGTTTATGTGAACACATTGTCCATTGCATGACTCAATTTTTCATTCCAGCCAATTATTCAATATATTTGAATTTTACCACTAGCCCGGTATGTATATATCCATTAACAAGTGTAGTTCCCTACAAATGTAACCTGCTTTTATATGAACATATACATACATTCAATGCACTTTCAATTGATTAAAATTAAGTGCTACAGTTATTACCTCATGTGTAATGGTAAGCTAAGTATATTGTTCTAATATATATATATATATATATATATATATATATATATATATATATATATATATATATATATATATATATATATATATATATATATATATTTCTATATATATATATATATATATATATATATATATATATATATATATATATATACATACGCTAATTTCGTAAGAGATAACCCGAAAAATCTATGTACTCGTATATTTACATGTCGTCTACTGTAGTATGTAAATCTCTGCAGATTCCCAATTTTCCAACGTATAACCCTATATACTTACTTTTCTTTGTTTTTCAATATACGTTAATATATATCCATATCTAAACGTATCGTCCGCTTATAGCGACCGAAAAGTGGGAGTAGGGTAACTATGATAAAAATTATTGTCAGCAGTCATGTACTACAGACACTTGGACAGCTCAAGCAGAATATTCGAGACGAAATACGGCGCCTGCAACCAGAAACATTACGCCGTGTAATGCAAAATGCGCTAAAAAGAGCTAATGCCTGTATCTAGCAAAATGGTGGTCATTTGTCTGATGTCATATTTCACACATAGTCACGTTAAATTTCCATAAAATGTATTTAACATATTAAAATAAATCATTTAAAAAAACCCGTTATTACAAGAGTTACACGTGTTTAACATCACTAAGTCTCATTTGGGCCACCCTGTGTGAGCGTGGTTTTATAAACTATAAAGGTAAAGGGTATTTCGTAGTCGGTCTAACCCGATTTCAGACTTCTTTACTCGTTTTTTTTATTATACCATTTATTTGACACTTATATTGTTATTACATGCAAGGAAACAAAAGCAGGACATCTCGTACTGTTAATAGACACAGGTGCAGACACCAGTCTAATAAAGACTGAGAGTATGTTATCATTCCCTAATGCGCAGCACAGCAAGATAAAATATTTAAGCGAACATTCAGAGGAAGTGTCAAAACGCTTTGCGTAGTCAAGCTCAATGTCGGTGGTACTGAACAACTGGTATGGGATTTCCACATAATACAAACAATCGCTGGTCGAAATGAAAACATATCTCAGCACTTTATCTCAACCATTTCGGCTTTCCCTTTTTTTTTATTACGACACTTATTGCTTAAATTTGCCTTGTCAGACACCCCACATTACTTAATACTTCTCCTTTTGTCAGCACAATCTCGATAGTAAAACTCTGACCGTTGTGCTATAAAACCGCGCTTTCGCAGCGTATTCCCAACAGTAATCAATTGTAAAATATCAATCAACATGCTTACCGCAACTGCAAAACTAGGACGCTGCACGCTCAACCACACCCAGGTGTTACGTACCCTGATGGAGGAGGCGTCACCCCTACTTCACAATGCAGCTAGGACCCTGGAGCAGCACGAGATCGAAAACTTAATGGACAGGTCATGGGACGCAGAGCACCAACTGGCGAAAGATCTGCGGACTTGCCTGAAAGAGGTGTCTACGCAGTGGGATTACCCCATGGAGGTTCTACTCGCCTGGCGGTTGACGGTCACCATGATGTTGAGACCTGAGGACCCTGAAGTGGAGTAGGCGCTAGGGCGCCTGTCGGTGCGGCTCCACAGGATCTACGAGTTCACAGTGCCGGGGTTCCTAATTGCGAACCCCAAACTCATACTAAAATATTTCTAAAAATTAATAATAAAAATAATAAAAAATAAAAAACAAATCTAAAAAAAAAACTCCTTTGTTCTTATTTATTTCATTTTTCAGCCCATGTAAGTATCTCCTATTTTAATGCTACTTCTCTCAAGAATTCCTTCCTCCTTTACACCGCCTAGCATGAATGACCTTACTCCTCACACATACCGCTTCTTTTCTTAATATGCTGATTTTTTTTTTATTCTTGGCATATGGTATTCTTTTAATATTCTTTCTTTTTATTATACAGTGTCTAGTAGTCACATTTTCATTACGGCACCTTTATTCACCCGAGTTTACGAACAAATATACGTTCGTACATACATTCTGTATACTATACACATATATAAGAGTACGTATATACTCACTTCCCCAAAGGTGCTACTGCTTATGCGTTATATTACACTTTACTAACAGACGTATATATGTGTGTATATACTCTACGTTCAGGTTAATTATGTATATATATTTTAAGTTAAGTTTTATATTACTTACCCACGACTGTCTTATGATTTTATTTTTCTTATAGAATTATTATTTACTCTACGGTGCTTCATTCGGTGTATGTATGTATATATATTTAAAAAAAATATATTCTTCTTTATAGTGCCTCATTCGACTACAGTGCCTAATAAGAAAATTTACATTACGTCAATTTTACTTGCTCGAGTTTAATTGGCACACTACTACTGGCCTTGACTTTGAAAATCGGAGCTGTGTGTGTTATCTGATACACGTACGTGTTTATGTTGTTATTCTTGTGTTTACACTTGTAAAACACTGTTAACACATGTCTTTAGTTTGTGGTCTAATGTGGAACAATTTCAATAAATTATGTAGTTTTTTCTTCTTACCCTTAATTGTTAAAACTGTTGTAACTGGGCTACGGATTTCTGCTACTACATACGGACCTATCCAAACAGGTGAGAATTTGTTTCTTCTAGCCTGATTCTTCATTAGTACCTGATCACCCACATGAAAAACTAGTGGGTTTAGTACCTTGTTATAGGCTTCCCTGGCTACTCGTTTAGCACAATCCTGATTTTCTATATTTTTGCACTTTATTGGGATCATCAGCATTGTATAGTGGCGCATATTTGCGCTTCAAATTTGCTGGCATGTTGAAATCAAACCCGTAGAGTGTTCTAAAAGGAGTTTGCTTCGTTGACACATGCACAGTATTGTTAGGTACATGTATTGCAGTGGTCAACCATTGATCCCAATTCGAGCCGGCTTCCTTGGCAAAACTGCGCAAGTACTCGGCCAGAGGTCGATGACTACGTTCCAATGAGCCATTCGGCTGTGGATGATATGGTGTTATATGCAATTTCTTGATTCCCAGCATTTTACACGTTTCTGAGAATAGTTTTGATACAAAATTTGAACCAATGTCTGTTATCAAGACCTTAGGTATGTTGTACCGTGCTATAATTTCGTCAAAGAATGCCTTGGCTACCGTACTTGCTTCACCATCAGGTATAGCCACACACGCCATATACTTTGAGAAATCGTCTTGGAATCTCAATATTTATTTATTTCCCGAAACAGTCTCAGGTAAAATACCTACAATATCCATATGAACTTTATCAAATGGCTGCTTTGGTGTGTCAGTTAACACCATTGGCATCTTTGTCAGCCTTGAACTTTTGTTGGCCTGACATTTTGGACAACTCTTTACATATTTTTTAACGTCTTTGAGCATATTTTTCCTAACGTAAACAGTAAATTGTATTTAAATTTATATATCGTATATCTACTACATCTTGAAAAAAAAATTATAAATAAAAACTATTTTCTTTACAAATATTATTAATTAGCTATGATACAATTTTTAAAATTGTTAGCGGCATTAAAAATTTAAAATTCTCTCAATAAATACTAGTATATATTTTACAATAATTTGCTTCATACATAATAATTATTTACTATATCAAATTATATGCCGCCAAAAAAAAATTTTTTTCAAATACAATTCTGGGCAAAATTAGTGGCCCGTCTTACATAAGCGAGTATGCAAAAGATAAACCCGTTCTTGTGCAAAAATTGTCCATTGCATGACTCAATTTTTCATTGCATCTAACTACTCTATATATTTTAATTTACTACTAGCCCGGTATGTATATATCCATTAACAAATATATTTCCCTACATCATGTAAGCTGCTCTTATATGAATACATACATACATTCAAGGCATTTTAAAATTAATTTCCAACGTTATTACCTAATTTGTAATGGTAAGCTAAATATATTCTTCTAATTCAATATATGTATATATTATATACATTACTATTCCCCACACGCTAATTTCCTAAGTGATAAGCCGAAAAAATCTATGTATATTTATATGTCGCCTGCTACAGTATGTAAATATCTGGCAAAATATACATACGTACATACCTATTCCTCATAACTAGAATACTTACTTCTTTAAATATACGTTCGTACATTCATTCTGTATATTATACACATATATACATATATACTTACTTCACCAACGGTGCCGGCGCTACTGCTTACGCATCATATTACACTTGATTAACAGCCGTATATATGTGTGTATATATTCTACGTTCAGTTTAAATTACTTACCCACGACTGTCTTATAATTTTAATTTTTAAAATATGTCCAATGAACATTTTATTTATATTTAATATTTAAAAAATATTGTTCCCTACTGTCTTCATTCGTCAATAGAGCCTAATAAGCAAATTCTTCTTACGTCAATTAAATTCGCCCGATTTTAAATGGCACACTTCTACTGGCCTTGACTTTGAAAATCGGAGTTGTGTGTGTTATTTGATAAACACACGTACATGTTTACGTTGTTATTCTTGTGTTTACACTTGTAAAACACTGTTAACACATGTCTTTAGTTGTGTGGTCTAATGTGGAACAATTTCAATAAATTATTATGTAGCTGTTTATTCTTGCCCTTAATTGTTACGACTTGTAACTGGGCTACGGATTTCTGCTACTACATACGGACCTATCCAAACAGGTGAGAATTTGTTTCTCGTAGCCTGATTCTTCATGAGTACTTGATCACCCACGTGAAAGATTACTGGATTTAATACCTTGTTATAGGCTTCCCTGGCTACCCGTTTCGCACATTCCTAATTTTTTCTAACCAATTCGTGCGCTCGCTGTAGCTGGTACTTTTGCACTTTATTGGGGTCACCAATATTGTACACTGGCGCACACTTGCACTTCAAATTCGCTGGCATGTTGAAATCAAACCCGCAGAGTGTCCTAAACGGAGTTTACTTCATTGATACACCCACAGTATTGTTGTGTACATGCATTGCAGTGGTCAACCATTGATCCCAATTCGAGCCGTCTTCTTTGGCAAAACTGTGCAAGTACTCGGCCAGAGGTCGATGACTACGCTCCAATAAGCCATTCGCCTGGGGATGATATGGTGTTATGTGCAACTTCTTCATTCCCAGCATTTTACAAGTTTCTGAGAATAATTTCGATACAAAATTGGAACCATTGTCGGTTGTCAAAACCTTAGGTATGTTGTATCGTGCTATAATTTCATCAAATAATGCTTTGGCCACCGTACTGGCTTCAGCATCGGGTATGGCCACGCACACCATATACTTTGAGAAATCGTCATGGAACGTCAATATGTATTTATTGCCCGAAACAGTCTCAGGTAAAATACCTACAATATCCATATGAACTTTATCAAATGGCTGTTTTGGTGTGTCAGTTAACACCATTGGCATCTTCGTTAACCTTGAACTCTTATTGGCCTGGCATTTTGGGCAACTCTTTAAATATTTTTTAACGTTTTTGAGCATACCTTTCCATTTGTATACTCGTCTAATTCTGTCATGAGTTTTCCAGAATTCCTGGTGTCCTCCTAGCGGTGAATCATGGAAACCCTTTAACACTGCCTGGATGTCCTTTATATCCTCCAGCCATTCCACACTACTGGCTCTTTGTTCATTGGCATCGTCACCCGCATTGCTAACATTTCTTGTTGCATCAATTTTATCCTCTTGCATTCTCTCGGCCTTCTCCTTATCCAACCGTGCTTTGGCCCTCGTTTGCACTACTCATACCTTCTGTGCCTGCGGTACTCTGCTGAGTGCATCCGCATTCAGATTCTTTTTCCCAGGTTTGTATATGATTTCAAAATCATACTCAGACAATTTGTGTCTGAACCTGGCTAGCCTAGACGTTTGGTCTTTCAAATTGGCTATGCCTCTCAACGGCTGGTGATCAGTATATATTTTAAATGGGCGTCCTAACAGATATGCCCTAAAATTCTTCGTAGCCCATACTATGGCTAGAAATTCCTTTTCTATTGTGGAGTATCTTTTCTGCGTATCGCTTAGCGCTCTGCTTGCGAATGCTATTGGTCGGGCATTACCGACATCCCCTTGTGACAATACTGCCCCTAATGCTTCATTGCTAGCATCAGTGTTCAACAAAAAAGTTTGCTCAAAGTCGGGGTACGCAAAAATCGGTGGTGAGCTAATTATTTCCTTTAGCCTCTCGAATGCTTGCTGACATCTCTCTGTCCATTCGAACTTTGCTTCTTTTCGTAGCAACTTATTCACTGGCAACGCAATTCCGGCTAGTCCTTCCCCGAACTTTCTATAATAGTTCACTGGAATGCTTGCACTTCCTTTCTATTTCTCGGAACCGCTAAATTTTTAACGCATTCCACCTTCTGCGGGTCAGGCAGTGCTCCTGCCTCTGAGAAACGATGGCCTAAATAAACCACCACTCTTCGCAAAAATTGACATTTCTCCGTATTCAATTTCAAATTGTGATCTCGTAATTTCTGGTGCACCTTGCACAAGCGTTGCGAATGCTGCTGCAAGTTCTTCCCATAAATTACAATATCATCCAGATACACAAAACAATCTAACCCTTGCAAGCCTGTTAGCACATGGTTCATCAACCGTTGGAAGGTAGCCGGTGCTCCTGTTAATCCAAACGGCATTCTATTGAACTCATAATGCCCCAAACCGGTGCTGAACGCGGTTTTCTGCTTATCTTGGGTATCCACCAGAACTTGGTGGTAGCCACTCGCTAAATCAAGTGTAGAAAAATATCTACTGTGTCCCAATTGATCCAGAATCTCTTCTATCCCTGGTATCGGGATCACCTGCTTGATAGTGGCGTCTTTCAATTTCCTAAAATCAACGACCATTCTCCACTTCTTCTGACCCTGAGCACCTCGTACCACAATTATTGGTGAGTTCCAAGGCGAGATACTCGGTGAAATTATTTTATCATTTAACATTCCTTCCACTTGCCTATTTACCTCTTCTTTGTGAGCCTGTGGCAATCTGTACTGTTTCTGGTTAATTGGTGCTTGATCCACTCTAGTAGGTATTTCATGCTCTACCTCTGGTGTATATGTCAACTGGTCTCCTTCCAGCAAAAATATGTCATGGAATGACGCACAAATGGCTTCTATTGATGCCTTCTCTTCTGAATTTCGCTTGGGTCTAACTTCAGTGATTCTAGCACTCTCTCCATCCTTTTTCTAATATCTACTTGTTTAATCCGATTAACCGATCTATGATTCGGTTCCTTAAAATTATCGTAGCTAGTGAACTTAGGCCTAAAATCCTCTTCCATCAGGTAGTCCTTTTCTGAGGCGTTGAGTACGCAAGAATACACCTTACCCTTGTCAACGTGCGTTATGGTCTCTCCCATATATACGCCGTCTGCTAGCTGCTGCTTGTGCAAAACAACAGTTCTAAGTTTCGTGTTTACATGCATAGTAACCACTCTGGTTGACCTTGCATTCACTATCTCCATATAATTCTTAACCTTACTCACGGTTCCTTCCTGCCATGACTTTAATGGAAGAGTGAGGATTCTATTCTTATTATTATCATAAATTGATAACTGCTTGTCGAGCGCATCCAGTATGGTGCGGCCCCAAAGATTATCGCGGCCAATTATCCCATCAGCCGGGATACCTCTCCTATCCACTTCCACTGTGTGCACTCTAAAACTCATGCCCTTAACTCCACTGTGCCCTATTCTGAGCGACCCCAATGTCCTAATGCACCCTCCAAACGCTCCGTTAAGCGTTCTTACGTCCATTTGATTAATGTCTAGCCCCTTCCGTAAAGCACTAGATTTTACGAGGCTAGTGTCCGCCCCTGAATCTACTATTAGCACTAGCTTTCCACTCGCTGCTTCATCGCAGGGTATCTTGATGAAGGCATCACCTATCCTGCTCATAGCGAAGCAATGTCCTTCTGTTCCCAACATGGCCGCGTATCCACTTCCTAACTCTTCGTGATATTGGAGAGCCTCTTGCTCCTCCTTCTCCTGGACGGTAATTTCTACATTACTTATTACCCGTACTTCCGGCCTAATTATTAGTTCCTTTCTTTTGGCTTTCCAGTCTACTGGCCTCGACTGGGCCGCTGGAAGTTTCCCTGGTTCCTTTGTTGGGATGGTCTATCCCTGCATTCCGCTGCCCGGTGTCCCATTCGTCCACATGAGAAGCATCTTAACCCCTGTTTGGTGTTGCTTATCCTTTGTTCACTTCTGGAATCCCAATTTGGTCGCTGCTGAAAACTTCCAGTTTTGAAAGGATTTCTTCCTTGGTTAATTCCATCCGTTGAATTAACTCGGGGACTACTGAAGTTACCCCTGCTGTCCCTCAAGGGTGGAACCGGGCGCCTCGTAGCTGGCTGCCTTCTACTTTGAATCCATTCTGTGCCTCCTTGGCACTGTCTACTTGCCTCATGACCATATGTTTGGCACTCCATACAGTAGGGCGTGTTTTTGCGTGTAACGCATTTATCCCTTGTATGCCCTGGCTTATGACAGAATGAGCAAATGGGTTTCCTTGCCTGGAATCTCCCAACCAGGAATTCCTGGTTTCTTTGTTACGGAAATTGGCCCATCAATCTACCGACTCCACATCTGTTTTGCTGCTGTACTGTTCCTACCTCTGCAGGAGCATTCATCCAGCAGATTCCACATGTTGGCGTTCGTTGTTGTATTGCTGCTTCAGCGGACGAGACAGCTTCCACTAGCTCTGCCATACTCCTCGGCGTGAGAGTAAGAGTATAATTAGCTAAGTCCCTATTTATCAGTCCTACTTTGAACACAGAAATCATAGTCCGTTCTACTTGAGCCGTGTATGCTGCAACGTTTTCTGGAAACTGCCTGTTGGCTTCCGTTTCAGCAGCGTTCCCCAGAGACTGGAGCCTTCGTCCCCAGACTCTCAATTCCTCTCCCGGTGTCTGAGTTGATTCCTGAATTTCCCGAACGAGACAGTCGTACGACATTGGTTTTAAATATGTCCGATCCAAAAGTGCATATAATTTCGCCAGGGTGCTTACTGAGCTATGCTATATAAATCAAACGCTTCACCTGTGGTTCTTTGCCTAATACACTTTATTAAGTGTTCCCCGTCCGCTTCCTACATATCATACAACTCGACTCCTAAGAACATGGGCACCAACTTCTCCACCGCATGAGCAACTTCCAGAGTGCCCATTTTATTCCTATGTGTTTTGTCAATTCAATTGGTGGTAAAACCTTAGCTTTATTAATCTCTTGGGGGGTTTCCAAATTCTCTTCTCCCGGATCTGAGAGATCCTGGACCAGTGTTGGATTCAAACTGATTAGTCTTCGACCGTTTGCTCGTACAGGTGAAATACTGTCTACTGTGTCGGGACTTTGCAGCACTGTTATTGCTTCTGGCTCTTTTGAAGGATATCCCTGATTTTTATTATTTATCGGACTTCCCGGAGAAAATGGCGTGACACCGATTTCAGATGCGCCAAACAAAATTTCTGCTTGCTTTTCTTCACTATAAACTAATTTTGGCTTCACCATGCGGCTTATTCCTTCTGGTGTTAAATAATCCGGCCAGCGAACTTCAGGAGGCAATGTCAATACTGTCTCTGTAAATCCAGCCGATGCTGATTTTGATATCTCCTTTTTCTGTGAGTTCCTATTTGTCGCCCGTCCTCTTTTTAATTCTGCACACTCCTTTTCCAACAGCGCTGCTGCTTCCTCTGTTTCCGTCAATCTCTGAGAAAGTTCCTTTACCTTATTCTCAAGGTACTCTTTTTGTGCTCTCCAATCTTCTGTTTTCTTATGAAAATTGAATAACTTTTCTTCTGTCCTTTTTTGGATTTCTGTTAAGGCTTGATCTGCTACTTCTAATGGTGACACAGCTCCTCTGACGTTCGCCTGTTTCCACAATTTGTGAGCTTCTTCCCTGCTCGTACTTGCTTCAAACTGCTCGAATACCCTCTCTGTGAAAAGACTCACCTCCGTTCTTACTGCTCTTAACTCGTCCTTTGCATCTTCTTTACTTTCTAACGGATACCCACTCGCTGCCTCAATCATTGCCAATTCCGACTCGAATACTTTAAGCCACGCTGACACTAAATTTTCCACATATCCATGAAAACCCGTCGCAAAGTACTCGTCGTCCCTACAAACCTCCTTGTGCGGCAGCAATTTTGCGTGGTTGCTGTTAAATTTTTCCACCAAACCTCGCAACTCTGTGATGCGTCTGTGATAGTACTTCACGTTTTTGACATCCTTCCGGTCCTTCTTGAAGTTTGAAATCAACCTCTGGATCTCTTTACCCACCACTTCCTGGGATTTCAGCAACTCCTTCACTTCCTTCAATAGTCCCATTGATTATGCCTAATCCAATAAATATCCCGTTGAACAACCGAATCTCAAGGAAAAATCTCCATCCATCTGCTCAAATGCCAGAACAGATGGTGTATCCCAATTACAAATAAAAATCCAATAATTGTTAAAACTTGTTCCAATATTTTATTCTATCTTACTTAATGATAAATACAAATTTATTAAAAAACATTCCACCGTAAATTCTATCTTTATATACATTCTTTCATTACTTATTTTCCATCACAAGTTCTGTACCCGCTGTCCGCCCGCGTCCATTAAGTCCTTCCATCAATGCAAATTGGTCCTCGACTTCCTCACAGATACTCCTTGATTTCCTCTCACCATCTTTAATACTCCCAAAAATCCATAGACAAGGCCATATGTGTGCATGAACCGCAATTGGATTTGCAGGCAAAAGTGTCTTGATTCATTCCCGGAAATTTGAATTCATATTTAAAAATTAACCCGTAACGTATGCGCCACGTAATAATAACATTTATATTCTTCGTAATACCCTAAGCTCATGGTATTTAATTGAGTAAAAAAAAAAAATTAAAAAATCATATACTATTTACAAATAAACATTACAGTCTACGTCTTGACTTTTCTGGTGTTCCAGTTACGCAATTGTTATTTGGTGTCAGTTGGTCAAGCCAACTGACCTACTGAAAGTAAAAGCGTCGTCGGTGCATTCTAAATGCCCCTCGTCAGCTTGACTGCGGAACTGTGACACCCTAAAAGTTTACATCATAATTAATTAATAAATAGTATTTATTTACAATATTTGCACCCTAAAAATATGTGCGTTCTTAATGAATTTAATAGGAGCCGGTGCTGTGAGTCAACTACGCGTAGGTAGCTTGATTCTAACTCACAACACATTCCTCTCTGGAGCTGTCCTCTGATCACACTCCCAGAATTATAACTATCTTTTCTGAAAACTCTTATCAGAAAAACGTGAGTGGTAGTTTCGACTACAAGAATACAGACCGGCTTAAGATGTTCATAATTTCACATCTTGAAATAAAGACCTCCCTATAGTCTGAGCAGGAAATAAACTCCGCTATTTTCAATTTCACTCAATTGGTATCCCAAACAGTAAAAATTGCTACACCACGTTCTAAAGCTCAAACCCGACAAGAGTGTACTCCCCAAGACATTCTGAAGCTCCTCTCCGAAAAAAGATCTCTTAGGAGAGAATGAAAATTGCAGAGATCACCTTCTCTGAAGAAGAAACTGAATGAATGTACTAAAAAACTGCATCACCTTCTTAAAGAACAGGAAATCTCCATGTTTCACGAGTTTGTAGAGACCCTCAGTCCTACAGAAGCCTCAAGCTATTCTCTATGGCGAACGGCCAAAAACGCGAAAAAAAAACCCATTCAAATGGAGTCACCAATACGCCTTCCCAACGGCAACTAGGCAAGAAGTGATGCAGAAAAGGGAATAGCATTCGCAAATCATTTGGAGCAAGTTTTCATCCCTAATCTTGCTAGTTCCGACCGTTCTCTAACGGCAGTTGATGCTATCCCTAGCATCAATGGTATCTCGATTGCCAAAAAGGACCTGATAAACGCTATCAAAGAACTCAATGCAAAGAAATATCCAGGGCGTTATCTGATTACGGGCCAAATGAGAAATGAGCTCCCAGCAATAGCCACAATGCATCTCTTGCATATATTAAATGCTATAATACGCACTGGATTCTTTCCTTACTCATGGAAAATTTCCCAAATTACCATGATTCCCAAAGCTGGAAAGGACCCAACAAGAGTCTCTTCCTACAGACCAATTAGTCTGCTATCAATTTTTTCAAAACTCTTTGAAAGTTTGATAATAAAACGTATTAAAGACGTTGTCAAACAGTCTAATGTTATACCAAACCACCAGTTTGAGTTTAGAGAATAACACAGTACTATCGAACAAGTTCATCGCATTGTAAATACAATACAAGAAATGTTCGAAAAGAAGCAATACTCTTCCGCAGATTTTCTTGACATCACTCAGGCATTTGATAAGGTCTGGCACGAAGGAATCTTGCACAAACTGAAATGTATGTTACCTCTTAACATCTACACATTGCTCGAAAGCTATCTCTCAGGTAGACGCTTTGTGGTGCAACAAAAGAGCTTAATCTCAGATGAATACCCTATACAAGCTGGTGTACCGCAAGGCAGCGTATTAGGCCCCCTGCTCTTTACGTTGTTCACTGCAGATATGCCAACAAACGGCAAGACTATCACCTATACTTTTGCCGATGACACAGCCATATTGTGTACTCACACAAATCCGAAAGAGGCGTCAAAACTTCTCCAAGTACACGTCAACATGCTTCAGGAATGGCTTGACCACTGGAGAATCAAAGTCAATGAGTCGAAATGCGTTCATGTCACATTCACTCTATGCAGGAGTACTTGCCCCCCTGTGCAAATTAACACCAAGCCGATCCCTCAGGCGACAGAAACTAAATATCTAGGAATGCATTTAGATCGTAGACTGACTTGGGCAAAGCATATAAGTGCAAAAATTACTCAAATTAAACTCAAAATAAATGAGCTAAACTGGCTTTTGAACAGGCAGTCCAAGCTCAAACTGGACTTTAAAGTTCTACTCTATAAAGTAATTATCAAGCCCATATGGACCTACGGTATCCAACTCTGGGGTACTGCTTCACCCTCAAATGTCGAAAAGCTGCAAAAAGCCCAATCGAAAATTCTTCGAATGATTACCAATGCTCCTTGGTACATCAAAAACGTTAACATCCACAGAGATTTACATATCCCGTATGTAACTAAAGAAGTTTCCCGACTTGCTGAATCTTACTTAGCAAAGCTAGACAAGCATCCCAATGCATTAGCGAGGCGCCTACTACAGCATCAAGGACACACCCGCCTGAAAAGGATGGACGTGCTGCGCTTAGCAACAAATTAGATTTTAAGCTTATTCATTACGCTATTATTTAAGTATTGCGCTACTTCTTTTCATATACCATAACTCCTCAAAGTACTGGCACTGGGAGGTTGGTAATGATTAATATGAATTTAAAAGTGAAATGTTAAATATACTATGAAGATTTATTGTTAGTTCTAAGATATTTTTTAGGAGATTCAATAAAATATATATATAATAAAAAAAAAATAAAAAAAGGTAGAAATCAACAAATTTTTACTCAATAATGAAGTCGACATACTTCTTATATCCGAAACCCATCTAACCGATAAACATAATTTTTGCATACCGGGATATAAATTCTATAATACAAAGCATCTCGCTGGTAAAGCCCATGGTGGCACTGGAATCCTAATCAAACAAAGAATAAAACACTTCGTTATGGAAGAATACAACAAGGACTACCTACAAGCAACATCAGTTTGTCTGGATGGATGGGAGGATAACTTAACAATATCCGCTGTGTACTGCCCACCTAGATTTAAAATAACAAGTAACCAGTTCTCAGACTTTTTCTCCACACTTGGAACAATTTTTCTAGCTGCTGGCGACTACAATGCCAAACACACTTACTGGGGCTCACGGCTAACAACACCAAAAGGAAAACAATTATATAACTTCATGCTTTCTGACACCAAGATTGATATTATCTCTTCAGGACAACCATCGTACTGGCCGACAGAGCCACGTAAGATACCTGACCTTATTGATTTTGGAGTTGCTAGAAACCTAAAACGAGAGCAACTCAAAGTAGAACACCTTAACGATCTCTCTTCAGATCACTCTATTATTATAATACATCTGAGCAAAAAGTTACGCCCTACCAACGATTTCAAACCCATTAAAGCTAACTGGCTGAAATACAGAAAATACATCAGTAGTCATCACAGCCCAAACCCACGTCTCAAAACTAACGAGGACATTGAAACATTTCTGGAACAATTTACCTCGACCCTAAAATTAGCTGTGCTCCATTCTGCGCATAAGCGTGACAACAACTGCAACAGCATCTGGCGCCCACAAACCTCAACCGAAATCGATATTCTCCTTACTGAAAAAAGGAGGACATGTCGTGAATTGCAAAAATCCAGGTCCCCTTTCCTAAAACGGAAGTTATCTATTGCCAGTGAAAACTTGAGAAAAGCCTTGCGTCTAGAATCAGATCGTTGTATGGACCAATATATCCAAAACCTTTCTCCGAATGACGTCACCAACTACTCTCTGTGGAAAGCTGTCAGAGAAACGAAACCACCTACACGCGAAATTCCACCGATTCGTACAAAAAACGGAAACTGGGCAAGAAGCGATGATGAAAAGTCTGCTGTTTTCGCAGAATACTTAAGAGATGTTTTTACCCCCAACCCACCTCACAATACTAATAACCTAATATTAATCCCCTCTCCAGATACAACATGCTCGCCTATTAAATTAAAAACAAAAGAAGTAAGTAATGCAATTAGTAACCTTGCTCTTAATAAAGCCCCAGGACACGAACTCATTACTGGAAAAATGATCAAAGAGTTGCCCCAAATGGCCATCATCTTACTTACTTCACTATTAGGATACTTACTTCACACTTAGCATACTTTCCAAATTCCTGGAAAGTTTCAGTAGTCTCAATGATCCCGAAACCAGGAAAAGACCTCTCCCAATCGTCATCATATAGATCGATTAACCTCCTGCCTAACTTACAAAATTCTTACAAAGGCTTTTTCTTGCAAAACTAATGCCGCATATAAACGAAAAACGCACTATTCCCACTCACCAATTTGGCTTCCGCGAACACCATAGTACAATAGAGCAGGTTCATCGAATAGTGAACGAGATAAAAAATGCATTCGACAAAATGCAATATTGTTCAGCCGTCTTTTTAGATGTGGCGCAGGCGTTTGACAAGGTCTGGCACGAGGGGCTTATTTACAAAATCGAAAAACTGTTGCCTACAAAAGTACACCAAATATTGGAATCATATCTGAGGGGCAGAAAGGTAAGGTACAATAATGCTTACTCTAAATGATATGACAAATTTAGCTGGCGTACCACAAGGAAGCGTGTTAGGTCCGGTGTTGTATCTACTATTTACCTCAGATCTGCCTACCAATAAATACTTAACAACAGCAACTTTCGCTGATGATACGGCTATCCTTAGAATTCATCCAAATTCCAAAATCGCATCGCGTGACTTAGAAGATCATCTGGTCCTAGTAACAAAAAAAAACAAATGACTTTGAAAGCAAATAGCCTACACTGGCTCATGCACAAAAATTCCAGGTTGAGCCTAGAATACAAAACACTTCTGTAAAAATTATACATCTAATTTGGACTTACAGTAGCCAGTTGTGGGGTGGCGCAAGCAATTCTAATATATAATTGATACAAAGAGCACAGTCCAAAATTATAAGAACCATTACTGGCGCAACTTGGTTCATAAAGAATACCAGCATTCACAACGATCTGAACATTACGCTCGTAAAAAAGTAAATCTTCGACAACAAATTGAAATAGTGCAAAAAATTAAAGAGCCTCCAAATCAATTAGCTAGAATACTAGCATGTAATAGGGTTTCAAGCATGTAATAGGGTTTCAAGCCATCTTTTTAGACGTGGCGCAGGCATTTGACAAGGTCTTATTTACAAAATAAAAAAGCTGTTGCCCACAAAAGTACACAACATATTGGAATCGTATCTGAGGGGCAGAAAGTTCAAGGTAAGGTACAATAATGCTTACTCTAAATGCTTTGACATCGAAGCTGGAGTACCACAAGGAAGCGTGCTAGGTCCGGTGTTGTATCTACTATTTACCTCAGATCTGCCTACCAACAAATATTTAACAACAGCAACTTTCGCCGACGATACAGCTATCCTTAGCATTCATCCGAATCCCAAAATCGCATCCCGTGACTTAGAAGATCATCTGGTCCTAGTAACAAATTGGTTGGCTGACTGGCGAATAAACGTTAATGAATCGAAAAGTACGCATATTACCTTTACTATAAAAAAAGGTACATGTCCAGCGATAAAACTCAACAACGTTCCTATTCCTCAAGCAAAGGAGGTGAAGTACCTAGGAATTCATCTTGACTCACGTTTGACATGGAAGCGCCACATCGAAGCCAAAAAAAAAACAAATGACTTTGAAAGCAAATAGCCTACACTGGCTCATGCACAAAAATTCCAGGTTGAGCCTAGAATATAAAGCACTGCTGTACAAAGCCATCATAAAACCAATTTGGACTTACGGTAGCCAGTTGTGGGGCGGCGCAAGCAACTCTAACATAGAACTTATTCAAAGAGCGCAGTCCAAAATTCTAAGAACCATCACTGGGGCTCCTTGGTTTATAAAGAATACAAACATTCACAAAGATCTGAACATTCCGCTCGTAAAAAAGGAAATCTTTGACGCCAGCTTAAAATATGCTCAAAAAATCAAAGAGCACCCAAATCATCTAGCTAGGATACTGGCATGTAATAGGGTTCCAAGTCGCCTAAAACGTACGAAATCACCAGCACAACTAACATCGACACCTTAATCATGTACAAAAACTAATATAACATTTATTACAGTAACTAACATATAACATTGTGATTACTAAAAAGCACTAAGCATTGGCAAGGTGTATTAATATAAATTATTTAGTTTGTAAGATATGCTTACTTATTGTTAGTCTAAGATTAGAAGATACAATAAATAAATATATGAAATAAAAAAAAAAAAATTAAATAATAATAAACGGATTCATTGCACGTATTTAAAAAATAAAATAAAATAGTAAGACAGTCGTGGGTAAGTAATATAAAACTTAACTTCAAATATGTACATACGTACATACGGCGGTTAATGAAATGAAAGCAGTAGCACCGGCACCATTGGTGAAGTAAATATATATGTATGTAACTGTATAATGTACAGAATGAATGTACGAGGCAATATTTAAAGAAGTAAGTATTCTAGTTATAGGAATGAGTATGGCCATATAAGTAAGTATGTAGGGACATATGATTAGGAATTGGGAATTTGTAGATGCTGCACCAGGCTATATGTAGATATACATAGGTTTTAACTGTTTATTGATTAGGAAATTAGCGTATGGAAATTTGATTAAATGTATATGTTGGGATATAAAAATAAAATGTATAGTTAATTGGGGAAAATAACGTTAGCAATTAATTCTAGGTAATTTAAAGCGCCTCGAATGTATGTAGGCATATACGAGCTAATTACAGGATGGAAAATAGAATCGTTAATGGATATATACATATCAGGCTAGAATAATAAATACATATATGAATAATTAGATGCAATGAAAAATTGAGTCATGCAATGGACAATGTTTTCACATAAACGGGTTTATCTTACATATTCTGGTTTATGTTAGAGAGCAAATGAATTTGCTCAGAATTGGAAAATTTTAAAAGATGCAATATATGAAGAAAAAATAAATATAGATGGAAACCAATGAGATTATAGTTTTATTCTAAACGATTTTTGGTTCTTACAAATTTCACAAAATAAGTATAGATTATTGCATATTAAATATGAAGAATATACTCGTATTAATAAATTTAAAAATTATAATCTGTGTAAAAGTTCAGATTAAAATTAAAGGTAGTTTAGAAAATAATTAGAAATTAATTATTTAAAATCTAAATTTGTAATGAAATAAGTGTTATAATAAAAAAAAATACAAATCATACTAAATTGGAAAATTATACCCAAGAGTATATAAATTATTTTCCTTGTAAAGAGGGTTCTAAATAAAACAATATTGATTTATTTATTATACACTTTATTTAACGTTTAATGATAGGTAATATTTTTAATAACTATTTTATAATAACATTTTTCCATTTATTATTTAATTAATGTTATTTAATTTTTATAATTATTTTACAATAATATTTTACTTTACTTATTGTTGGAAAATAGTATTATTAACTTTCGTTAGATTTATAGTTAAAATTCAGAGACCGGTTTTGTACAACTCTGGGTTATAAACCAATGTTGTGCATTCTTCTTTCTCTCTTTTCCTATGTTCGTCAAAGCGCTGCCTAAAATGGCCATTTGATCTTGAACATCGAAAGAGTGAAGAGAGGGTGCAAAACTGCGGTAAGTTTGTAGTATTTGATCATCAATGTACTAAATTTAATTATTTTACAGAATAAACATACGTACACCCGTAGTTGTTTTAAGCAAACCCTCTTTAGCCAAAGTCGTAGCCGCGACATCTTTATTCGCAGTTTTCGTTTTGTTTTAACTGCGTCGCTTCCACTGCCGTGAAGCATTGACTATGGAGAATCGCCGAAGCCCTCGGCTCAACAAAGCAGAAGCGGAGATAGGTGAAGTAAAGCCCAGTTCCACCTTGTCTACCGCCTCCGAAAATACCGCTGTTGCAGCCGCAAGTACCAACGCCACCGCCAGTTCATCAGAACTAACTTCAATGTTGGAAATGCAGAAGCAAATCGACGCGCTTCAAAGACAGATAAAAGAATTCCAGGTAAGGTTAGGTGAACAAAATCGCCATTGCCAAGGGCTGGAGACTGCATTGCGTAGCTCAGTGCATCTAGTTAATGATGCACCCATCGCCGCCGCCACAACTATAGTACCCGTCGTTGCGCAATCGTTGACTCCAGCTGCACGTGCCCCAGTACATAACCTCCCAAATTTGTCGGCTAGCGCAACAACAGCTAACATTACGCCATCTGCCGTAAACAGTTATGCACATGACACGACGTCGACTATCGCGAGCAGCGATGCCGTGCCGCTAGTGCCGCAAGCAACTGAGAACAGTTACGGGTTTTCTTCGCTGCCGACGTCAACTGCGAGCGCCGTCTTTGCGCCAATATATGCAATAACGAACCAAGCGCACGCTACACCAAGTCATTCCGGCGTGTCTTATACATCGCCACTGGCCTTTAACAATTTCAACAATTTTACGCGTACGCCTATGCCAACAAATGAGTTATCATTTCTGTCAAATTCAACAACAGTGCCACGAAAATTGCAAGATTTGCCCGAGTTCAATGGGGAACCAGAAGACTGGCCTATCTTTTATACATCCTACATCCAGTCGACTTCAGCGTACAACTACACCAATCTGGAAAATAATCAGCGGTTGCAGAAAGCTGTTAAAAGAGAAGCGCGCGAGGTGATTAAATCGCTTTTAATTCACCCAGATAACGTCGGTGCCGCCATAGAACAGCTTCGCTTTCGCTACGGACGTCCCGAACAACTAATCCAGAGCCAGTTACGTCAAGCAAGGGAGTTGCCTAATATTTCGGAGAATGCATTGTCCAAGTTGGTGCCCTTTGCTACCAAGGTGAAAAATTTATCAATATTCCTGCAATCTGTGAATGGCCAACAACACATCGCCAATCCTACGCTATTGGAGGAATTAGTGTCGAAGCTCCCAATGAGTAGAAAACTGGAGTGGGCTAGAGTAGCCGCCTCCATACAGCCGTATCCGACAATTATACATTTTAGCAATTGGGTAACTGAACTTGCAAACTTAATATGTACAGTGCAAGATGTCGACAGTAAAGAACAAATGCGCCGTGTGGTCCTGCACACATCCGAAAAACGATGTCCAGGTGTGAGTCCCTTAAAGTGTCCCGTATGCCAGTGGGAGCATAAACTGCAGGATTGTCGCCGTTTCCTTAGTGCTACAGTGCCAGAGAGATGGGATTTTGTAAAGAGACATCGTGCTTGTTTTTCGTGCCTAAACGTGGGCCATAACACGCGTAACTGTCGCCGCAAGAAGTATTGTTCGGAAGAGGGTTGCCGACGCAGACACCACGGCCTACTGCACGAAGCCACTGCTACAGATCCGACCTCTAATGCCCGAATTGAACAACGAGGTGAAGTACGAGGAAGCGTGTTGAGTTGCGCGGCTGTTGGCAGCACTAAACCCAAGCTACTCTTTCGTGTGCTGCCTGTAACATTGTATGGTGAAAAGAACCGGATCAATACATACGCCTTATTGGATGAAGGTTCTTCGATTACAATGTTAGACAGCGAATTAGCCAAGCAGTTAGGAGTACGTGGCCATCAACACAGTTTAAATATACAATGGTTTGGAGGAAGGGCAGCGCAAGAGCCGTCTGAGGTTTTCAACATTGAAATCAGCGGGACAGGTAAAAAGAAGCGCCATCTGCTGCGCAATGTATATGCCGTAGCTAACCTCGATTTGCCCACGCAGAGTTTAAGTCGTGACGATCTAAAGAGTGGAGACAAATCAATTTCGTCTCTACCCTTCCAGCCGTATTCCGATACTGTACCTCAGCTTTTGATTGGAATTGATCACGCACACTTAGGCTTACCGACTGATATAAAAAGGGTTAGCGATCAAGGCCCGTACGCTTGCAACACTGAACTGGGAAGGGTAGTTTTCGGACCAACTAGGCGAGCGCCGTTAGCCACCCACTCTTGCTTGTTTGTGCGCACACAAGAAGAAGAAGGCTTACATCAACTTGTGACCGACTATTTCAATGTTTAGGGTCTCGGTGTTAGACCTTCACCGCCTGTTGAAAGCAGCGATGACGTCAGAGCTAAGCAGTTACTTGAAGGGACAACTAAGCGAGTGGAAGGTCGTTTTGAAACGGGTCTATTATGGAAAGACGATGACGTACGACTGCCCGATAATTATACTGCCGCTTTACACAGACTTGAAGGCATCGAGAAAAAGATGAAACGTGATGCAACGTTTGCAACAACGTACAAAGGTGTCATCTTAGGGTACTTGAGCAAAGGGTACTTGAGCAAAGGGTACGCTCGAAAACTCACACTTGAGGAAGCGAGTTTGACTTCACCAAGGAAGTGGTATCTACCGCACTTCGGCGTCGTCAACCCAAATAAACCGAAAAAATTACGTTTTGTTTTTGACGCAGCCGCTCAAGTTAGAGGGGTATCTCTGAACTCGATGTTGTTAAAGGGGCCACAGCTCTACATATCACTACCTTCGATTTTGTTTAATTTTAGAACACGTGCAGTTGCAGTCTGCGGAGACATCAAAGAGATGTTCCACCAGGTAGCTATACAGCCAGCTGATAGGTGCGCACAGCGTTTTCTATGGCGTGATGGCGAGAATAATAAGCCGCCTGAGGAGTATGCAATGAGGGTGATGATTTTCGGCGCCGCGTGCTCGCCCTGCTCTGCGCAATATGTCATGAGACTGAACGCCAGGGAGCACCGTGAAAGTCACCCTCGTGCGATTGAAGCTATCTTTGATCAACATTATATTGATGATTTTGTCGACAGTTTTAGTTCGACTCAAGAGGCCATAGATATCTCAAAGCAGGTTCGCGAAATTCACAGCGATGGTGGGTTCGAATTACGCGGATTCGTATCGAACTCAAAGGAAGTAGTTAAAGAATTGGATGGCAGTACGACAACGAAACAGATCGCTGCAGGTGAGAGTACAGAGAAGGTTCTTGGGTTATATTGGGAATCGACAAGCGATAATTTTAAATTTAATCTGAAGTTCCATCGTATTGAACATACAGTAATCGCAGCCGAGAGGAGTCCTACAAAAAGAGAACTCCTTAGCATTATTATGTCAACGTTTGACCCGCTGGGGTTTTTAAGCTATTTTACAGTTGCAGCCAAATCTCTTATGCGTGAAGTTTGGCGTCGTGAAGTCCGTTGGGATGAGTCCATCCCTAACGACGTGAACGTATTATGGGAACAGTGGCGTCAACAGATGCACAAGGTAACGGAATTTCGTGTGCCGCGATTCTACTTCTCTTATGGTGTGCCCCAAGATTTAGAGCTGCATGTGTTTGTTGACGCCAGCGAAGAGGCCTTTGCTGCAGTCGCCTACTGGAGGTCAAGAGGGCCGAATGGTGAAGTTGAAGTTACGTTAGTCTGTGCGAAAACGAAGTGCGCCCCGCTAAAGGCTGTAACCATTCCACGCCTAGAATTGCAAGCAGCTGTGCTAGGCGTACGTCTACGGAAATTGATATTGGACAATCACCAACTGCGCCCTCAACGATGCTGCTTATGGAGCGACTCTAAAACAGTTTTGAAATGGATTGGCAGCGAACATCGACGCTACAAACCGTATGTGGCGCACCGCGTTGCAGAGATTCTAAGCGGGAGTGAAGTTCGCGAATGGCGATGGGTACCAACCAAAGACAATGCAGCCGACGATGCGACAAGAAGCAACAAAAGCGTTGATTTTTCACAAAAATCTCGCTGGCTGCAGGGACCGAATTTCTTGAGATGCGATGAGGATACGTGGCCAGAAGAAAACGATGCTAGAGTCATTGTGGAAGATGATGAAGAACTTCGCCCCAGATTTGCTTTAATTGCCAGCAACAACATTTTTATTGAATATAATCGTTTTTCAAGTTTAATTAGGTTAAAGAGAGCAGTAGCGTGGATTCTTCGCTTCATAAATCGATGTCGTAAACGGGAGCTAGAATATCATGACTATGGGCTTACTGCAGCTGAGATTGAAGCTGCCGAGCATCTGTTATGCCTGCGCGTTCAAACAGAATCATTCGCTTCAGAACGCAACTGTATCATAATTGGTCAAGGTATACCAAAAGCCAGTTCATTAAAACAACTTTCACCATACCTGGACAACGACGGACTACTTCGCGTGCAAGGGCGTATAGATGCAGCCAGCTTCTTGCCGTATAACGCCAGACGCCCGATTATTCTGCCGTATGGGCACACCTTTACACGGTTGGTCGTCCGTTATCACCATTGCCAGATGAAGCACCAGAATCACGAGGCGACTATAAGCAATATTCGTCAGAAATACTGGATTCCCAGAATAAGACAGCTGCTACGAAGCGTAATAGCTGCATGTAAATTTTGCCATATCAGCAAGGCTGAACCGCACACGCCCATGATGGGTCCTTTACCTGAAGATCGGCTTGAGCCATACGTACGGCCCTTTACCTATACAGGACTCGACTATTTTGGGCCTATTTGCGTTACTATAGGGCGGCGTACTGAGAAGCGCTGGGTCGCGCTATTTACGTGCCTCACAGTACGCGCAATACACTTAGAGATCGCCCACGACTTATCGACGGATTCCTGCATAATCGCCATGCGCAACTTCATGAATCGGAGAGGGGTTCCGACACGTCTACGATCCGATAATGGAAAAAACTTTATAGGAGCCAATGAAGAAGCCAAACGTTTTTCTGAAGTTTTTGATACCGAGCGTGTTCAAAACGAATTGTCAACGAAGGGAGTTGAGTGGTTTTTCAACTGCCCTGCCAACCCATCGGAAGGAGGAGTGTGGGAAAGGATGGTGCAGTGCGTTAAAAAAGTTCTCCGACATTCATTAAAAGAAGGAGTGCCACGTGAGTATGTCCTACAGAGCTTTCTGATAGAAGCAGAGAATATAGTAAACTCACGCCCATTGACGCACCTACCCATCTCTCTCGACGAAGAGGAACCACTAACACCGAATCACTTCCTGATTGGCGTAGGTAATGCCTCGCAAACGCCAACGGCCAATACTCCTGTAGAGAAGGCACTTGGTTTACGCAAACAGTGGCGCATTGCACGGAGCCTAAGGAACGCATTCTGGAAACGATGGGTACTGGAGTATTTGCCGACGCTAACCCGAAGAGTCAAATGGTGTCAGCGAACAGCACCTCTTACAGAGGGTGATGCAGTATTTATTTGTGATCCGAATATGCCAAGAAATCTGTGGCGACGTGGAATTGTTGAACGAGTGCACACTGGCGCGGATGGTGTAGTTCGGCGTGCGGACGTGCGTACGGTTGGCGGACTTCTGCAACGAGCGGTATCTAAACTGGCAGTCTTGGATCTGGAGAATAGTGAAGCTGATCGCTCCACGGGGGTGGGGGTGTTGGAAAATAGTATTATTAACTTTCGTTAGATTTATAGTTAAAATTCAGAGACCGGTTTTGTACAACTCTGGGTTATAAACCAATGTTGTGCATTCTTCTTTCTCTCTTTTCCTATGTTCGTCAAAGCGCTGCCTAAAATGGCCATTTGATCTTGAACATCGAAAGAGTGAAGAGAGGGTGCAAAACTGCGGTAAGTTTGTAGTATTTGATCATCAATGTACTAAATTTAATTATTTTACAGAATAAACATACGTACACCCGTAGTTGTTTTAAGCAAACCCTCTTTAGCCAAAGTCGTAGCCGCGACACTTATTATTTATTTTACCTACTATGTAGGTTGATGGCTTAAATATTATTTATTTTACCTACTATGTAGGTTGGTGGCTTAAATAAGACTGCCTAAGTTTATTCAGAAAATATTTAGGGAAACATAATTATTTAAAGAAACCAACGATTACAATTCACTGACTTTGCGGAACGTGGCTTGCTAAAGCTAAAGAAATTTAAACATTGCGGCTGGTTATTTGACACCGCTGTTTTGATCATAAATTATTTTAGCAGTTGCGGAATTTACTTGACAAACAAAAAATAATCTTTTCTGCAATTAATGCAGAAAACAAAGAAATACTAAATATTCGTGGAAATTTAGTTATGTTGCCACGTTGAGGGCAACGTGCCTTAACTTATATAGTACATATAGTGTATTTATTGAAATATTATATAATTTTGAAATTCATTTATTAAATTGACTTATGAAATGTTTAACAAAAATTAAACATAGAAGAAATACCAAACTAAAATGTATACTAGAAAATTAAGAAAATTATTATAGGTGTTCTCTAAATAGCTCTGATGATGTGAAGCGAAGCAGGAAGTTCCGGGAACAGCGGATATCGGAAGACGGTGCGGACTAAAAGACCAACGTAGTATTCGGAAAGATGCGTTTTTGAAAAACAGAGATTTTTGACAGTTATCTAAGGTTTGTGACCCCAAGGATGCCAACATATTAGATTGGGGATGAATGGCGACGGAAGTAATTTAAATTTTGCGAAACGGCATATGGCCGCAGCATTTGAACGCGTTGTGGATGAGTTATTGACAAGCAACGAAAAATAAACAAGTTTCCTTGCGGAGTCATGTTTTGAATTGGACAATTTTATAGTACAATGTCCACCCAGTGTATCACAATCTCAACATTATCGATTTTGGATAAGATGAAGATGGGTAAAAGCTTAAGGTGGGTGACTGAAACCACCAACAAATATAATAAGCAGAAGGAATTTGGCTCACGGAAGTTAATTGCTTCTTTGAAGTATATGTCCAATCTAGAGTATGAACATATGAAATGTGATTTACATATGAAATATGATTTAATACAAGAGGACACAGAGACTGGTTACCGATCAGAGTACACAAATTACGTCATTAAATGTGAGTCTCAGAGGAATACCGATTGTTTCCACATCAAAGCCAAACGATGTCAAATACCATTATGAGGAAGCTCAAGAGAAACACTTCCACCATAAAACGCATTGCTGCAAAGTAAGAAGGAGTATTGTAATCTCTCATGTATTCCAAATGTTTTTTACAAGTTGAATACTATAAGCAGAGGCAGTACCACATACAGCCGTGGGGCACACTATATAAATGGAAAGAAGAAGGCCACTAAAAACAAAGTTTTAATGGCAAACCAGATCGCCAACCTATAACATCTTTGTACGTACCGATCCAGAAAGAAGGGAGGGGTATGCAGAGTTCATCGAGGGATTTCACTCCGTCAACGGCAGCCGTCAACCGGATCAGCAGTTAGCAGAAGTATAACGTAATATTTTAGATATAAATATCATTGTAGAATATAAGATCTTAAGTATAGGATTAAATTGTATTATCGCTAGTTGTTGAAAATTGTATATACGCCAGTGAGAAAAGAGTCGATGAAAGACCAAATATAAAAAAGAATATAAGAAAAAAATAGAAATAAAACAACAAAATAAAACAAAAGAGGAAAAAGAAAAGAACACAAAAGTAAAAAGAACAGAATACAACAATTAAACCCAAATAAGGCGAATTTGAAAAAAGAAAAACTATACATATGTACTATAGGATTAAGAAAATGCACAGATTGTTTAAAGTGCAGAAAAGAGAAAAATACTGTAAAGATTCATTAGAAGTTAGTTGCACTAACTTCTTTTAGAAAGAGGGGAGGGATGTTGTGAGTTAGAATCCTTTGTTCTGTAGTAAACAATCAATATATTCAGTTTCGATAAAACACATTTTTTCACCACTTTTGACTTCCTTATTTCATTACCGTCTAAAATATTATCACATTACATTTTTGAGCGTACCCTAATGAATTCTTTGCTTATTCGACCATTATTTTCATCTTTCATCATTCCAAAAGTTTTTTTTTATTTTTTAAAGGTAAATTGAATCTATCATCATCATCATCATAATTGGCGTACAACCATTTCTGGTCATTGCCGCGTTATCAGCCTTCGCCAGTCGTCTTTGCTTCGCGCACGCTGGCGCCAATTGGAAACACCAAGTGCAGCCAGGTCCTCCTGAACCTGGTCCTTCCAACGTAGTGGTGGTCTCCCCCTCCTGCGTCCGCCACTTTCATCCATTCGCACAACATGTCCCAGCCAGCGCAGCCGCTGTGTTTTAATGCGCTGAACTATATCAATGTCGGCGTACAGCTCATACAGCTCGTTGTTCCATCTGATTCGATACTCTCCGCAGACGCATATAGGACCATAGATCCTTCGAAGAATTTTTCTCTCGAACGCCCCCAAAGCTCGCTCATCGTTGTTTGTCATCGTCCAGGTTTCGGCACCATAAAGCAGGACGGGAAGGATGAGGGCTTTGTAGAGCGTAATTTTTGTTCGTCGAGAGAGGGCTCTGCTTCTCAATTGCCTACTGAGCCCAAAGTAACACCTGTTGGCAAGAGTGATTCTTCGCTTCATCTCCTTGCTGACATCATTCGTGGTGTTGATGCTAGTTCCCAGATAAACGAAATCCTTCACAACTTCAAAGTTGTAGTCGCCAACAGTGAATCTATTATCACTAGGATATTCTGATCTATGAAACTTTAGATCAATATCATTACGAATATCTTCATAAAAAGCATCTGTTTTTATAGAATATATAAATGAATCTGTATCTATATAGTTCAACTGTAATTATACCCTTTACCTTTAAAAAGGTAAAAAGGTATACAAATTTTGAGCGTTTGAGAGGGGTTGCAATTTCTAGAAGGAGGTGTGGTAGGTATGGACATATATATACAGACATGATCAGAATCACTTTCTAAGCAATTTTTATTTTGTCCGTCCGTCTGTTCGTCTGTGGCCACTGTTTTTCTACACCGTTAGAGCTATCTCAATAAAATTTTGCAAAAGTATAGCCTGCACAAAGATACAGAACCATATTGCTATATGGGCCGATTTAGACAAAGACCACGCCTACCTCCCATATAAGGAACTTTTTTCACCTTTTTTAAAATGACTATAACTTCGGTCCAATTGACGGAATCGTGACAGTATTTATCAGTTATGGAGATGTGGGTCCTACTAAACACTGCGCAAAAAGTGGGCGGTATATACTAACTGTCACGCCCACTACTAACAAATATTAATAACTTAAGATCTGGTAGAGATTTACGGACGAAATTATGGAGATTATAAAGCAATCTGCAACATATGGAGATTATAAAGCAATCTGCAACAAATGGGGCTGATCAGAGAAAAGACACGCCCACTTTGGATATAGGGAACTTTCGGGTCTAAAATTAAAATTAGCCTACCTATGCTCGTATTGATGCCAACGGAATGAAAATTCCTATTAAAGATTTATCAATGAAATTTCACAGGAAGGTTGCGGTTACTAACATTAAACACCACACAAAAAATGGGAGTTATTTATACAGCCACGCCCACTATTGACATAATATTATAACTTGCGACCTATACAATATTTTTAGGACGAAATTTTATATTAGTGGTTATACTGACACTAGAAAGCCATACACAAGAAATGGGGTCGATATAATCATTTCAAGGTACCCTACCAAAAATTACCGTGAATATGCTCCTAATGAAGATTTATGAAGAAAACATCCTCATTGTTGAACTCGCACGCACAAGAAAAGGTAAAGGGTATTTCGAAGTCAGTCTAACCCGACTTCAGACTTCTGTACTCGTTTTTCATTAAATTTAGGTTTCATATAATAATAGTGAAAACTATACATTTTTAATTTTGATAAATCTAAAACAGTAAATACCAAGTATACGAGGCGTACTATTTATATTTCGGGAATAGCAAATAATATAACAAACATTTTTAAGTGATAATGGCTTTATTGTTTTTCAAAATAATCCCGTTGATGATCAATACACTTTTTCATTCGTTCAAACCATTTGTCATGGCAGTTTTTCCATTCCTCGTGAGACACCACCAAAACATGGTTTTTGAACGCTTCAATTGCTTCTTCGGCGCACGTAAATCTTTGACCACGCAGTTTACCTTTGATTTTCGGGAACAAGAAGAAGTCGGGTGCCATGCGAGGACTGTATAGAGGATGAGTCATCAATTCTATGTTTTGACTGCTCAAAAATTCACCTGTTTGACGAGATGAGTGAAAGCTCGCATTGTCATGATGGAGAATGATTCGTCTTTGACGGTTGGTTTTACGAATTTCTCCGAAGATTTCCGGCAAACAATTGGTCGTGTGCCACTCAGAATTGACCGTCCTACGTTGCTCAAGCGGAACAGTAGCCACATGACCCATTCGGCCGAAGAAACAGGCGACCATTTGCTTCGCTGTGCTTCTTCCAAGAACAACTTTTTTGTGGATTTAGCTCGTCTTGGAATACCCACACGGTCGATTGTTGTTTTGTTTCCGGTTCATATGCATATATCCATGATTCGTCACCTGTCACGATTTTATACACGTCTTTTGAAGCACCACGATCGATCTTTTTAATCATTTCCCTACACCAATTGACACGAGCCTTTTTTTGAGCGATTGTCAAATTATGTGGGATCCAACGGGAACAAATCTTTTTTACAGCCAAATGTTCATGCAATATTGAATGTATGGAAGTGGAAGTAATGCGCAAGTTGTCCTCTATCTCACGATTTATCACATGACGATCTTGCATTATCAGTTCATGCACTGCATCGATGTTTTGTGGCACACAAACCGATTTTGGACGACCTTCACGGAGTTCGTCGGCCACCGAACTACGACCACGATTGAATTCACTATATCAGCGATATACTGTGGTTTTTAATGGTGCTTTATCGCCATACAAAGAACTGAGTTCATGGACACATTCTTGTTGAGATAATCCATATAAAGAAAACCTTCTCTTGCAATTTCCATTTTTTGGCCAAATTGATTTTCTTAACTCACTGTAAACAAAACAAATATCACTTGTACATCAACACGCTGTGAGTACGTTTATGGTAAAAAATGTCAAACTTTATTATGGTGTTGCCAGATTTTAGCTATTGAGATTAGTGTTCCCAGTTCCCGAAATATAAATTGTATCCCTCGTATTGGTTTATTATATGCGACTTGCTCACGAGAAAGTTCCATTGCTATCATGCTATCTGTGAAATGTTGTAAACTATGAAAATTTGGTCTTGCAATTAGAGCAAGTGCACCTAAATGTCTTCCCTTGTTTTCCCATTCATTAACAATCTTTACATTCTTCTATTTCTCGAAATTTTCCATTCTTTTCCATAAACTGCATTATTTAATAATTTGAAGAAATTTTTTTCAAATTCATTTTTCGCAAGTGTTCTATGAAAAGAATTCAGATCAATATAATTCTTCAACCAGTTAGAATGCTTAAATTTCAAAATCCTATGAATTTTCACAAGTTTTAATACACTGTTGTAGATTGCGGTAATGTAATATAACCAAAGTCTGATTTTATAATTACTGTGAGAATATCAAAATTTGATATATCCTCAGCCCATTCAAATCCACCCTAGGAAAATATTCAGACATTGCCAACCATATAAGTTATTTGCATCTAAGTACATCAAGTATTTTAAAGATTTACTTTGATCATAATCAGGAATATATTTATAATTAGCCTTTGAATGTCGTTTATAACATTGAACAATACCACCTCTAATCCCACTTCTAATGAACATATACATATTAATATCTTTAAATAATTCTAATTCAATACCTATCGTCTTCAACATTGCATCCCAGGATAAACTTGGTGTAGTTAGATAATGAACAGCATCTAATTCATCAATATTTTTACATATTTTTCTAAACTTTTCAAAAATATCTGCTAAAAGTATAACATCTGTTTTTAAATATAACAAATAATTCTTTATCACTAATATGAATATCTTTCGAAAGTGATATATATAATTCCTTATTCAGAGGAATGATTGTAATGTGTCATTTAAATGATTCGAGCTCTTTAACAAACAGATGACAGTCATAACCAGAAAATTACGGAAAAAAAAAATTGGTATAAATTTACGGGACTGAAAATTAAAGTTACAACTAGAATGGTCCATGATATTGACCTGTAAGGTGGCAATGATCAGCAACTTTGTGTTGATCAATTATTTGCTTACAAATATGGCAAATTGAATTTGTTTTATGTTTTGCAATTTCTTCTAAAGTTAGAGACTTCATTGATACTATTCTATATTTAAATAATTTACACATAGAGGCTTAGTATCAGTAATTAAATTATCTATGAATACCTTAGCAGAATCTTCTCCTGAATAAGTTAGAAATTTGTTTAAGCTATTATTGAAACCGCACTTTATGTAATAACTAAATGCTATAGGCTTATGTATTGTGACGAGCAAAATTAGTCAATAATTCCCCAACAAAACAATAGCCACTGCGATAATGGACCGTCAGCATCACTCGCGTGCAAAGAATTGTGATTGCCGTAGCTAATCAGCTTGCGCGGCCCCGTCAACGCTTAATATTAAAAATAAAACACCATTGCACCAATTAAAATCAAGGCGAAGGCAGAAGCGCTTGAAATGCACGAATTATTAAACGTTGGTTAACAAATCTACTTGCAAGTTATACCAACAACTACGTAACCGAAATGTCAACAACAGCATTGGTAAAGTCAAGCCAGCCGCTTGCGTTAGACAAAGAAAATAAATTGCATGTGGATTATCCAATCCACCACCGTTGCGACTGGAGACAGGACGGCACAGCACCGACTTCAGGAGTGGCCTCCACAGAACGCATAATTTCTGTTATAACATTTAAACCTAGAAATAAGAAAGAACTATAAAATAAAGAAAACTTGAATAACACAACACACCGCGAAGTAATTTTCTGTACACGACCCTGGTGAACCGCTGATTTGAGTCGTTACAGTGGCGCCCGAGCAGGGACTATAAAAACAAGGAAATTCAACCCATCTGACGCCCACCCATAGTCTTCGTCATTAACCAAGAAAGTCACAGGATGGGGAAAACAAGCTGAAGGGTGTACTTGCTACGGAAAGATGAGTTGGTGAGATTTGCGGATGAATTCGGTTTGGAAGGTACAGGCACAGAGTGGATGACCTCCGAAAACGGCTTTTTGAGTTTTTCACAGAAACGGTACTCACTCAGGAGCAACAATACCGGTTGATGAATCTGCAATGCAGGTGTGTTAAAAGCAAATCACCAAGGCCGGCTGCATCCATATTTCCCAGCGAAACGCTGGAAGTGGACAGGCCAGGCACACAGGCGGTGCAACTCTACCAGCATGGAATCCAGAGGTACGGGGAATACCACAGCATCCCTCCATTTTACCTGCAGCAATGGATCAACATACAATACAACGGGTCTGCACAGTACGCTGCTGTCATTGACCAAGTACGGAAGTGGTCTCTTAACTTTGGACGGTAGGCGTGACACACTAGCTTTAATCGAGCGAGTGGAAGAACTCGCAGATGTGTACGCCATAAACAAAGATTTCCTCCCGCGCACTATGCCTGAACTCTTGAGAGAACGAGCACTCATGTGGGTCAGAAACAACAATGGAGCGTGGCGGGAATGGAGCACATATAGGAGGCACTTACTGAAATTCTTTTTACCGGCCCGTTTCATGGATAAACTCGACGACCAGATCCGACAGCGTCACCACAGGCATCGAGAGTCGTTCAAGCAGTATGTGCTCGAACTGCAAAATCTTATGCGACACCTGGAGTATTCGGAAGAGCAGAAACTGGAAAGAATCTTCCAGAACAGCCTGCCACAATATCAGCTATACGTGCGCCGTAGAGATTTTGGATCGCTGCAGGAGTTGATAGAGATGGCCGAGGATTTGGAGAGCATACGGGGAGAAGGTGAACAGCTAGCAGCGCCACCCACACAAAGGCGAACAGAGCAAGGTCCACCTCGATAGGTAAGGAACCGACAGGTGACTGTGGAGAGCAAAGTGGCACCAATATATTCCAAAACAGCTTGCTGGCGTTGTGGCCAAAATGGTCACATAGCACGACTGTGTCGCAACGCGCAGATACTGTTTTGTTCGGAGTGTGGCCGTAGGGGAGTTAGGATAATCGAGTGCTGCAAGCAGAGAGCTCCACCCAACAGAAGACTACAGTCAGACATGCAGCATGGAGCAGAGCAGCGACACCAGACTTTACTATGGAAAAACGCATTGCACTGTGTCGGGCAAAGAAATCTGCGCTAAGGTTTCTATTGGCAGAGAAACTGTCACCGCAAAGCTGGACACAGGTGCAGTGCACAGTTTTATGAGCAGACGCCTAGCACACAAGTTACGCGCTTCTACCGGCCAATTGGAAAAATCCAATACCAGAGGTAAAGAAGACATTTGTAACGAATGTAAGGTTTGGAGGGCAGTCATGCTAGATAGAACTACTTATCATGCCTGACTCCAGTGATGATCTACTCCTGGGAGTGGATTTCATGACAACCCTGGGAACAACATTGAAGTGCGGCGATCAGGAGATCACGCTGGGACCTCATAACGGTTGCGTGCAACCACGAGACTTTGAAACGTGCACGACCATCCGTGTTAACAATTTCCCACATGTAAAGGCATCAATGCCTTCCAAGAGGCCAACTAACGTCAGAAATTCTAAGGAACAGAGACACAATACACAATACAACGAAACCCAACGCAGTGGCAAATATACATCACCAGGCACAAGTATTACACACACGATCGCGTTCACTTGCCGCGGATTCTGGCGAGGGAAAACCAAAAACGAATTACCACGGGGGCCTCTGGAGAAGAACGCGGGTGCACCTAAGCGACCCTCTGCCATGACGTGGTTAAAATTTCTCGTCGGTGAAGTTGGGAGGGCATGTGACGAGCAAAATTATTGACTAATTTTGCTCACACAATAGTTCCCCAACAAAACTGCGATAATGGAACGTCAGCATCACTCGCGTGCGATTGTGATTGCCGTAGCCAATCAGCTTGCGCGGCCCCGTCAACGCTTAATATTAAAAATAAAATACCATTGCACCAATTGAAACCACTGCGAAGGCGGGAGCGCATGAAATGCACGAAGTGTTAAACGTTGGTCAACAAAACCACATGCAAGTTATACCAACAATTACGCAAGCGGAATGTCAATAACAGCATTGGTAAAGCCAAGCAAGCTACTTGCGTTAGACAAAGAAAATAAACTTCTTGTGGATTTCAATAACAGGTATGCAGCGACGGTCTTAGCGAACCCAAGCCAGCCGTTCCCACGGACGGACAACAACAACAACCCTACAAGCAGACTAAGATTAATCGTGTGTTAACTGCAACAACAAGACTCGACTGCAACAACAAGACTCGATATTAATAGCCAACAGAAAGGAATCATTCGTGCAACAACAACAATAGGGCGTGCAACAACAACAATGTGCCGCGGCAACTACTACGCGCTTGACAACAGCCGGACTTTTCCCGGAAAGCGCTGAGGTTCGCCTAACGTCAAGTGGAATATAACAACAATGCCTTGGCCTTGGCAACGGGAAGCGGTAGTCGGAGCAACTGACAGCAGGACTCGAACAACAACTAGTGGTTCAACAGGTGGCTATAAAAGCGCCTGTAATTGGACATACGGTCTCTTTTCCTGCTCACATTGCGCGAGTAAGTACCAAAGAAACGTTGCCGCTTAGACGCCACCAGATTAGCAATCAGAACCAATGGACACAGACACACAAGCGCTGCATTTGCTACGACTGCTGGATTTTAATCCACTCTCATAGTCAACCAAAACTTGTTCGTCAAAGTTAGAACGGTGGAAGTGGTTTGTCAATCCACCACCGTTGAAACTAAAGACTCAATTCAAGGACCTAGACACTCAGAAGTACTGCGTTTGCTACGAACGCTGGGTTTATCAAATCCGCCTTCATAGCAAACCAGGAATTGCTTCTCAAAGTCAAACCGGTGGAAGTGGTTTGCCAATCCACCACCGTTGAGACTGGAGACAGGACAGAAAAGCACTGAATTCAGTAGTGGCCTCTATAGAACCCATAATTTCTGTTATAACATTTAAACCTAGAAATAAGAAAGAACTATAAAATAAAGAAAACTTGAATAACACAACACACCACGAAGTAATTTTCTGTACACAACCCTGGCGAACAGCAGAGTATTTACCCCAGCAGATTTGAGACGTTACAGTATGTTAGTGCTGCAAATATTTTCAGAATCATTTACCTGTACATTCTCTAAAATACACTCAAAATTAGCATAAATTACAATGATACATCTGACTTAGACCTAAAAGAAGTAAACTTTAAAATATCATCATTATTTTTACCAATCGGCATTGTGGTCACTACTTTTCTGCACTCTGCTTTATGTTTTAACATAACATCTTTATTTCTGGTGTACTGCAAGCAAAAGTTGCATAATAGTAGAGCTTTTGTATTTAATGTCAATTGTGATTTAATTAATCTGTAAATAGTAATTTTATAAGTAATAGAAAATCATATGTTTTGTTTCCTTTTTACCTTGATATATTTTTAATCCACTTTGTAGAAACAATAAATTAATATAGACATCTCTCCCCAACTTTGTGGTATGATGACCTACAATTTGATCACCAGGATCAGAACATCCAAAAACATTAATGCTGATATTATTTTCCTCAAATTTTCTGATTTGGTCTAATGGCATTGGAAATGACCAGTTTTTAAAGTTTAATATCGTACTTCCAAAATGAATCATATCATTATTAATATCCACTGCATATTGTGAACATCTATTACTATGTTGTACATTTTATTGCAGATAGTATAGCCCATTTAAAGCAATAGTCATAATTTATATTCATTCTCAACATCATAAGCCGATAGCCCTGGCAGCTAGAGCTTATATAATTATTTATAATTTTAATTGTAATTAATTTTAATAAAATAAATAAAATAAAAATATATTCATTACATTAATACAAGCATGTTGCATTGCTATATTATGAGGTAATTTAATATAAGCAGAACCCGTTAATGGTATTGATTAATATTAATCTCTAATTCAATTATTTTAATTAGAGTCCATCCACTATCTTTCTCTTGAAACTCCTCCATTTTTGTAATTAAATTAGAACAGTGTACGAGTACATCATATTCAATTTCTTCACGGTTTTGTGCTAATATCATTTTCGTTTCAAAAGATTTCACATCTATAGTTGCTGCTTCATATTCACAATCACTGTTGTCAACAATATTTTTTGGTTTGAACCTTATATATTCACAAAACAGTTCAAAATTATATTTAGATGACCGATGTTTTTCTAGTTGCTTATTTAATAATTCTAATATTATATGTTTTGCATTTTTAAAGAAAGTATTTGGTATGATAATATTTTCATGTCGGTTTTTAAATACATAACGTTCAATGCGATTATTATATAACCCTTTCACTAAATACAAATCATCTTTTAATTGTGAACAACTGTTTTTTTTTATGTGAGGAGGCTATGATTTCGTTGATATCTTAAGCTTGCATGTTTCACAATATTTATAACTGCAAGTTGGTTCTTTCTCATTAATATCATTATTTATAGATTTGTTTAAATTTAAAGATAGTTGACTGATCGAAACTTCTGTAGAAATATTATTTTCATTCTTATTATCCATATTATCACATTTATGTTTGATTATATGCAGCTTTTTATTTTGTGCTTCTATTAATTGCTGTACTTATTGCTTTATTAATGCTTTCTGTTATTTAATTATTTAATATAATTGTTGATTTGTATGTTCTTTTCCTATATGATTTTTTGATTTTTCAGAATGAATATTTCCTTGGTTATGTTTACGTAGAATATGTCAGTTCAAATCCCATTTTGAATGGGAAACACATCCACAAAATTCACAAAAAATGTCTTAATATTAATTGCACTCTCACAAACACGTTACTAAATAAAAACTGATATACGTGTCTCTCTTATATAAGAATAAGACATACTAATAAAATAATTCAATAATTTTAGGTTAAATAAATTCTTTGGACCTATTCTACATATTAAAATATTGATAACATTGATACAAGTTATTGTTTCCTAATATATTCTTATCTAACTAAAACCGAATATTTCTGGTTTTTCAAATGTATTTACTGGAACAAATTTTAATATAAAAGGCATGGATATGGTATATAATTCATCACTCAACTTCAGCATTTTGGTGAGTTTACTACTTTCTAAACATATGTGGAGAAACATAAATACAACCAGCCCACTTCTATATATTCTCGCGGATTTTTTTCCCCGGGAATTTTATTTTCTCGAGAAAAAATCCTCCTATTCTAAACTGCCTGGGAGAAGCAAAATTAGGGAAGATAGGACCGAATTTTCGAAATCAGATGTTTTGCTACTTCTGCTCAAGAACAGCAGATGCAGAGTACTTTTTATTTCGCAAGGATGATTTGCTGGCAGCTTTCTTCGGCACCGGCGACTTATTGCATTGCAGCTGTGTATCCTCATAGACTGGAAATGGCAGAACTTCGCCTGTGGCAATGTTTTCTTCGTGGGAAACTGTTGTTCGTCAATCTTCTAAAACTTGCGAACTTGGTCTACTTACAGTAGTCGAAAATCCCAATCCAAATGTATTCGCAGCCACTCCTTCCAATGATTCCTTCATCCTAATTAAATTATAAATCCCTTCTTCGTATGTGGAAAATAGGTGCTGCGTGTTTGGGCCTCCACATGTGTTTTTCTGCGCTTTTAAATTTTGTGCCGCTTTCTGCCACACGTATTTTTTCTGGTCGGTCCATATCTAGAATTTTCAGGCAAAGAACAAATTCCATTGCAAAGAACAAATTGGTTTATAAGATACCTTTTCCCACTCGGTAATAGTTTTACCGGAATTTACTTCAATTTTCAAATTTCGCCAAAATCTTGCAACGTCCTCCTTGTTGCCTTTGTGGAATCCTCGAGCAATGTCAGGGTTGGCCTCCATTAGCGTGAGCAACTGTTGTTTTCTAGTAGTTTTAGACCTAAAATGTGATATTTCACGCTATTTTTCTTGAAAAATATAAACATTTACAAAATACTTACATTTTTGCACATTATTCGTACATTTTGTTGGAGAAAAAACTCTCGAGAAATGTCATCAATTTTTCTTTTTTATTGCCGTTTGCGATGCCTATTTTTTTCCCCGGGAATTTTTTTCCCATTTCGAAGTTCATTTAGAATATGAGGAAAGGGAAAATGGAGAAAATTCTCGAGAGTTTTTATTTGAAATAGGAGAAACGGGAAAAGTGAAAAAATTCCCGGGGGATTTTTATTCCGAATTGGGCTGAATAATTTTATACTTTTAATTATATTTGATTTTTATTTATATATCCTTTCAGAAAAAACAAAAATGGCCCCTACCAACAATATTTTATTGCAGAAAAAACAAAAAATGACTTCTACTAACAATATTTTTAAATTTTTGACAGAAGAATTCTTAGGTAGAAACCGCAAACCATCTTGGGGAATCAAGAATATAGTAATGATATTCTAATGACGATATTAGGAATAACATCAATTTCGACGAAATATGGATGATGACAGATTTAGAAGATATCCATCCCATTGTTTCTACCTGAGCGATTTAATTCACTTAGTGAGAACGCGATAAATTACATTAATAACCCTCTTAACACTGTCTATATCGTGAAACGTATGCAGCAAGGAAAATATTGGTTAGACTTAGAAGAAGATCCAATCACGGAATTCTTAAATGAAAGTCCAGAGGAGGAAAATGCTATATTTTCAAATTATAATTAAAATATATTGAATAAATAAATTATAAAAACTAAAATAGCTTAATGTTTTTATTTCTATCTAATTAGCAATATTAAAATTTTTTATTTTATTCTACTCACAGAAAATGAACAATATTACTACAGAAAATGAACAATATTACTTGTAAATATATGGAATTTCTTTCAGAATGAGACATGTTGAAAAAATGTTTATTATTTCTATTTTTTATATATTCGCGAAGATTAGCAAATTTGAGCATAATAGTTTTATGTTAATATTTACATGTAATCGCAAATATGGTTGTATGTCGTATGAATAATTTTTTCTAGCTAATGATTTACTTCTTATCACATGTATGATTTTTGCATATAAATACGAGTAATTCTTCTAGAATAAACATAAAGCAGAAAACTATCGCCATAGAAGCTGGAAAATATTTTAAACAATACTATGAAGCAGTCCAATTCGCCACCAGATGCGTGCTGGAATGCCCCACAGATGGAGGAGTTACTGCAGAAGAGAATAAACCAGTTTCGTTCCAATCCGAGCGAAGAAGCTGGGGTAAATTTAGAAAAGGTGATGAAGACGATGGTCTTCATCTGCGAAATTGGGAAATATTCCCTAGATTAATAAATATTTAAAATAAATAAGAAAAAATCAACTTTTGTTTTACTTGTATATATATATACGAGTATATATATATTATATTATATATTTATATATATATATATATATATATATATAATATATATATATATATATATATATATATATATATATATATATATATATATAAATATATAATATAATATATATATATATATATATATATATATATATATATATATATATATATATATATATATAATATATATATATATATATATATATATATATATATATATATATATATAAATATATAATATAATATATATACATATACAGGTAAAACGAAAGTTGAGTCCAGAAAAAAACGGAAGTAAAAGACAGGCAAAAAATGCGAGACTAACTCCTCAATCGGCGAATATATCTGCCTCTCCGAAACAAATAAGTAGTAACAGTTTCGGTCAGAACAGATTTGCACTATTAGAGAATGAAAACGTTGACTCAACTCCTGCAAAGAATTCCATTGCCAAAACTCTGAAGCCACCATCATTCTACTTACGAGAGAGATGCTCAAATGATTTAGTTGCAACTGTAGCTAGTCTTGTAGGAAATAACAATTTCCACGTAACGTCCATAACAAATGGGAATATAAAGGAAACGAAACTACAAACATACAATCAATGCAATTGCCGTAAAATAGCATCCTATCTTGAAAAAAATGGTAAAAACTACTATACATATCAACTGAAGAGCAGTAAAGGCCTAGTAGTTGTTATTAAAGGAATTGAGAATTGAGTGTAAGTACTAATGAAATCACAGATTCTCTCGAAATTTCTTTGGAAATCCTATGCAAATTGTAGAATTTATGTTATCAAAATGAACAAATTGTATGACAGAATTTATGACATCAATGCAAAGCATGTTGCACGAGTTATTGAAAACTCAAAACCAACTTATGCAATTGTTGATCTCTAAAAAATTAACTATATTAATATATGTCATTGGAATGAAAACGGAATTAACCAACACAAAATTTGAAATTCAACACTTCCTGCATACTAGGCAAATTGACATTGTGCTTTTATTACAAACGCACTTGACAAACAAAAATTATTTTGTAATATCTGGATATAAATTCTACAAGGCAAACCATCCAGATAATAAAGCACATTGCTGTACGGGTATATTAATAAGAGATAGATTTAAGCATCATGCACTAGAAGAGTATGCAAAGAACTATCTGCAGGCAACATCAATATGTCTTCAATGCTGGGAGAAAATAATTGTAGTAAGCGCAGTATATTTCCCTCCAAGATAATCAGTGACACAATTCTTCACATCATTGAGGACCAAATTTTTGGCAGCAAGTGATTATAATTCGAAACATATCTTTTGGGGCTCCAGGTTAATAAATCCGCTGTTCTAACCTAGTCTTCGTGTCTTCAGGACAACCGACATACTGGCCCTCTGACCCTGAATAAGTGCCCGATCTCATCGATTTTGGAATAACCAGTGGTATTGATCGTAATCTGCAGAATAGTGTTTAGAGCTCGCTTCTGATCATTCATCAGTTATTATATGTCTACATAAACAAGCTCAACTGGGTAAGAAAACAGGTCACCTAACCAACAAAAGAACAAACTGGCTCAGGTACCGTCAATATATAAGTAGTCATATAAACATTGGTCCTCGACTAAAGAGTGCAAGCGATATTGACTCGGCACTTTTGGCCATCTCAGTTCTTACATCTTCAGCCACACACTCATCTCCAGCAGCCTCATTATACCGCTCCGCAACAACTCGCACAACATCTGCAGTTATCGATAGTCTCGCTAAGGAGAAAAGGCGCTTAAGAAGAGAGTGGCAACAAAATAGATCACCCTACGCCAAGCAGAAATTAGCATTAGCTAAAAAACGCCTCCGAGAAGCACTGAACTGCGAGCTAGAGAACAGTTTGAAAAAGTATACTGAGATGCTAACTCCAACACAAAATTCTAACTACTCTTTATGGAAAGCCTAGAAAAATATAAAGACTCCTAAAGACTGTCATCCACCACTCAGGCAAAATAATGGAACTTGGGCAAGAAGTGACGAAGAGAAAGCCTCAGTGTTTGCAAATCATCTCAAATCCGAATTCCAACCTAACCAACCAATCAACAGTTTTGAAATTCCATTTTTGGCCCCTAAAATACCATTAATTCCGATGAAGGTTAAAATGAAGGAAGTGCAACTTGCAATAAAAACTCAGCTAAACCCGAAAAAAGCACCAGATTTAATTACCGCAAATATTTTTTTTTTTTAATTTTTTTAATTCAACATGTATTTATTTATTGCATCTTTTCAATCGAAACCAACCATAATTTTACAAAGCTTACAACTAATAAATAAATTGATGCTCCGCGCCAGTGCTTAGAGCAATTTTAGTTCAAGTGTTATATAAATTATGTAGGAAAAAAAAGAAATATAAAAATATTAATATAAAGAAACTCTATTTTTTTAAAAAAGTGGCCTTTTAAGTCGAGATGTATTCATCCTATGAAGCAGATTCCTTGCTAGTTCGTTAGGATGACACTGAAGTTTGAATTGGTATTTTGTTTTTAAAACTGCTAGTTCTTCTTCAACGGGTGCTATATTTAAGGTCGCGGTGAATATTTTCGTTTCTGACGAACCATGGAGCGCCGCTGATCGTTCTCAGAATTTTCGATTGAGCCCTTTGAATTATTTGCAAGTTTGATGCACTAGTAGTGCCCCATATCTGAATACCATAAGTCCAAATCAGTTTAATTACAGCCTTGTATATAAGTACTTTATACTCTAAACGCAGTTTTGATTTTCGGTTGGTAAGCCAATACAAGGAATTTGCCTTGAGTTTCAATTGCATTTTCTTGGCTTCTATATGTTTTTTCCAGGTGAGCCGTCGGTCAAAATGCACTCCTAAGTATTTAACCTCTGTTGCTTGCGGGATTACAATGCCATTTAAGGAGACTAACGGACAAGAACTGTGCTTAAGAGTAAATGTCACATGTACACTTTTTTGCTCATTTACTTTGATGCGCCAATCTTTCTATTTTTTTAAGGTGTTCCTCTAAATCTCGGGAGGCTATCCGTGGATTTGTGAGAGCTCAGGATAGCTGTGTCGTCAGCGAAAGTCGAGGTAATGAGGTTTTTATCCGTTGGCAGATCGGAAGTGTACAGAGTATAAGCATAGGTCCAAGCACACTACCTTGCGGTACTCCAGCCAAAATTTCAAAGTCTGGCGTTACAAATTCTTTATATTTAACCCTAAATTTGCGATTTGTTAAATATGACTCCAGAATCTTATGCGAACTTTTTGGCAGAAGTTTTTTTAATTTTATATATGAGTCCTTCGTGCCAGACTTTGTCAAAGGCTTGTGCGACGTCTAGGAATATTCCGGAGCAGTACATCCTCTGTTCAAATGCTCGCCTTATTTCAGAGGCAATACGGTGCACCTGCTCAATAGTTCCATGATGTTTGCGGAAACCAAATTGGTGGAGAGGAATAATTAAATTGAGCTTTGGTGCTAATTTTTCCAGCAATAAGCGTTCAAGCGTTTTAGAGAGCGTTGGCAGGAGACTTATGGGCCGATAAGAAGATACCTGAGTAGGGTCTTTTCCGGGTTTTGGAATCATTATTATTTCCGATGTTTTCCATGTTGTAGGGAAGTAGCCCAGACGGAGTATTGCGTTAAAAATGTGTGTGAGATGTATTAGAGCTATTTGCGGCAATTCACTTACCATTTTATTGGTAATTAGGTCACAACCAGGTGCCTTTTTTGAGTTTAGACTCGTTGTACATAGGCGTATAACTTCCTTTGGTTTGAAATCAATTGGTACTGCTGACTTCGTAATTGAAAAGTTCTGTATGCTAGTGTTGTTGCAGGTCGGCGGGTTAGCTTGAAATACTGACCTCAGATGGGCTGCAAAGAAGTTGCCTTTTTCTTCTTCTGTTTTTGCCCAAGTTCCATCGCTTTGTCTTAGAGGCGATTCACTATCCTTTGGTGTTTTAACCATTCTTGTCGCTCTCCAGAGTGAGTAATTGGTGACTTTGAGAGGAGCCAAATCTTCAAGGTACTTATTAAGGTTTTCTTCCTTTTCCTCCCGTAGAGTGTTTTTCAGCTGATTTTGTAATGACTTTAATTTTACTCTTAGTGCTGGAGATCTGTATTTTTGCCATTCACGCCTTAATCTCCTCTTTTCTCTAACGAGGCATTCCACATAGTGTGACGTAGTGTGCCTCGCGTTAGTTTTATGCTTTTATTATTGAACCAAGAGCCTGCTGATTCAATGTCCTCTCTACTCTTAAGTTTTGTTTTAACGCATACGTGGGTACTAATATATTTGCGATATTTGAGCCAGTTTGTTTTCTTGGACGTCAGTTTTATTGTTTTTTCAATGAACTCTGGTCTTTTTTTTAAATATATTATCACCGGTGAGTGATCGGATGATAAGTCGAAACAGGGCTCGGTTTCCAACAAACACTTTCAATATTTTTAGTTATGCCAAAGTCAATAAGATCGGGAATTTTTCTTTGATCATTTGGCCAGTATGTAGGCTTTCCAGATGATACAAAGTCTAGACCATTCCGAGAGTCTATCAGTGCATTAAACAATTGCTTCCCTTTAGGGTTGATTAACCGTGAGCCCCAGTAGATATGTTTAGAATTGAAGTCTCCGGCAGAGAGAAATTTGTTACCGAGCGATTTAAAGAAAGAAACAAAATCGGTTGTGGAAATAGGAAACCTAGGAGGACAATAGACTGATGAAATTACTATTGGCTCACCCCAACACTGTAAAGAGGTGGAAGTAGAATGGATGTTTTTTTTTGCATAGGATTCCAGAAAGTAATGCTTTAATCGAGCCTTAATTAGAATTCCCGTACCACCGTAACCTTTTCCTTGTGGGTGGTTTGTAGAGTAAAAATTATAGCCTGCTAGTTTGAAGTTATATTTTACAGTTAAATGTGTTTCTGAGATAAGCATGATGTCTATGCTGTTACTGTCTAGAAAATTTTTTAATTCAATTTTGTGTTGGTTAATACCGTTAGCATTCCAGTGACATATTTTTAAGTACGTTTTGGTTATGTACAAGCTCTTGAATCATAGATTGCATCGAGGACATGAAGTTAGTAATACACTGAGACAAGTTAAATATTAACGTTTCTAAATTGTGAGGTTGCATAGGGTGACTCGGTTTATCAGAAACGCCAGTTTTCAGTACATTCGCATAGCTAGTGGATGAAGAGATGTTTTCGGTGGTGCTTCCAATATGGTTTGTGTTGGTAGGTATAGCACTATATTTTTGGGTTCGAACTGTCTTAGCAGTTTGGTTCATACTGATTTTTAGTTGTGTATATATCGGGCAGCCTCTGTAGTTAGCAGTATGTTTCCCCCCACAATTGCTGCATTTTTTTTTGTATCCTTCTCACTTTTGTTCAGCTTGCATTCCTTTGATGGATGGAAGTCGCCACATGCAACGCATACAGTACGTAGGGTGCAGTACGATTTCGAATGCCCATACTCTTGGCAGTTTGTTGCATTGTATTGGGCCTTTTCGTTTGTGAGGCTCCTCGACTATTATTCTACGATGCATTAAATATTTTAAGTTGTAAATAGGGTGGGTTTCGTTTTGTTTTAATTTAATATTCCCTGGTTCTAGTTCTATTCTAAAGGTTGCGGAATTTTTTGCCTATTCCTTATATTAAACACAGATTTTGCTGTGAATCCAGTCTCTTGGAGTGCATATTTTAGTTCTATAGGGTCTACTACAGGTTCTATACCTTTAATAACAACTGTCAACCCTTTGCTACTCTTTATCTGATAAGTATAGTAATTTTTCTTTTCATTTTCAAGGAAAGAAACAACTGCCCCCTTAGTTTTTTCCAAATATATTTGAATTTTTGTTTCATTTATTTTACCCTTCAACAGCGGGACCACATGAAAATTATTTTTACCAATCAAGCTGGCAACACTCTCTATTAAAAAGTTGGAACTGCGTTCCCGCAAGTAAATTGGCGGTGGTTTGAATGCAATACTCTTAGTTGGTTCAGACTCTGCACTATCGCTTAATAGAGCAAAACGGTTGTTGTTTAGGGTATCTGTATTAGTTTTAACAAGTTTATTCTTTTCTGCCTTGGCAATCGGGCTGCGTTTTCGTTTTATTGTTATGTATCGATCAATACCTGTTTGTGTGCTTATGTTTGGTTTTGCATACTGTGTTTCTATAGTTTTATTTGCAACATTGGTAAGTTGTTGTTGCTTATATATACTCATAGCAGAACCTTTGTTGTTTTTGATTTGTGTTGGAGATGCTGTTGAATTTGGAGAGGCACATTGTCCACTCCAAGAGAGCTGAAAGTTTGCTGGCATATTTAGCGTAGCCGAGTCTGCTTGAGAATTTGTTCCAATTTTTTTTTCTTGTGCAAAGAGCAATGTTATTTTGCTTCTGCGTGTTTATTAGTTTTATTGGTGTGGGTGTGACTAGCTTAGAAGTTTGAGCGTGCTCAGTGCTTACCGTTTGCTGAATTACTGGTGGTGATTGCGCATGTGCTGAACTATTGTGAGAGATCATCTTCGTTGGGTTTAAATTGATTTGTTGATTACTGTCTATTGCTGCATGCGAGGGACACGCACGGGTGAGAAATCGATCTCTCGCTTGTGGCGGTGAGTGTCGAATGCTCATGTAAATTGTTTTTGTTTATTTTTTTTTCCTTCTATTGTTGTTGTTTTTTGCTTGGAACCACCAATTTAAAATATTTGTTTGTGATTTAATTAATTGTTTTTGGCCTGCCCATAAAGGCTAGCCAAAAAAAAATGTTTACCACTTTGATGCTAAATTTTACACTCGTAGATATTTTTTAATTTTTTATTTTAGCTTTTTATATATTAAAAAGAAAAAAGATCCACTCAATGAGCGGAGAATTGAACACCGTCACGCCGTCACTCTTCCGCGGAAAGATTGTGGAATTGCCTGAAATAGCTATCAAAATAGTGACGCAGTTATTTAATGCAATATTTAGGATTGGGTACAACCCTGGAAAATATCACAAATTACAATGATACCAAAACCCGGGAAAGACGCAACTCAACCGTCATCTTATCGGCCCATAAGCTTGCTCCCAGTGATTTCTAAACTATTTGAGAAACTGCTTCTTCTAAAGCTGCAGCCATACATGTACCAATCCAACATTATTCCCCACCATCAATTTGGATTTCGTAAGAATCACAGAACCATAGAGCAAATTAACCGCATTACTAGTGCAATTCGAAAAAGTTTTGAAGTCAAAAAATACTGCTCTGCTATATTCTTAGATATTGCACAGACGTTTGACAGAGTTTGGCATGCAGGATTAATATATAAAATTCAAAAACTCTTACCAGTTAATGTGCACATGCTACTCGAATCGTATTTGGATAACCGAAAGTTCAGAGTAAAATATGGAGAATACACCACAAACGACTTTGATATTAATGCTGGGGTTCCACAAGGTAGTGTTCTAGGTCCTGTACTATATGTATTATTCACTGCAGACCTCCCTACTGATGATTATCTTGTCACTTCAACATTCGTAGACGACACTGCTATTCTTAGTATACATAACAATCCAATAGTGGCTTCGAATCGCCGTGAGGAGCATTTGAAGAAAATGGAAGTGTGGCTGGCAAATTGACGCATTAAGGTAAATGAGACCAAGAGCATTCATGTTACATTTACACTTAGGAAAAAAACATGTCCAGTGATTACCCTAAACAATGTTCCTATTCCTCAATCGAATACTGTAACATACCTAGGAGTCCATCTAGACAGACGACTAACTTGGCGGAACCATATTGAGGCAAAACGAACGCAGATAAAGCTAAAGGCCCAGAAAATAAATTGGCTACTCAACTCAACAAACTCATGTTTTCGTTTGCAACGTAAACTTTAATTGTACAAGGCAGTGATCAAACCAATTTGGGCATACGGAGCTGAGCTTTGGGGGAATGCTAGTTCATCGAACGTCGAGCTGATACAACGAGTGCAATCGAAAATCTTGCGTGCAATCACGGGTGCGCCGTGGTTCGTTAGAAATACTGACATCCATAAGGACATCAACATTCCTCTGGTTAAAAGTGAGCTCACAGAGACTATGCTCAACCACAAAAAAAAAATGCGAGAGGACGCAAATCTGGCTGCATGAAAAAACCCCCAAATGAAATAACCCCCAAATCAAAAATGAAATAACCTCCAAATTTTTTTCCATTTTGGGTGTTATTTCATTATGAAGTAACCCCCAAATTTTGGGGTTTATTTCATTTTTTTGGGGATTATTTCATTTTTCAATTTGGGTGTTATTTCATAATGAAATAACCCCCAATGAAATAAGCCCCAAAATATTTTTTTGGGGTTTATTTAATTTTGTAAAAAAATTTGGGTCTTATTTCATCACATTTGGGGTTTATTTCATTTTTAAAATTTGGGGTTTATTTCATAACCGTACAGCAATTTTTAAAGAATTTTCGCCAAATATTCAAATATTTCTAAAATTTTTTTGTAAAAGGCGCATAATATTCTTCAAAATATTTAATGCGCCTTTTACAGAAAATTTTTTTGATAAGTGGTTCGGGTACTTGCATTTCCCGTTTAGCCATGCTTGCAGCAATATTTGAAATTGTTATTGCGTTTCGTATTGGTATATATACTTTGGTTAGGTACTTTGGTTAGGTAATTATTTCATTATGAAATAACACCCAAATTTTGGGGATTATTTCATTTCGCATTTGGGGTTTATTTCATTTGGCTTGGGTGTTATTTCATTGGGGCTTATTTCATTTTTTTTGGGGATTGTTTCATTTGGGGGTTATTTCATGCAGCCCGCAAATCCATTGGTAAAAAATTTTGCTAGAATTAAAACAGCAACACTCCTCAAAAGATTGGACTTACCTATATATTAAATGTACTAAATATTAAATAATTACTATATAAGATACTAAAATGAAATGAATTTAAATTGAATTAAAACTAAAAGGCAAAAATGTAGTGAAATTTAATACTAAGCCCACTGGTGCGGGATAAATATAGTTAATTTAGCTCTTAAGATTTAATTACTTATTGTTAGGCTCGAAATGAGTGAATTCAATAAATAAATGAACTGTTAAAAAAAAAAATAAAAAAAAAAAATTAAAAAAAATAAATATATATATATATATATATAAATATATATATATATATATATATATATATATATATATATATATATATATATATATATATAAATTTTTTTTATTATTTTATTTTATTTTATTTTTTTTTAAACTGTTAATTTATTTATTGAATTCACTCATTTCGAGCCTAACAATAAGTAATTAAATCTTAAGAGCTACATTAACTATATTTATCCCGCACCAGTGTTTGGGCGTAATTTAGACCGCGTTTGGGCGTAATTTAGATAAGGGTGTAATGTAGACCGCCTCTACGCGGTGCACCCTGGGTTACGCCAAATGGTCAGATAATTCACACAGCTCCGATTTTCAGAGTCAAGGCCAGCAGAAGTGTGCCACTTAAACTCTTGCAAGTAAAATTGACGTAATGAAAATGTGCTTATTAAGCACTATTGCCGAATGAAGACAGTAGAGAAGAATATTTTTTTTTTACATATTAAATATATAACGTGAGAGCGTGAGAGTTCGGATGTGTTTTTCGGTTGCTCCTCAATTATATTGTGATTTAAAGTGGAATAATTTAATGTTTCGAGTTTTAAGCCTAGCGAAATAGACGCATAATAAAAGGCAGTGAGTGAAATTGGCAAAAGGAGTTTGTGCGAAATATCAAATATCAGTTTTTAAACTTAAAATTTGAATTTGTGTTAACTTCTAATAAAGAAGCGGAACTATAGCGGTCAGTGGATGAGCGTATTGCGCTCTCCCACTCACCCAGTGCGCTCTCCTGTTCAGCGCATGCGCTCTCATAGTGTGCCTGCACTTGCACCAACACCTGATCTTCCTCAGTCGCTTTCCCAGCAGCGTCCGGTAATCGCGGAACTGAGTGAGTACAGTATGTTACCTTCTCTCCCCAATGCAAGGTCGGATGTTCTCGGCATGACTGTCGATAGCGGTTTGACGACGAATGTGGTTCGCTCAACACATTTGCCTGCAAAACAGAGACAAGCGAGCGGAGGTAGCATGTCCCACAACGGCGAGCGGCCGGGCAGCGGCCCTCATGCGACTGCAACTCCACAGCGTTCAATTGCGACTGCACTTAACAATGCAAGTACACACAGTTCGCACTCAAACCAGAACCCATGTGCAAAAGTGTCTCTGGCACTCTCTGTGCATGCGCCCTCTTGGAGCGCTCAATGTTCAACACCCAGCCCAACGGCGTCCATAACTAAAGAGTGCAAACAGGTTCCACCCACGTCTCTCTCTCACTCGTCCGATCGTGCTAGAACAAATTCGCCAACAGTGGCTGAGCGCACTGAAAATGCACTCACACCAACCATCAATGCAAACCACTCAACCAAAAATTTGTCAAGCAACCCAGCAGGGAAAAGTGGAACAACACAAACTGGTTTAGATAGGTATATCCTTATAAACAAGCGCAAGCGAAGCCCAAAATTGAGTGCAATCAAAACTAACATCGCAAAAATCAGCAAAACTAGCGAGAGCCTAACCTCTAGTAATAATCGCTTCACACTACTTCAAAGAGCTGAGGAGGCAGACGCACCTAATATTATACTCAAACCACCTCCCATTTACCTACGAGAACGTAACTCCAGTAAATTAGTTGCAAAGCTTACCGAGCTCATTGGTCCTAAAAATTTACATGTCACCCCTCTTGTTAAAGGAAATATCCAAGAAACAAAAATCCAAATACATAGTGAGAGCAACTACAGAGTGGTTATAAAAAACTTCGACAATGATAAAAAAAGCTACTACACCTATCAGCTTAAAAGTAGCAAAGGCCTTACCATTGTCATAAAGGGACTTGAATCAGATATTCCCCCTGCTGAAGTCAAAGAAGCACTACATGAAGCAGGGTTCGCTGCCCGCTCTATTATAAATATAATAAATCGCAACAGAATCCCTCAGCCATTGTTTCGCGTAGAATTGGAGCCTGAAACGCAAAAGCTTAAAAAAGGAGAAGTGCATGGTATTTATAATCTCCGCTTTCTTATGCATCGCAGAATTACTGTGGAGGAGCCTCTCAAACGAAACGGCCCAGTTCAATGTTCTAATTGCCAAGAATTTGGGCACACAAGGTCCTATTGCACTCTTCGTAGTGTATGTGTTGCCTGTGGCGATTTACACCCCATATCAGAATGTACGAAGACTAAAACTGACAGAGCTGCTAGAAAGTGCAGTAATTGTGGTGGTAACCATACTGCCAACTACAGAGGTTGTCCTGTATACCAGGAAATTAAGAACAATGACCCTCAGTTAAAGAATAAGCGCACTCAACCTAGTCCAAATATACCGCCCATTGCACAACCACAGAAGTCAATTCCATACCCCGACACAGGGACGACGTATGCAGGGGTACATAAGTTAGGGATGGATCAGCAGTCCGGGACTGGTTCAAATCTGCATAATTTTGAAGGAATGATAGCAACGCTCACACAATGTATGAGGCAGTTCATGACGTCCATACAAACAATGATTCAAGAAATGATGAGAAACCAAAACCAGCTCATGCAGCTTCTGCCATCTCCGAAATGAACGTACTTAAGATTTGTCAATGGAATGCAAACGGTGTAAGCCAGCACAAGTTAGAAATCACATTCATTGTAAAACGTGGCGCGAGCAGACGTGTTCTCCGCGGCTCTAAGCTTTAACCACGAAAAAGAACTAAAAAAACGAAAACAAAAAATTAAAAACATCATCAGAAACATAAAAAATCAAAAACTCTCTACCCGGCTAACAAAAAAGTACTGATAAATATAACTACATACAACAAGGAACAAAATAAAAAAAATCGCGAAAATCTGACCTGTAACATGTTGCGGTCGCCACCCGCGCGTTCAGCTAGTGCAGCAACGGCAACGAAGACAACCGATGCGCAAACACAACAAAACAATAACAACAGCGTGAAAATAAATAAAAACAGTTGCAATCTCTCGCCAAGTGAAATTAATACACTTATAGCGCAATTCGACAGCAGCGGTAGGCAGCGCAGCTTTTCAGTGTCTGACTGCTCCCATAAACAGCTCTCCCTCTCTGGCTCTGCTAACGCTGGATCTCAGCTTGAGCACATTACAGTAAGTAACGACTGCTGCAAAAACGTAAGTACGCTTATTGTTGGCTCTTGGTCGGCAAACACTTTGCCGTGGAGTATGCAAAGCAACTCTCTCTCACCATTAGAACCTCTCAACATGCATGCTACAGCCAACCAAGGAAAAGGTTCGGCAATACAGACTGGTATGGACCGCTATATTGTGGTTAAGCGCAAGTTGAGTCCTCAAAAATTGTCTCAAAAATCGGCAAAGCAGATTAAACCTAATGATTCTGCTTCTGAAAAGAATCCACTCGCTTCTAACAGGTTTGCACCTCTTGCAAATGCCGAAGACAATTCTACCCAGAAAGTGCTAAAAGAGGTAAAGCCCCCACCAATTTATTTAAGGGAGCGCAACTCTAACGCTCTCGTAAAAACTCTAACTACTCTAATTGGTGCTAAAAACTTTCATGTTGTCCCAATACTAAAAGGCAAAATACATGAAACCAAAATTCAATTATATATCGAATCAAGCTATCGCAAAGTCGTCAATCTCTTTGACACAGAGAAAAAAAACTATTACACCTACCAACTTAAAAGTAGCAAAGGCATTGTTGTTGTCCTTAGAGGAATCGAAGCTGACGTAGATGCCAACGAAATAAGAGAAGCCCTATCCCAAGAGGGTTTTACCGCAAACTCTGTGTTTAACATACGCAATAAAGATAAGATTCCACTGCCGCTCTTTCGCGTTGAGCTACAGCCAGTCGACTCGAACCTCAGAAAAGGCGAATCACACCCGATCTACAACCTTCGCTATCTTCTACATAGAAAAATCTCTGTAGAAGAACCCCACAAGCGAATTGGACCAGTTCAATGCCTGAACTGCCAAGAATTTGGGCACACTAGAAAATACTGTACACTTCCCAGTGTATGTGTCGTTTGTGGTGATCTCCACATGTCACAAAACTGCACAAAGCCCAAAGACGACTCCATTGTCAAAAAATGCAGCAACTGTGGTGAAAATCACACTGCAAACTACAGAGGCTGCACTGTATACGCTCAAATAAAAAAGAAATTTGCGCCTCAGCCAAAACAAGTTAAAACTGTTCCTCCCGTAACAGTTTTGCGCGAAATCTCTGCCCGTGAAGCACAGCCTTCAAGTATTTCTTACGCAAATATTCTCAAAGGCACCCCACCAGTAAACCCTAAAAATGATGAGAGTACTCTTGAAAAGACTTTACAAGAGTTCATCGCAAATATGACGCAATTTATGTACTCAATGCAAAGTATGATGCAAGACATGATACGTAATCAGAACATGCTTTTGCAATCCCTATTAACAAAACCATGAACGCACTGAAAATCTGTCATTGGAATGCAAATGGCATAAGTCAGCACAAAAATGAGCTCAAACTATTTCTCAACGATAACTCAATAGATTTGATGCTAATTTCTGAAACTCACCTTACTCAGAAAAACTGTTTCCAGATAGCGGGATACAAAGTTTATGACACCAAACACCCCGGTGGCAAAGCACGTGGTAGTACAGCTATTCTGATCAAGAATAGAATAAAGCATTTCCCAATGCAAGGATACTGTACCGATTATCTACAAGCGACGACTATTCAGCTCGAAGAATACGTGAAAGGCTTGACAGTATCATCCATCTATTGCCCACCCAGGGCAATTCCTGGGTTCTTTAGTACTCTCGATGCTAAGTTCATTGCTGCTGGAGACTTTAATGCAAAGCATACTCATTGGGGCTCACGTTTAGTAACTCCCAAATGCAGAAAACTCTTCTCTGCGATAAATGCTTTTGGTCTTAATGTCTTGTCCAATGGTAAGCCTACATACTGGCCATCCGACAAACAGAAGATTCCAGATCTTATTGACTTCGCCATCACTAGAGGTATAAATAATGTACACTCTCTTGTGCATTCCTCTCTGGAGCTGTCCTCTGATCACACTCCCAGAATTATAACTATCTTTTCTGAAAACTCTTATCAGAAAAACGTGAGTGGTAGTTTCGACTAGAAGAATACAGTCTGGCTTAAATATAAGATGTTCATAAGTTCACATCTTGAAATAAAGACTTCCCTAAAGTCTGAGCAGGAAATAAACTCCGCTATTTTCAATTTCACTCAATTGCTATCCCAAACAGTAAAAATTGCTACACCACGTTCTAAAGCTCAAACCCGACAAGAGCGTACTCCCCAAGACATTCTGAAGCTCCTCTCCGAAAAAAGGTCTCTTAGGAGAGAATGGCAATTGCAGAGATCACCTTCTCTGAAGAAGAAACTGAATGAACGTACTAAAAAACTGCATCACCTTCTAAAAGAGAAGGAAACCTCCGAGTTTCACGAGTTTGTAGAGACCCTCTGTCCTACAGAAGCCTCAAGCTATTCTCTATGGCGAACGGCCAAAAACTCGAAAAAAACCATTCAAATGGAGTCACCAATACGCCTTCCCAACGGCAACTGGGCAAGAAGTGATGCAGAAAAGGGAATAGCATTCGCAAATCATTTGGAGCAAGTTTTCACCCCTAATCTTGCTAGTTCCGTCCGTTCTCTAACGGCGGTTGATGCTATCCCTAGCGTCAATGGTATCTCGATTGCCAAAAAGGAGCTGACAAACGCTATCAAAGAACTCAATGCCAAAAAATCTCCAGGGCGTGATCTGATTACGGGCCAAATGATAAAAGAGCTCCCAGCAATAGCCACAATGCATCTCTTGCATATATTAAATGCTATAATACGCATTGGATTCTTTCCTTACTCATGGAAAATTTCTCAAATTATCATGATTCCCAAAGCTGGAAAGGACCCAACAAGCATCTCTTCCTACAGACCAATTAGTCTGCTATCAATTTTTTCAAAACTCTTTGAAAGTTTGTTAATAAAGCGTATTAAAGACGTTGTCAAACAGTCTAATGTTATACCAAACCACCAGTTTGAGTTTAGAGAAAAACACAGTACTATCGAACAAGTTCATCGCATTGTAAACACTATACAAGAAACGTTCGAAAAGAAGCAATACTGTTCCGCAGTTTTTCTCGACATCACTCAGGCATTTGATAAGGTCTGGCACGAAGGAATCTTGCACAAACTGAAATGTATGTTACCTCTTAACATCTACACATTGCTCGAAAGCTATCTCTCAGGTAGACGCTTTGTGGTGAAACAAAAAAGCTTCATCTCAGATGAATACCCTATACAAGCTGGAGTACCGCAAGGCAGCGTATTCGGCCCCCTGCTCTATACGTTGTTCACTGCAGATATGCCAACAAACGGCAAGACTATCACCTATACTTTTGCCGATGACACAGCCATATTGTGTACTCACACAAATCCGAAAGAGGCGTCAAAACTTCTCCAAGTACACGTCAACATGCTTCAGGAATGGCTTGACCACTGGAGAATCAAAGTCAATGAGTCGAAATGCGTTCATGTCACATTCACTCTATGCAGGAGTACTTGCCCCCCTGTGCAAATTAACACCAAGCCGATCCCTCAGGCGACAGAAACTAAATATCTAGGAATGCATTTAGATCGTAGACTGACTTGGGCAAAGCATATAAGTGCAAAAATTACTCAGATTAAACTCAAAATAAACGAGGTAAACTGGCTTTTGAACAGGCAGTCCAAGCTCAAACTGGACTTTAAAGTTCTACTCTACAAAGTCATTATCAAGCCCATATGGACCTACGGTATCCAACTCTGGGGTACTGCTTCACCCTCAAATGTCGAAAAGCTGCAAAAAGCCCAATCGAAAATTCTTCGAATGATTACCAATGCTCCTTGGTACATCAAAAACGTTAACATCCACAGAGATTTACATATCCCGTATGTAACTAAAGAAGTTTCCCGACTTGCTGAATCTTACTTAGCAAAGCTAGACAAGCATCCCAATGCATTAGCGAGGCGCCTACTACAGCATCAAGGACACACCCGCCTGAAAAGGATGGACGTGCTGCGCTTAGCAACAAATTAGATTTTAAGCTTATTCATTACGCTATTATTTAAGTATTGCGCTACTTCTTTTCATATACCATAACTCCTCAAAGTACTGGCACTGGGAGGTTGGTAATGATTAATATGAATTTAAAAGTGAAATGTTAAATATACTATGAAGATTTATTGTTAGTTCTAAGATATTTTTTAGGAGATTCAATAAAATATATATATAATAAAAAAAAAATAAAAAAAAGGTAGAAATCAACAAGTTTTTACTCACTAATGAAGTCGACATACTTCTTATATCCGAAACCCATCTAACCGATAAACATAATTTTTGCATACCGGGATATAAATTCTATAATACAAAGCATCTTGCTGGTAAAGCCCATGGTGGCACTGGAATCCTAATCAAACAAAGAATAAAACACTTCGAATACAACAAGGACTACCTACAAGCAACATCAGTTTGTCTGGACGGATGGGAGGATAACTTAACAATATCCGCTGTGTACTGCCCACCTAGATTTAAAATAACAAGTAACCAGTTCTCAGACTTTTTCTCCACACTTGGAACAATTTTTCTAGCTGCTGGCGACTACAATGCCAAACACACTTACTGGGGCTCACGGCTAACAACACCAAAAGGAGAACAATTATATAACTTCATGCTTTCTGACACCAAGATTGATATTATCTCTTCAGGACAACCATCGTACTGGCCGACAGAGCCACGTAATATACCTGACCTTATTGATTTTGGAGTTGCTAGAAACCTAAAACGAGAGCAACTCAAAGTAGAACACCTTAACGATCTCTCTTCAGATCACTCTATTATTATAATACATCTGAGCAAAAAGTTACGCCCTACCAACGATTTCAAACCCATTAAAGCTAACTGGCTGAAATACAGAAAATACATCAGTAGTCATCACAGCCCAAACCCACGTCTCAAAACTAACGAGGACATTGAAACATTTCTGGAACAATTTACCTCGACCCTAAAATTAGCTGTGCTCCATTCTGCGCATAAGCGTGACAACAACTGCAACAGCATCTGGCGCCCACAAACCTCAACCGAAATCGATATTCTCCTTACTGAAAAAAGGAGGACATGTCGTGAATTGCAAAAATCCAGGTCCCCTTTCCTAAAACGGAAGTTATCTATTGCCAGTGAAAACTTGAGAAAAGCCTTGCGTCTAGAATCAGATCGTTGTATGGACCAATATATCCAAAACCTTTCTTCGAATGACGTCACCAACTACTCTCTGTGGAAAGCTGTCAGAGAAACGAAACCACCTACACGCGAAATTCCACCGATTCGTACAAAAAACGGAAACTGGGCAAGAAGCGATGATGAAAAGTCTGCTGTTTTCGCAGAATACTTAAGAGATGTTTTTACCCCCAACCCACCTCACAATACTAATAACCTAATATTAATCCCCTCTCCAGATACAACATGCTCGCCTATTAAATTAAAAACAAAAGAAGTAAGTAATGCAATTAGTAACCTTGCTCTTAATAAAGCCCCAGGACACGAACTCATTACTGGAAAAATGATCAAAGAGTTGCCCCAAATGGCCATCATCTTACTTACTTCACTATTAGGATACTTACTTCACACTTAGCATACTTTCCAAATTCCTGGAAAGTTTCAGTAGTCTCAATGATCCCGAAACCAGGAAAAGACCTCTCCCAATCGTCATCATATAGATCGATTAACCTCCTGCCTAACTTACAAAATTCTTACAAAGGCTTTTTCTTGCAAAACTAATGCCGCATATAAACGAAAAACGCACTATTCCCACTCACCAATTTGGCTTCCGCGAACACCATAGTACAATAGAGCAGGTTCATCGAATAGTGAACGAGATAAAAAATGCATTCGACAAAATGCAATATTGTTCAGCCGTCTTTTTAGATGTGGCGCAGGCGTTTGACAAGGTCTGGCACGAGGGGCTTATTTACAAAATCGAAAAACTGTTGCCTACAAAAGTACACCAAATATTGGAATCATATCTGAGGGGCAGAAAGGTAAGGTACAATAATGCTTACTCTAAATGATATGACAAATTTAGCTGGCGTACCACAAGGAAGCGTGTTAGGTCCGGTGTTGTATCTACTATTTACCTCAGATCTGCCTACCAATAAATACTTAACAACAGCAACTTTCGCTGATGATACGGCTATCCTTAGAATTCATCCAAATTCCAAAATCGCATCGCGTGACTTAGAAGATCATCTGGTCCTAGTAACAAAAAAAAACAAATGACTTTGAAAGCAAATAGCCTACACTGGCTCATGCACAAAAATTCCAGGTTGAGCCTAGAATACAAAACACTTCTGTAAAAATTATACATCTAATTTGGACTTACAGTAGCCAGTTGTGGGGTGGCGCAAGCAATTCTAATATATAATTGATACAAAGAGCACAGTCCAAAATTATAAGAACCATTACTGGCGCAACTTGGTTCATAAAGAATACCAGCATTCACAACGATCTGAACATTACGCTCGTAAAAAAGTAAATCTTCGACAACAAATTGAAATAGTGCAAAAAATTAAAGAGCCTCCAAATCAATTAGCTAGAATACTAGCATGTAATAGGGTTTCAAGCATGTAATAGGGTTTCAAGCCATCTTTTTAGACGTGGCGCAGGCATTTGACAAGGTCTTATTTACAAAATAAAAAAGCTGTTGCCCACAAAAGTACACAACATATTGGAATCGTATCTGAGGGGCAGAAAGTTCAAGGTAAGGTACAATAATGCTTACTCTAAATGCTTTGACATCGAAGCTGGAGTACCACAAGGAAGCGTGCTAGGTCCGGTGTTGTATCTACTATTTACCTCAGATCTGCCTACCAACAAATATTTAACAACAGCAACTTTCGCCGACGATACAGCTATCCTTAGCATTCATCCGAATCCCAAAATCGCATCCCGTGACTTAGAAGATCATCTGGTCCTAGTAACAAATTGGTTGGCTGACTGGCGAATAAACGTTAATGAATCGAAAAGTACGCATATTACCTTTACTATAAAAAAAGGTACATGTCCAGCGATAAAACTCAACAACGTTCCTATTCCTCAAGCAAAGGAGGTGAAGTACCTAGGAATTCATCTTGACTCACGTTTGACATGGAAGCGCCACATCGAAGCCAAAAAAAAAACAAATGACTTTGAAAGCAAATAGCCTACACTGGCTCATGCACAAAAATTCCAGGTTGAGCCTAGAATATAAAGCACTGCTGTACAAAGCCATCATAAAACCAATTTGGACTTACGGTAGCCAGTTGTGGGGCGGCGCAAGCAACTCTAACATAGAACTTATTCAAAGAGCGCAGTCCAAAATTCTAAGAACCATCACTGGGGCTCCTTGGTTTATAAAGAATACAAACATTCACAAAGATCTGAACATTCCGCTCGTAAAAAAGGAAATCTTTGACGCCAGCTTAAAATATGCTCAAAAAATCAAAGAGCACCCAAATCATCTAGCTAGGATACTGGCATGTAATAGGGTTCCAAGTCGCCTAAAACGTACGAAATCACCAGCACAACTAACATCGACACCTTAATCATGTACAAAAACTAATATAACATTTATTACAGTAACTAACATATAACATTGTGATTACTAAAAAGCACTAAGCATTGGCAAGGTGTATTAATATAAATTATTTAGTTTGTAAGATATGCTTACTTATTGTTAGTCTAAGATTAGAAGATACAATAAATAAATATATGAAATAAAAAAAAAAAAATTAAATAATAATAAACGGATTCATTGCACGTATTTAAAAAATAAAATAAAATAGTAAGACAGTCGTGGGTAAGTAATATAAAACTTAACTTCAAATATGTACATACGTACATACGGCGGTTAATGAAATGAAAGCAGTAGCACCGGCACCATTGGTGAAGTAAATATATATGTATGTAACTGTATAATGTACAGAATGAATGTACGAGGCAATATTTAAAGAAGTAAGTATTCTAGTTATAGGAATGAGTATGGCCATATAAGTAAGTATGTAGGGACATATGATTAGGAATTGGGAATTTGTAGATGCTGCACCAGGCTATATGTAGATATACATAGGTTTTAACTGTTTATTGATTAGGAAATTAGCGTATGGAAATTTGATTAAATGTATATGTTGGGATATAAAAATAAAATGTATAGTTAATTGGGGAAAATAACGTTAGCAATTAATTCTAGGTAATTTAAAGCGCCTCGAATGTATGTAGGCATATACGAGCTAATTACAGGATGGAAAATAGAATCGTTAATGGATATATACATATCAGGCTAGAATAATAAATACATATATGAATAATTAGATGCAATGAAAAATTGAGTCATGCAATGGACAATGTTTTCACATAAACGGGTTTATCTTACATATTCTGGTTTATGTTAGAGAGCAAATGAATTTGCTCAGAATTGGAAAATTTTAAAAGATGCAATATATGAAGAAAAAATAAATATAGATGGAAACCAATGAGATTATAGTTTTATTCTAAACGATTTTTGGTTCTTACAAATTTCACAAAATAAGTATAGATTATTGCATATTAAATATGAAGAATATACTCGTATTAATAAATTTAAAAATTATAATCTGTGTAAAAGTTCAGATTAAAATTAAAGGTAGTTTAGAAAATAATTAGAAATTAATTATTTAAAATCTAAATTTGTAATGAAATAAGTGTTATAATAAAAAAAAATACAAATCATACTAAATTGGAAAATTATACCCAAGAGTATATAAATTATTTTCCTTGTAAAGAGGGTTCTAAATAAAACACTATTGATTTATTTATTATACACTTTATTTAACGTTTAATGATAGGTAATATTTTTAATAACTATTTTATAATAACATTTTTCCATTTATTATTTAATTAATGTTATTTAATTTTTATAATTATTTTACAATAATATTTTACTTTACTTATTATTTATTTTACCTACTATGTAGGTTGATGGCTTAAATATTATTTATTTTACCTACTATGTAGGTTGGTGGCTTAAATAAGACTGCCTAAGTTTATTCAGAAAATATTTAGGGAAACATAATTATTTAAAGAAACCATCGATTACAATTCGCTGACTTTGCGGAACATGGCTTGCTAAAGCTAAAGAAATTTAAACATTGCGGCTGGTTATTTGACACCGCTGTTTTGATCATAAATTATTTTAGCAGTTGCGGAATTTACTTGACAAACAAAAAATAATCTTTTCTGCAATTAATCCAGAAAACAAAGAAATACTAAATATTCGTGGAAATTTAGTTATGTTGCCACGTTGAGGGCAACGTGCCTTAACTGCTCCCCCCCTTGAGATCCAGACGTCCCCGGCTGGTCGTAGTTATTTAGGATATTGTTAATTTCGATTTTACGCTTCCTCTTGGTTACAAAGTATGCAGCGCAAAGTGCCAAAATTAGGACAAAAAGAGAAGCGGAGACATAACAAGTTCCTCTAACTTTAGAGTGCAAATGGGATATATGGTCAATATTTTTTATATTCAGCTCATGTAAGTATGGGAGTGATAGGATGGAGGTATGATCAGCAAAGGTCACAGAGTGGGCTATGGGAGTTTCCGGACTTTTAAAAGCAATTTTACGAAGATTTTCAAACTTTGTAGAATTTATAAATATTGTACTTTCAAACATTATTAGTAAAGTTCCTTTTTGGACGATTTTGGTTTCATTTTTGTCAATTATTTCAAAAGATTGGTCATTGATAATGATCATCAATTTCTGAGATGGATGGCATTTTGTGAGCCGAAAGAGTGTTGCAAGTAGCCGTGTAGTTATTTAGCAAGTCATTAAGGCATGAGTTATTTCCGAACTTCAGTTCTTGGCAAAATGAAATTATTGATTTCTTTTTACAATTGGTCAACATAAAATATTTAGAATTACATTTTACAACGTTTTCGCTTTCAAATGACAGAATTTTGTTTTCATGGACAACAGGATATATGCGTTTTTTTCTACATACATATTTAATTTTAGGGAATTTTATTAAAAATGTTATTATGTTTTCATCTTGCAAAATTTTTAGCTTAGAGTTTACAATTATTTCACTGATGCTAATGTTTGAATTTACTTCCGACTTTAAAATGAAATCTACTTCCGAGCTATCCAACAAAACGGGTTTGATTATTTGTAGTTTTCCCAGAGTTATTGACAAAGCTATATTATCTAGCTCCCTAATGATTGCCCTATTTCTACCATTAAACAGATCATATAAATTACCGGTGTCAATATCAGTGGTTTTCGCCTTGTTAAGCAAAATGTTAAGAGTTTATGTTAAGTTATTTATTTGGTATTGCATGGCCGTGTTGATGTTTATTTGTGTGTTACTTGCCGTAATTAATTCTTTTTGTTTATTGCGAACCTCTGCAAAATCGTCGTAATCGGTACCGGCTACATACTTCAGCGCTGTCCCAATAAAATTTATGCTACGCAAATGCCTGTGGTGTATTTGAAGGGATTTCATCATTTTAAGAACCGACAGATTTTGCAGTTTGCTGTAATTACTTTTAGCTTTTTCCTTATATCTGGGAAAAAGTAGTCCTGAAGAACTTGTTTCGTGTTTTCTGAAACAGAACGATGTGCCCTATTGTGTTCGTTTGTTAAAATTTCAATTTGATCGCTTGTGTTAAAGATATTCGTAACAAATTTATTAGCGTACCGGAATTTTACAGACGGGAAATTCGATGTGAGAAGATGCTGGATTTGAGCTAGGGTATGTAAGTCACAATTAATCGCATTCACTACTTCTGGGTTTATGCAGCCCTTAAGTGTATTCAAGAGATCGTCAATTTCTTGGTATGAAATGCGGTGTCGAATGCGGTTTTTAAAAAGAATTTTTGTTTCCTTTTTTTGTTCTGTACCCTTGTTGATTAAAATCTGGTTTTTGAAACAGTTAATTGGGTTTTCGACCGCGGGAATAATTTCGGTGAGTGACATTTCACTTCCACAAGCTTGTAATGAGCATAAAGATACGGTGTCCATTGTTAGGTTAACAAACTGCCTGGAGAGGGCGTCGGCAACGACGTTGTCTTTGCCGGGCTTGTAGAAAAATTTTGGAGAGTACTTTTCGATGAAAGCTCACCAGCGCTTTAATTTCGAGTTTGGGTTTTTATCGGATATCGAAAAGGTGAGGGGTTGGTGGTCAGTGAAGATATTCAAATTATTTACTCCGTACAGATAGTGTCTAAGATTTTTCAAGGCCCATACGATAGCTAAAAGTTCGCGTTCATTGGTCGCATAGTTCTCTTCGGCGGGTGACAAGGTCCTAGAGATCATAGTAATTGGACGACCATTCTGTGAAAGGACGGCCCCAATAGCATGGGACGACGCGTCTGTCGTAAGGTCAAAGGGTTTGTCGAAATTTGGATAAAGGAGAAGTACATCTTCAGAAGAAAGGATTTTTTTTATTTTTTCAATTGAGGGAAGAGCATCAGCATTCAGGCCAATTTTAACTTGCTTCGAATGTTTTGTCCCAACATGTCTGTTTTCTCCGCGCAAATATTTAGTCAGGGGTTTCGCTATGGCTGCATAGTCTTTCACGAATTTTCTATAGTAACCGGCCAACCCTAGGAATGACCTGAGGCCCCTTAAGGTTGTAGGTGTTTCGTAGCTGACTATGGTTTCAACTTTCTTTGGACATGTTCTAATGCCGTCGGTTGAAACGACAAAGCCTAAATACTCGACTGAGGTTTTGAAGAATTTGGATTTCTCTAAGGAGACCCTCATTTTAGCACGATATAGTTTTCGTAAAATTCTTTCAATGTCATCGATATGTTTCTGTTCAGAGTCAGAAAATATGATGATATCGTCGATGTATACGTGACATGTTTTTCCGATATCGTCACGTAAAACGTCATCGATAGCGCGTTGAAAAATGCTCGGAGCATTTTTCAATCCAAATGGTAAACGACAAAACTCGTATTTGCCATTATTCACGCTGAAAGCAGTTTTTTTTCGGTCGAGTTCAGACAGGTTAATTTGGTGGAAACCGCTTTTTAGATCCAAAGTTGTGAAGAACTTGGATTTGCCGAGATTTGAGAGTATGACAGACGGATCAGGTATAGGATATTTATCAGGGATAGTTTTTGAATTAAGTTTAGTGTAGTCGAATATGAGACGTTTATTGGGTTTGCCGAATTCGTCTGTGCCTTTCTTGTTGACAACCCAAACGGGGCTGTTATAGTGAGATCGGGATGGCCTTATAATTCCATTTTTTAATAGTTCCTTAACTTCCTTATTAACAAATTCTATAATCGAAATGGGGTAGGATTGGTATTTTAGAATATATGGGTTCCTGATCTTTTGTTTTAATTGTTGCGGAAATTTTCGTGTTAAAGGGCAGAGCTTCGTTCGGGTTAGCGAAGACACCGGCATTTTCGTTTATTATCTGAAAAAACTTTTTTTCTACATTTTTTGGGATGGAGACATTTTCTATTAAAGAGTTCACTGCATCTAGCCCAAGATATTTCAATTTTTCTTTTCCGCCGTTATAATAAATCATGTCTTTTTCCGTGTCAATTACGCCTTTTATGCCTTTTATGAAGCTAAAACCTATGATGCCGTCGAATATAGAAAGATTCGGTAAATAAAAAATATTTCTGTATGATTTCGGACGTTTACTAGTGTTTTGTTATTGATAATATCAGAACCATGAATGGATTTGACTAAAAATGGGTTTTCTACTACTTTAATGTTTTTAATCCGTTAATACTGGTAATATAACTTTTAGAGGCACCAGTGTCAATTAAAAGTTTAATGTTTCTGCCACCTATCATTCGTTCAATGTAGGGGAGAACTGACCCTGCTCTAAAAAATAAATCTCGTCTTCGAAAGTTGGATCAGGAAAGGTCGAATTTTCATACGGCTCTTGGTTACAGGAGGGGTCTGGTTCGTCGGCGTAGTCATATGTTTCGAAGGTTTCTTGACCATCGTTGTGTAACATTTCTTGGCCAAGGTGGTTAATCCTTTGGACCTTCTGAGGGACCTGTTTGTCAGATGTTACACCTCGCTTTTGTGGCTGAAAACCCTGAAAGTTATTTGTTCGTACCGTACGCATGCTTACATCAGTGTCTAGGGATTGGCATACTGGTTGAGATTCAATAGCCTGTTGGCCTACAGCCTGAGAAGGATTTTGAACGAAATTTCGGAAATTTGAATTCGCCATATTATGACGTTGTGATTGGTTAGATGCCTTTTGAGGGCGATTTTGGTAATATGGAGTAATTTGTTGACCGACATGGGTTTGCAGGGGCTGAGAGTGGTTATTTTGCTGGCCAAAATAGTTTTGTTTGAAATGCTGCATATTTTGCATTGGGGCTGTGTGTGTTGAGGGAATCTGTAAAGCCCTGTTCAAGCCATTATTATAAATGGCAGCAAAATGATAGCGGTTTTGATTTGCTTCCTGCTCTTGGGCTACTGCCAGAGCTGATGGCAAGTCTGCAGGCTTGCACGAGAACAAGGTGTCACATAAGGGTTTCCTTACTCCTGAAACAAAGACACGCAAAGCCTGTTCGCGGTATTTTTGGTTCAGTGACCGAATCAAATTGTCATCGCCTTCATTCGACATTATAATTTTGTTCACGATTAACTTACGCTCTACTTCATCGTAAAATTGGATAATAGTTTTCTGGCCCTGTCTTAAAGTGGAGAGCTCTTGCTCCAATGTAAAGATGGATTTTTTATCCATGTATGTGAAATCCAGTCTAGCTATAATAGCTTTAAAGTTAAGGACTGTGTTATAAGCGCTTAAAGCACCGTCAGCATTACCCACGACTTTGTTTCTCAGAAAAGCTACCGCCTGATAGTACTTTGAGCTGCCTGCATAAGGTTCGAACAATTTATGGGCCGTCGTAGCGGCTTGACGCCAAGAGACATATCTGGTGGGTTCGCCTTTAAATTCTGGGACAGACTTAATTATGTCTAGAGTTTCTTCACACGTCTTATTGGGTAATATTTCTATTTCCTTATATTCTTCTACGGTAGAAGACGGCTCTAAGGATTGGAGTCGCCTAGTTAGGTCGGCGATGGTATCCTCAAAACTTTCTTTGGTTCTTTATACTGCTTGTTGGATGGCAGTGTCTAGGAGTACTTGCAAATTTACAGAGTCCATTTCTTTCTTATTTTCAACTCTTTTTTCAGAAATGAGTAATGCTTGTAGCCTAGCTAAAACAACGTCAAACTCTTTAGGATCCTCCTGTGTTTTTGACATGAACTCTAGGTAAAAACAAAGATCAAATTTTGGAGCCTTTTTTTTAGATAAATTTCATTTTAAATCGGAAAGATAATATTTTTACTTTTATTTTATTTAAAATTGTTACAATAAGAAAAAATTTTACTTTAATTATGTTTTAATAATTAAATGTTTTTGGCAAAATTAATTTGGGAGCTTTTTTTACATAAATTTCATTCTAAATTGGATATATAATATTTTTACTTTAATTTAAAAAAAATGTTACTTTAATTATGTTTTAACGATTAAATGTTTTTTGGGAAAATTGACCGTTTTAATTTTATATCTAAAACTTACAGTATAATAAACATAGTTGAGATTTACAGTTGCGGTAATATGAATAGTTGTTTAGACTCCTTCCTTTACGGCTTAACTCGGTTTTCATTTACTTGGCTGTTCCTCTAACGTGTCTGATTTATTTTACACCTATGACTTCCTTAATTTATTTCTTTCTTATTGTTTTGTCTTTAATTTAGTCTTTAGCACTGTATTATGGCTTTACTTTTTGTAGAATATTTTAAACTTATATTTTTATTGTTTTTCACTGTATGGTGATTGCTTCTAATTTTTGTTGTTCACTGTATGGTGATTGTTTTTAATTCTTTTTGTTGCTCACTGTATGGTGATTGTTTTTTAATTTTTGTTGTTCACTGTATGGTGACTGTTTTTTAATAAATTTTTTTGCTGCTCACTGTATGGTGATTGTTTTAATTTTCGTTGGGCGCCAATTATTTTCCTTGTAAAGAGGGTTCTAAATAAAACAATATTGATTTATTTATTATCCACTTTATTTAACGTTTAATGATAGTTAATATTTTTAATAACTATTTTATAATAACATTTTTCCATTTATTATTTAATTAATGTTATTTAATTTTTATTTTACAATAATATTTTACTTTACTTATTATTTATTTTACCTACTATGTAGGTTGGTGGCTTAAATAAGACTGCCTAAGTTTATTCAGAAAATATTTAGGGAAACATAATTATTTAAAGAAACCAACGATTACAATTCGCTGACTTTGCGGAACGTGGCTTGCTAAAGCTAAAGAAATTTAAACATTGCGGCTGGTTGTTTGACACCGCTGTTTTGATCATAAATTATTTTAGCAGTTGCGGAATTTACTTGACAAACAAAAAATAATCTTTTCTGCAATTAATGCAGAAAACCAAGAAATACTAAATATTCGTGGAAATTTAGTTATGTTGCCACGTTGAGGGCAACGTGCCTTAACTTATATAGTACATATAGTGTATTTATTGAAATATTATATAATTTTGAAATTCATTTATTAAATTGACTTATGAAATGTTTAACAAAAATTAAACATAGAAGAAATACCAAACTAAAATGTATACTAGAAAATTAAGAAAATTATTATAGGTGTTCTCTAAATAGCTCTGATGATGTGAAGCGAAGCAGGAAGTTCCGGGAACAGCGGATATCGGAAGACGGTGCGGACTAAAAGACCAACGTAGTATTCGGAAAGATGCGTTTTTGAAAAACAGAGATTTTTGACAGTTATCTAAGGTTTGTGACCCCAAGGATGCCAACATATTAGATTGGGGATGAATGGCGACGGAAGTAATTTAAATTTTGCGAAACGGCATATGGCCGCAGCATTTGAACGCGTTGTGGATGAGTTATTGACAAGCAACGAAAAATAAACAAGTTTCCTTGCGGAGTCATGTTTTGAATTGGACAATTTTATAGTACAATGTCCACCCAGTGTATCACAATCTCAACATTATCGATTTTGGATAAGATGAAGATGGGTAAAAGCTTAAGGTGGGTGACTGAAACCACCAACAAATATAATAAGCAGAAGGAATTTGGCTCACGGAAGTTAATTGCTTCTTTGAAGTATATGTCCAATCTAGAGTATGAACATATGAAATGTGATTTACATATGAAATATGATTTAATACAAGAGGACACAGAGACTGGTTACCGATCAGAGTACACAAATTACGTCATTAAATGTGAGTCTCAGAGGAATACCGATTGTTTCCACATCAAAGCCAAACGATGTCAAATACCATTATGAGGAAGCTCAAGAGAAACACTTCCACCATAAAACGCATTGCTGCAAAGTAAGAAGGAGTATTGTAATCTCTCATGTATTCCAAATGTTTTTTACAAGTTGAATACTATAAGCAGAGGCAGTACCACATACAGCCGTGGGGCACACTATATAAATGGAAAGAAGAAGGCCACTAAAAACAAAGTTTTAATGGCAAACCAGATCGCCAACCTATAACATCTTTGTACGTACCGATCCAGAAAGAAGGGAGGGGTATGCAGAGTTCATCGAGGGATTTCACTCCGTCAACGGCAGCCGTCAACCGGATCAGCAGTTAGCAGAAGTATAACGTAATATTTTAGATATAAATATCATTGTAGAATATAAGATCTTAAGTATAGGATTAAATTGTATTATCGCTAGTTGTTGAAAATTGTATATACGCCAGTGAGAAAAGAGTCGATGCAAGACCAAATATAAAAAGGGGAATATAAGAAAAAAATAGAAATAAAACAACAAAATAAAACAAAGGAGGAAAAAGAAAAGAACACAAAAGTAAAAAGAACAGAATACAACAATTAAACCCAAATAAGGCGAATTTGAAAAAAGAAAAACTATACATATGTACTATAGGATTAAGAAAATGCACAGATTGTTTAAAGTGCAGAAAAGAGAAAAATACTGTAAAGATTCATTAGAAGTTAGTTGCACTAACTTCTTTTAGAAAGAGGGGAGGGATGTTGTGAGTTAGAATCAAGCTGCCTGCGCGTAGTGTCTCACATCATCGACTCCTAACAGATGCCACACATTCTGTGTGATTAGCATGTGTTAAATTTACTTAATAAAGCACATATTTCTAGGGTGCGAGTATTTAGAATTAATATTACCTATGTAATATTTATTATGCAAACTTTTAGGGTGCTACAGTTTTGCAGTCGAGCCACCGAAGGGCATTGAAAGTTAGAATGCACCATCAACATTTCAGAATGGCGTAGGTCAGTTGGCTTGACCAACTGACACCAATTAACAGGTGCGAAACTGGAACACCAGAAAGGTCAGTTTTTGTATTGTAATTGTGAATTGTAAATAGTATATAAGAGTTAGTATTCTAAGAAATAGAGGCTGGTGATTCAAAAACTAAATGTGTAATGTAGTGATTTTTCCAAAGAGTGATTTATGGTTTTCAGAGACACGCGCACAGCAGAAGGACGTCCCGAGGACAACAAGGACACAACCCCAACACCGATGAAAATTTTCGCCTCGCAACTTCACACACCGAGTTTGCTTTGCGTAAGAGCTTCCTTGTGCTCTTCAGGAAATCGCTCAAGTTCATCGGCCTGAAGTACGTTAGGATTGTCCATTCCTCCGTATAAAACAATGCCTGTCCAACATCTTCGAAGAATACCGCGGTGTCAGTAATCTGCTTTAATTCTACCTCTGCATCTGTAATTACCACCGCTAAGGCCAGCACGCCAAACAGCAACCAAAAACTAGAACATTCGTACATTTATTAATAAAAATACCAACATAGAATAATTATCCATCGGCACATCTTATTTGAATACAAATTTAATCCGGTATTTTCAACAATTTCAATTTAAAAAAAAAATGTACTAAATATACTGATTATATCATATCTTAATTCAATAATTACCTACCTAACTCCTAAAATGCGCCTGTGACCTACCTAACGCGCATATTCCCCCCAACTAATAAAGGTTGCTGAATAAATATTCTTACTTTAATCTATTACTCCTCTGATTCAACTTTACTGTCCACCTCGCTACCATACCTGCACACTAACTGCACTTGTACACCAAAATTACATGTTTACGTTTCTACCTCATCATCATCATAATTGGCGTACAACCATTTCTGATCATTGCCGCGTTATCAGCCTTCGCCAGTCGTCTCTGCTTCGCGCACTCTGGCGCCAATTGGAAACACCAAGTGCAGCCAGGTCCTCTTGAACTTGATCCTTCCAACGTAGTGGTGGTTTCCCCTCCTGCGTCCGCCACCCGGCGGCATCGATTCAAATACTTTTTTCGCCTGAGCACTTTCATCCATTCGCACAACATGTCCCAGCCAGCGCAGCCGCTGTGTTTTAATGCGCTGAACTATATCAATGTCGGCGTACAGCTCATTCTGCTCGTTGTTCCATCTGATTCGATACTCTCCGCAGACGCATATAGGACCATAGATCCTTCGAAGAATTTTTCTCTCGAACGCCCCCAAAGCTCGCTCATCGTTGTTTGTCATCGTCCAGGTTTCGGCACCATAAAGCAGGACGGGAAGGATGAGGGCTTTGTAGAGCGTAATTTTTGTTCGTCGAGATAGGGCTCTGCTTCTCAATTGCCTACTGAGCCCAAAGTAACACCTGTTGGCAAGAGTGATTCTTCGCTTGATCTCCTTGCTGACATCGTTCGTGGTGTTGATGCTGGTTCCCAGATAAACGAAAACCTTCACAACTTCAAAGTTTGTAGTCGCCAACAGTGACGTGGTGTCCAAGACGCTGAGACTCTTTGTGTGTTGACACCAAGTACTTCGTTTTGTCCTCGTTCACCGTTAAACCCACTCGCCTCGCATCTCTCTCCAAGCCGGAAAATGCAGCACTCACGGCGCGGCTGTTATGGTCAATGATGTCAATATCATCAGCATACGCCAGTAACATGATACTCTTGTGGAAGATAGTGCCTGTGCGATTTAGACCTGCTGCACGTACGATTTTTTCCAACATTAGATTGAAGAAAACACACGATAAGGAGTCACCTTGTCTGAATCCTCGCTCAGTAACAAACGGCTCGGACAAGTCATTACCGATTTTAGCTGAGGAAGTGGTGGTGCTTAGCGTCATTTTGCAGAGCCGAATTAGCTTACCAGGGACGCCAAATTCAGACATAGCGGCGTATAGTTGACTCCTTACGGTGCTGTCGAATGCAGCTTTGAAATCGACGAAAAGGTGATGTATGTCAATCTGCTTCTCTAGGGTTTTCTCCAGGATTTGGCGTGAACATTTGGTCAATGGTGCCTTTACCAGGTCTGAAGCCACACTGATAAGGCACAATCAGTTCATTGGCGATGGGCTTCAGCCTTTCACAGAGTACGCTCGACAGGGCCTTAGGACGTGACATACGTTTCTACCTACTTCCTAAATTATTTCCGCAATTATCATCTTAAGTTACTTTTCAAAGAAGCTTATAATACCTATGCCTATCATATGCCTACTTGAATGGTGCACGCTAGCCACAGCCTATGCAAGGCACTTGCTTATCTTATCTTCTAACCTAGTATCCCATGAAATTTTGCTCAACTATATTCTCTACTAGATTAATTAACCTTATTCGAAAGTATGTATCTACGTAAGTGAGTTTTTATCTAAATGTACGAGCCAATCGATATATTTAGGTTCTCAGCAACTTCTCTAACAGTGATTCAACGATTGGCCAATACTAGCTTCTTTACTTTATTAATGTTTTCGTCTGTCGTTGACGTGCTCGGGCGTCCGTAACGCTCTTCGTCGCTCACATCTTCTCGGCCCGCTGAAAACATTTTGTACCACAGATAAACGTTGCTTTTCTCCAAAGTAGCTTCGCCGTATGCAACAGTCAACATCCGGAATACTTCCGCGCACTCTATGTTGTTTTTCACACTAAATTTGATACAAATTCTTTGATCCATTTTCGGGATAGACAAAAATCGAAGACAAGCTATAACACATCTACGCAGAATAGCTGTCAAACACTGATTGAACATTCAAAATGGCCGAGATTGTCAACATAAGTGCGGGTCATGAGTACCAACATAATGCCACAAAAAGATCGAAAATCGAACATCCGTAGCCCGCGTATACTCAAAATTCGCGATATTTTTGAACAAACCTCGTCAGTGTATGGCAACCAACCCCTGCTTGATAGTCATTTTGATGCTCTGTGGTGACTTAGTTACAATGATCCGACTTGCAAATGCTGATGGGAATGGGTACACTCAGTCTAACCATATCTAGTGATGCGACCGTGTCAGACAGGCAGTCGGGGACAACAAACTAAGCACTGTCTACCTACCCTTACCCCATTCTCTCCCTTTCTCACATCCTAAATTTCCATTTCACTCTCATCCAATTTGATCCAGTTTAGCGGTGTCTGTTCTATAGTGTGCGGCCTCTAATCCTGACTGGCTCCAGTTATACACACTTAGGAAGATAAGTATAAAATGCAAATCTTCAAGGTGAAGCCTACTCCAGGTACATCTACACTTGGCATCCAGCTGGTAACCCCCCGTCGACGCGTCTGCGGTTTGGTCATCGGATGTGCAGGCCCTTAGCTCACCATCCCGAATATTGATACTCATGGTCTCGGAGAATGCAAATTAATGAATGTAATCGCGGCTCATTAACTCTGCTAATGGAAAGAGTACACCTGAAGAGAAAAGGGGGCATCTGGCATCGAACCAGACCAAGCAACAAATGCTGAAGCAGTGAAGATTCTATACGGTTTCCCTAGCTCCTATAGGAATCTGATATCCAGTACGTCTGCGACAACGGTCCAATCTGGTGCAATCTAGGGGGTCATCTGAAAGAAGACGGAGGGTATTTGTGGTCCTGGGAGAGGCGTACAGCAAAGAAAAAGTAGGGGCGATTACTCGAACTCCATCGACTTCAACGCAAGGGACGGCAACGGGGAAACGTGAGAAAACAGGCGATAATTGGTCTGCCAATGCACACTCCTCTCATGTCAATCAATGGTTTGTGCAGGAAAATATGAACAGCAGAAAGGCATAGAAGAGGAAGGATCGCAACTCCGGAATCTGATCTTCCTGTATGCTTGACACAGGTGCAAATGTAGCAGCTAGAGCTATGACGGTAGAAATACATTCCGACAAACGGGATGGTCTGCTGCCGAAAGGGCAGCTAGACTATGTCGACAATTACCTTTGGAAGGCCATCGGTCAGTCGAATGACAAACCGAACTTCGAGGGGATGCGTCAGTGCTCTTCCACGTCTTACCGAGGAGGGCTAATCAAAGTTGTGGCTGGGAATGCTAACTTGCGAGATCTACAAATTCCCCCTCATGTACGGTTGCACTAGCAGGCTGGTAAAAACAATTACTTGGACGCCGCCGGGTGTTTCCCCCAAAATCAAGTGAATTACTAGCCCGTGTCCATGATTAGAATGAGGAACTGAACACGAACCTTTGGAAGATATACTCGTATATCAAAAATGATAGAGAAGAAGATTACGCATTGCGCAGGTCCGTTATAATTTTCTTTCTGAGTTTCACATTTCGTCGCTGGGCTGTGACGTCAACCCAGCAATAAATACATAAGCCTCGTTTCATACTCACGGCGCGATACGGCGATGATAAATATACACAAAACTGCACAATAAAGTCCCAAAACCAAAACAATATTTAAATTTACGGCGCCGTAGTCCCACTCTATATGAAATTAGTCACCAAGTGCGACAAAATCAATAATAATTTAATTTGAGTCTCATATGTAAGTAAAAAGTAAATAGGTATAAAAATTTCTTCTGCAAGTGCCAAAAAATTAATTTTCCAAAGAAATTAAAAAAAGGTCTGTCTCGTCTGTTTTTTTCCCCAGAAATTTAAAAACACGAAAAAGATTCAGCAGAATTGTCAAAATAAACAATAAAATCGCTGGACGGTTGAAAGTTTCCGCCGGCAACTATGTGAATTGCGCAATATTCTTTATTTGATTTGGCATTTTTGTTTTGTTTTTCAGCCGCAATCATAGATTGTCTGATCGTGTGAAGCTCTTGGTATGAGCATACACACCTTTCACCGTTGTTCTGAGTTTTGTGTATATTTATCATAGCCGTGTCGTGTGAAACGAGGTTAATGCGGATAGGTATTTTTTTGACATTTCTCTTTGCAATTATGCTACTGTGACATAGATGCGCAGAACGAAAAATTTTTGTACTCCGCTTTACGCAATCTTTGTTTCAATTATTTTTGCTCGTATATCAGGGGAGAATCAGCTTCCCACAAGGGAGCGTATTCCCACTTGGTGGTAGGTATCCACTCAAAGTTCCAAACTCCAGAGACGGATACCGTCGCCATCTGCATATTGGACATCAAATTTTCTGCATTCACGATCAGGATGGGGATAGGACAAAAAATTAATTTCGGTCTTAAAAAAATTTTTTTGTAATTGAGATTATATTTACGAAAATAACCTTGACGCATAGCAAATCGTTTACTGCTTTACTGCATAGTAGGCATGCGAAGGTGCATACATATCCCCAAAAAAAATTTATCCAAAAACCATGGGTATGTTATAAACGTATCTATCTATATCTACTTGGAAACAGCTTCACTGTCTGCGAATCAGTCTCCACAGGGCTATAGCCGCTTCATACAGGTTCAGTGCCTTGGTGGAACACCAGTGTCTGGTCTTACTAGTAATTCAAAAACCATGGGTAACAAATTGGCGCATAAATTGTCTGAAGACAAAAACATGTACTTTGATCTATGACAGTAATGTTTACCGACCGAAGACGGCAATGATGATCAACAAAAATTTTAAATTTTTCCCAATTTCAGAGCTGCGAAACGAAACACTGCGACCTAAAATATCTTTCGTCTCATACTACATTTGTCAGTAATGATCCATGTGATCACAACTGTCCGATCTACTATGCCCTATAGGTTGAGTACCGGCGTTTCTTCCGTAATGCCATAGAATTTCGTCCGTTTGTTGATGTCAAAGCGTCACAATTAAAGTTATCAAGTTCTTTTCTACCTAATGTTCCTTCTCTAGAGAAAGGAAGTAGCAGAAAGTTATGTTCCTTCATTATATTTTCCGCTTTATGGATGAATTTGAGAATGTCCATAACAGGAGCATTATTTATTTCTTCCAGAGACAGCTGGTCACGGTGGCATATGTTCATTCTGGTTCTTGCCAACGCAATGCAGTCGCACAGTATGTGTTCTGTGGTTTCCTCTTCTGCTAGAGTCTCGAAGAAGAGGAAACCACAGAACACGTACTAGAATCTAGACAGAGCCGGCATTTCGTATCATCAAGAATGTGGATTTTAGTCACGTGATATTTCAGGTTGTAATGACCTGATAGAAAACTTACTATTTTCCTTATGTTTGCTTTGCACATATTGCACAATTCTTTATTGTAGGTGAATGGCCTTACCAGTCTTTTGGCTTGACGAAGTCCCTCTATCCCTTCTCAGTGTGACATTCTGAGCCTATGTTCCCAGCTATCTACCTTAGCCTCAGCCCAGTTGATACCACAGTATGGCTCCGGACATATGAGGCTTTCTGCGGAACCTGCCCGAGCTAGCTCGTCAGCAATTTCATTGCCTTGAATACCCGAGTGACCCAGCAAATTGCAACCTTATTTGTTGCACCTAGAGATTGTTGGTTATTGAAGCATTCTTTCACCAGTTTCGATTCTAAAGAAAATGAAGCTACTGCCTGTAATGCAGCTTGACTATCTGAATAGATAGCTATGTGTGCGCCCTTGATACCCCTTTTCAGATTTGTCCTCACACAGATTGAGATTGCTTGAATTGCCCATATATGTCACAGTAGCATGATTGCAAAGAGAAATGTCAAAGAAATAGCTATCCGCATTAGCCTCGTTTCACACGACACGGCTATGATAAATATACACAAAACTCAGAACAACGGTGAAAGGTGTGTATGCTCATACCAAGAGCTTCACACGTTCAGACAATCTATGATTGCGGCTGAAAAACAAAACAAAAATGCCAAATCAAATAAAGAATATTGCGCAATTCACATAGTTGCCGGCGGAAACTTTCAACCGTCCAGCGATTTTATTGTTTATTTTGACAATTCTGCTGAATCTTTTTCGTGTTTTTAAATTTCTGGGGAAAAAAACAGACGAGACAGACCTTTTTTTAATTTCTTTAGAAAATTAATTTTTTGGCACTTGCAGAAGAAATTTTTATACCTATTTACTTACATATGAGACTCAAATTAAATTATTATTGATTTTGTCGCACTTGGTGACTAATTTCATATAGAGTGGGACTACGGCGCCGTAAATTTAAATATTGTTTTGGTTTTGGGACTTTATTGTGCAGTTTTGTGTATATTTATCATCGCCGTATCGCGCCGTGAGTATGAAACGAGGCTTATGTATTTATTGCTGGGTTGACGCCACAGCCCAGCGACGAAATGTGAAACTCAGAAAGAAAATTATAACGGACCTGCGCAATGCGTAATCTTCTGCTCTATCATTTTTGATATACGAATATATCTTCCAAAGGTTCGTGTTCAGTTCCTCATTCTAATCATGGATACAGGCTAGTAATTCACTTGATTTTGGGGGAAACACCCGGCGGCGTCCAAGTAATTGTTTTTAACAGCCTGCTAGTGCAACCGTACATGAGGGGGAATTTGTAGATCTCGCAAGTTAGCATTCCCAGCCACAACTTTGATTAGCCATCCTCGGTAAGACGTGGAAGAGCACTGACGCATCCCCTCGAAGTTCGGTTTGTCATTCGACTGACCGATGGCCTTCCAAAGGTAATTGTCGACATAGTCTAGCTGCCCTTTCGGCAGCAGACCATCCCGTTTGTCGGAATGTATTTCTACCGTCATAGCTCTAGCTGCTACATTTGCACCTGTGTCAAGCATACAGGAAGATCAGATTCCGGAGTTGCGATCCTTCCTCTTCTATACCTTTCTGCTGTTCATATTTTCCTGCACAAACCATTGATTGACATGAGAGGAGTGTGCATTGGCAGACCAATTATCGCCTGTTTTCTCACGTTTCCCCGTTGCCGTCGCTTGCGTCGAAGTCGATGGAGTTCGAGTAATCGCCCCTTCTTTTTCTTTGCTGTCCGCCTCTCGGAAGTATTCCGGATGTTGAATGTTGCATACGGCGAATCTACTTTGGACAAAAGCAACGTTTATCTGAGGTACAAAATGTTTTCAGAGGGCCGAGAAGATGTGAGCGACGAAGAGCGTTCTGGACACCCGAGCACGTCAACAACAGACGAAAACATTGATGAAGTAAAGAAACTAGTATTGGCCAATCGTCGAATCACTGTCAGAGAAGTTGCTGAGAACCTAAATATATCGATTGGCTCGTGTCATTCGATTATCACCAAAAGTTTGGGCATGAATCGGATCGCCACAAAATTCGTACCAAAAATACTCAATTTCGACCAAAAACAGCATCGCATTAACATTGCTCTGGAGTTGTTGGAATCTGTCCGGGACGACCCAAATTTTCTGCAGTGAGTCATAACTGGTGACGAATCATGGGTCTATGGCTATGACGTAGAAATCAAAGCTCAATCATCCCAATGGAAGCTGCCGCATGAGCGAAGACCGAAAAAAGCGCGCCAAGTTCGGTCGAATGTGAAGGTTTTGCTGACAGTTTTCTTTGATTGCAGGCTCGTGGTGCATTATGAATTTTTGCCGCAGGGTAGAAAGGTCAATAAGGAAGATTATCTTCAAGCAATGAGCAATTTGCGAGAAGCAATCCGCCAGAAACGCCCGGATTTGTGGAAGAACAAAAATTGGCTTTGGAATCATGATAATGCCCCTGCTCACACATCATTAGTTGTGCGCGAATTTTTACACCAAAAACAAAACTGTAATAATGCCGCAGCCACCGTATTCCCCAGATCTGGCCCCTTGTGACTTTTTCTTGTTCCCGAAACTGAAAAGGCCCATGAAAGGACGACGCTACGCCACGATTCAGGAGATAGACAAAAATCGAATACAAGCTAAAACACGTCCACGCACAATAGCCGTCAAAAACTGACTGAACATTCAAAATGGCCGAGATTGTCAACATAAGTTAGGGTCATGAGTGCCAACATAACGCCACAAAAATATCGAAAATCGAACATCCGTAGCCTGCGAAAATTCAAAATTCGCTATACTTTTTGAATCTATATAGATATATATATATATATATATATATATATATATATATATATATATATATATATATATATATATATATATATATATATATATATATATATATACGAGGTGTGATCAAAAAATAACCGTTATTTTAAAATTTCGTGAGTTACGTATGTTCGATGTTCGCATTTTTTTTCTGTTATGTTGGTACACATGTCTGTTATATATGTTGGCAATACCAACCATTTTGGATTGTCAGTTTGTTTTTGACAGATAAAAAGGTTAGTCGTGTTTTGGTGTGCTCTTCGATTTTGTACTATTCGAAAAAATGGATCAAAGAAACTGTATTCAGTTTTGTGTAAAAAATGAAATTAAATGCGCAAGGACATTTGAAATGTTGACTGTGGCCTTTGGCGAGTCTACTATGAGCAGAACACAAGTTCAATTGTGGTATAACCGGTTTAAGGAAAGCCGAGAGGATGTCAATGACGATGCTCGTCCTGGTCGCCCGAGCACGTCAACAACCGATGAAAACATTGACGCAATGAGTTTGGATAATCGTCGAATCACTATCAGAGAGGTTGCTGATGATGTTGGCATATCGTTCGGCTCATGCCAAGCAATTTTTACGGATGTTTTAGGCATGAAACGTGCGGCAGCGAAGATTGTTCCAAAATTGCTAAATTTTTAGCAAAAGCAACGTCGCATGGACATCGCTCAGGAGCTGTTTTTGGCCAAAAACAAAACCCTTATCATGCCTCAACCACCGTATTCACCGGAATTGGCCCCCACTGACTTTTTCCTGTTTCCTAAACTGAAGACACCGATGAAAGGAAAGCGTTTTTCTACGATTGAGGAGATAGAAGAAAAATCGACACAGGAGCTGTTGGCGATACCAAAAAAAGCGTTTCAGAAGTGTTTCGAGGATTGGAAAAAACGCTGGCATAAGTGTATTATATCTGAGGGGAATTACTTTGAAGGGGACAAGATAGTTGTTGATGAATAAATAAATACTTTTTGAAAAAATTGAAAATAACGGTTATTTTTTGATCAAACCTCGTATATATATATATATATATATATATATATATATATATATATATATATATATATATATATATATATATATATATATATATATATATATATATATATATATATAGATATATACATATCCATATACATATACATATACATATACATATACATATCCATATACGAGTACATATGCATATACATTTACATAACATATACGAATGAATGATTGAATGAAATAAAGAAGGAAAACGTAGCTCGACAATTTATTCTATTGTACTCCTCCTGCACGCACCTATTAAAGGTCATTTATTAGTCCAACAGTTCTAAGAAACTTAGCACTGAGTTGAGGTTCATTGCTCTAATGTCTCTGCACTCGGGCTAGTAATGCCCCAGATATTTCTTCCTACTACGAACTATGGCTTCGCAGTTCATTAGAAGGTTCTTTGGGGGTTATTCTGCCTCCGTGCAGAATCTACATGTGTTTACTGGTGAGAGACCCAGTTTCATGAGATAACTTCTTAAATAACTGTGGCCTGAGAAGTGACCTGTCAGAGATTTTAAATAGTTTTTTCTTAACTGTAGGCATAAAACTGCACGTTTTGACTTGTAATCCCCAATCATGAGCTTGGATTGTCTAAGTTTTGGTAATGATTCCCACTAGCGTGATCTTCTGAATTTTTTCTCCTGTCTTAATTTATTTGCTATGCTATTTGCCCCAATGTCAAAGAATGGTTTAAGTCCAATTAAAAATTGGGTAACTTATTTACGCAAGCAGATTAGATTCATTATAAACTCGTATTGGAGCGGGAGTACCCCAAGGTAGTGTACTAGGACCACTTCTATTTTTAATATATACTGCCGACATTCCAACCCCCATAACACCAGGAAGCATGATAGCAACATTTGGGGATGATAATGTACTCCTAGCGTCAAACCACGACGAAAAATTGCGACAGATTCGTTGCAAAGAATTATCAAAAATACAGTTTTCTGGTTCAAAAAATGGGGTATATAGATAAACAAAGAGAAATCGGTTCAAGTTGTATATACTAAAAGGAAATCAGCGAAACAACCTCTAACAAGTAGAGACGAAATAATTAAAGTTCAACTCACCGCAAAATCCCTTGGCATAATAATCGACGCCAAAATAACTTGGAGACAACACATAAAAAATACGCAATACGAAATAAGAAAGAAATTCAAACAAAAAAGTTGGCTACTACATAATAAGCAAAAATTATATAAGACAATAATCATTCCAATATGGAAGTACGGGATATTAATCTGAGGGACTGCGAGCAAAACCAACATACAACTGATTCAAAGAACACAATCAAAAATTCTCCGTGCAATATCGAAGGCTGACTGGTATGTGACGAATGAAGACATTCACAATGACTTGAACATTGACATGGTAGAGGAAACCAAAAAAAAAAAAATGTAGCAAAAAATACACGGTGCGTGTAAAGACCCATTAAAATCCTTATATGCGATAACTATCGGGAATAGAAAATTACCAACAAAGAAGACTAAAGCGATTCGCACCCACCGATCTTGCACATACGTTTTAACTTTGTCTTTTGATGTTTTCTTTGTCATGTATATTAATATGTATGTAGGTATAAATAAATAAAAGATTTTCTTGATTAAATAATATTTGCTCTGGCAGTGGCCAGAATATATAGTATAACCAAATTGTACAAATAATTTTATTTATTGTTGGAAAAACAGATTGTAAATAAATTGGGAATTAAAAAAAATTTCAATTTTAAGAGGCTGGTGTGGGCCCCTGATTCTACCAAAAGCACCAGCTTTCCATTAGCTGCCTCCTTGCAGTAAAAGAATAAGGCGTAACACTTGATTTCAATTTGCATTAGATCAAACAATGGATCAGCGAATGAAGAGACCAAGAACAATTAACTGAATTATTTCTGAGTGAAAGTGGTGGGCAGGATCGCCCACTGCAGCTGACTTGAATTAAATTTCAAAATTCAGAAGAACATATTCAATGCAGCCCATGAGGTCATTCAAATTAGTGGAAGAGTAGTAGTAGTCACCCAAGAACATTATCAAAGAAAGCGACAAATAATTACAAGAAGCAGCATATACTCCACGAAATTGTGTACAACAAGGGGAAAATGAGATCCTGAGGTCGTGTCACATGGGGAAGTAAGGTATATTGTAAAAACATTTTAGAATCCGTGAAGGTGTATATGGTGGTGAAAGTACTTCCGGTTCCAAAATTTAATTAAAGCCATTGTACAATATAATTGCGATACCAAAAATTCGGCAATGGATTGAGAGATAACCAGTTCCGCCCGAAACATATCCAGACACCTGGATTATATGCTCAATCCAGGTGTCTCCGATAACAGAGCCACCAATACGATAAATCTTTACAGGGGGTTTGTACAGACGACACCGATATGTTCGTTCTGCCGCTAGTCAGGTCATACAAAGGTGAGTGCTTTACACGGAACAACACGGCCCACTGTATGAAATGCCAAGCATATGGCCATGAAGCAAGTCTACAGTGCCTAGGGGCCACAGAATTGGCTCAGAGTAGAAAACAGCCACTGATTAGGTGTCAGGATCTTCCCAGGAGAGTAGGTGGAAAAATTTTCAACAGACCAAGAGTTAATTCCACGGAAGGAATTAACCAAGGAAGGAATCCCATCAACACTGGGAGTAATCAGCAGAGTTCATATTTAAATTCCAGTAGGGAAGCCAGGATGAGCAACACTATACAGGGGTTGAAATACTTCTCGTTTCGAGTGGGACACCGAGCAACAGAGTGCTGACAAAAGCAATCACAACAAAGGGAAACTTCCAGCGGCCCAGTAGAGGCCGAATGTAGCAAGGAGCACTCTCGCGTGTCAAGCGATGTAGGGGCGATGATCCAAGAGAGGGAGCAGCATGAGGCACTCCAAAATATACTTTTTGATTGAGTTTCGATTTGGTTTACAGTGGTGATTCTAGTACTAGGTTTAGGTTCTGATAAAAGCAGAAAGAATAGGCCGATAGCCGTAAAAGAAGCATGGGAGTACAAGGATGAGATAACTAGTTTAGCACGCAAGGACTATAGGTATATAAGGAAGAAATTTAGGGAGCTAGGGAATAGATTACGCGTCCAATTTGGGAACAAAAGGACGTTGCTTCATTGTAAGCAGGGCAGGTGATACGTTCATCGAGATACCCTGCAAGGCGACAGCTAATGGAAAACTAGTGCTTTTGGTAGATTCAGGAGCCGACACCTGCCGCATAAAATCTAGTTTTTTACAGTTAGGACTGGAGGTTAATCCGACGGACAAAAGAACGCTTAACGGAGCGTTTGGTGGGTGCATCAGGATGCTAGGTTTGGTTAGAGTAAATTACTGCGAGGTCAGGAATGTAAGTTTTAGAATGCATGTAGTGGAACTAGAAATGGAAAGTATCCCGTCTGACGGTATACTTGGGCAGTAACTAAAGAGTTATCACTTTTCGATAAGAATAAGAATAGGATTCAGACTCTTCCACTCAAGTCGTGGCAAGAAGGAATCGTGAATATGGTTAAGAATAGTAGGCGCGGTAATGGTAGGCGCGAGGTCAACGAGAGTAATTACTCTCCGAATTGTGCCTCCGTTAACCAGATTAAGCAGGTAGATATAATAAAAAGGATGGAAAGAGTACTAGAATCACAGAAGTAAACTTTTAGGGCATACCTGCTAGGATTCCCATTCAAAATGTATACCGACCACCAACCGCTGTGAAGCATAGCGAATCTTGAAGATCAGACCTCTGGGTGGGCACGTTTTTGGCATAAATTGTACGAGTATGATTTTGTAATCATATATATATATATATATATATATATATATATATATATATATATATATATATATATATATATATATATATATATATATATATATATATATATATATATATATTAGTTTGGGAAAAGGAACATAAATGCAGATGCACTTAACAGAGTGCCGGAAAAACAGAAGATACCGGTAGATCTGACCAGAGCAACTACTAGGGCTAAGAACGGGAAGGAAAAACAGCGGGATAAAATACCAGAAAGACGGGCGGATGAAAGTAATGATAAAGACTCACAGTCAGCAACAGTAAGATGACATATCAAATGTACTGAAGGGTTTTCATGATTCACGTCTAGGTATATATATATATATATATATATATATATATATATATATATATATATATATATTAGTTTGGGAAAAGGAACATAAATGCAGATGCACTTAACAGAGTGCCGGAAAAACAGAAGATACCGGTAGATCTGACCAGAGCAACTACTAGGGCTAAGAACGGGAAGGAAAAACAGCGGGATAAAATACCAGAAAGACGGGCGGATGAAAGTAATGATAAAGACTCACAGTCAGCAACAGTAAGATGACATATCAAATGTACTGAAGGGTTTTCATGATTCACGTCTAGGTGGACACCGGGGGTCTTGGAAAACCTACAAGAGAACCAGACGGGTATACGGCTGGAAAGAGACATAAAAAATATGCAAAGAGCTTCCCAAACTGTCAGGCCAACAAGAGTTCGAGGCTAACAGAGATAACAATAGTGTTGACTAACAAACCGAAACAACAATTTGATAAAGTTCACATGAATATTGTAGGTATTTTTCCTGAGACAGTTTCGGGAAATAGGTACATCTTAACGTTCCAAGATGATTTTTCAAAGTATTTACCTAATGCCGAGGTGAGTACGATAGCCAAAGAATTTTTGACGAAATTATAGTAATAATAAAAAAGCGTAAAATAGAAAAAAAAACACTGATACGAGAATCAAAATTCAGCTGAGGAGAAAGGAATATGAATAGAAGATTTGTTTAGTTCATTGGAGCAAACCGAAAGTGCATTGACCAACTAATTGTCCAAAACGAAAAGTGGAGCACATGCAGGGCGGAAATGTTAGCAGTGCATGTATGCTTGTCCATTCGTTAAAATTTCACTCCACTTTCCCATTGTATATTACTATATTAATATTAAGTCAAATCTCTTGTACTTAGAGAAACAGAATTAAATTGGAAGCAATTAAAAGAGCCTGGAATGTATGTATGTGGTCATATACGAGTAAGTTAGGATACACTCGTTTATGGATATATACATACCAGGCGATAACTAATTTCAACAAATATTAGTTGCAATGGAAAACTGAGTCACACAATTGACACAGTCTTCACATAAACGGGTTTATCTCAAATATTCTTGCTTATGTCGGAGTGGAAAATAGATTTGCTCAGAATAGAAAAATAAAATTGTTTTATCAGTCAGAGCCCTATACGGCGATAAAGTCAATCAATGTTTCATTCCTCTTCCCCTCTGTTATATAGTAACGAAGTAATGAATCTCATAATGTAGGAAGGTAAGAGTAGTGAATCGAAGTGGAATGGTATAACATTCAACTTTGAAGAACGATTTAATTAATTAGAAATAAGTGACACCACTTAGTAATAAGCAAAATATATACGACCTAAGATTAATCTATGGCTGATGCTGTCATGGAGATAGAAGACGTTTGCAGAAGTGCAGTGGAAGCAAGTTAACACACCCACTACTAACTACTAACGACTAAATACTGGACTACTGGACTACTGGGATGAACCAGGAAGACTTTGACAGGCTTTTTGCGAAAGTAGCCAGCAACGCAGCAAAGCACATACAAGCACTAGAGAGAAACCACAGCCAACTGACGCTGTATAAGCTTACAGGCAGCACCCCAGCGCCATTATACTAAGAGAAGCAGCAAAATTACTAAAACCAGAGGAGTTCAACAGCAATAGAACAAGATATCACAAAATACACGCCACAACTCAACGATAAGGCTGGCCCAAAGCCATTATCGATCGAAGAATACAAGAGGCGACAGAAAAGTAAAACATCGCAGCACACACCTCAAAAGATATCCCGGCGCGGCAAACGCAGTGGTGCCCAGGTACAATTGCGCTCGCGTATAGCTAAGCTATACCGGACAGCCAACCTTGCTGACACCAAAGAAGAGAGACGCGAGGCAAAAATTAAGATAAAAGTACTACGCACTAACGCACTACGAACTAATGCCGCGAAAAACGCACAGAAGGCCGGACATCAAATTTGACATCGACGAACAATTACAGCTGTAAATTTATGAAATGGCTCTAGCATTAGATTAAAATCGAAGGTACACCAACTATCAAGAGTTTCGAAGTCACATCTACAAAAGAGAGGGGCACCGTACTAATGATAAGGAAGTGGGCACCGCACATATAAAATCGGCACTAGAATTATTAACATTATTAAACACACTAGTATATGAATATACAAATAAAAATAAGTGTATAAAAAAAGTAATAAATAGATGTAAACGACATTTCTTTCCTACAAACATTTAAATAAATAAATATCAACATTTATAATAGCACTGAGTTGGATTACTAATTAGTTTTAACAGCTAACAAATATTTTATTTTCCTTTTAAAATGGGTAAAACTCATTCTATGCAAGAGCACACTGGCGACACACAAGTAACTATACTTAATAACCAGCTACAACACTCGAATACACTTGAGGAACACGAACTCAAACTGACAATAATACTAGCAATTGTAGGTTTACCTACCACCAAAAGCAATCGCTGAAAGCAACGAAATCAGTTTTCGATCTGAACGAAATAGTCGTCGGAAAGTAAATTACTCTGGACTTGATTTCACTCACCACAATAGAAAACATAGAGGAAAATTTAGAGAAAACCCCTTAAAGACTCTATTCCACTTAGCATTTAGATTCTTTAATCAAAGAAGTCGAAATACGTTCAAATGAGTTTCAAACAGAAACTAGTAAGATAGACCTTTCCCTTCAAGAACTTTACATCGAAAAATTTAAAAAAGCAACAGACTACATCTACCTAACGATAAGTTCAAACATAAATACAAGTACTTCCAATTCAGTAACAATGTCTACATTTAATATAACTGAAAGCTTGCAAGTGATACCTATTTTCAAAGTCAAAGTTGACGACGTTTCCATCTTCACAAGCACTGTTGCTGTGATAGTGGAGAGAGTACCAGAAGATTGCGCCAAAAAATTGTATAATCTGGTATTCACAACAAAGTTAACAGATAGATTAAGGCAAAGGTTAGAAATATTGGAAGTAACCACCACAGCGTTGCTTATTTCAGAACCTAAACGTATGTTCACCCCAACAACTACTGTTAACTCAGTACTATATGACATTTCTCGTTCAAAATCCGTCACGCAATACGCAGAGCGTATAGAGGACTTGATCAACTCCCTGAACAGATTACAAACTGCAGACGCTACTCCTGAAACAAGAAAAGCTATCATAAAACGAAATGATGCAACTGCATTTAATGCATTCACAAATGGGCTAACAAGCGACAATATAATTAATACAATAACTGCAAGTAATGTAAACGAATTTAGAAAAGCAGTGCAAATTGTTAACAGAGTCGAACAGAACACACAATCACGAATACTCACATTCAAACAAGACTACAGCAATATAAACTACAACAGCTACAACAACCAATCTCGTATTAATAGGTACAATAAGCGTGGAAATTATACACAGCAATACAACAACAAAGATCAACGCAACAATAATAATCGCAACAATTACAACCGCAATAATAACAACTACAACCGCAATAACCGCAACAATTACAACCGCAACAATAACAACCACAACAACTATAACCGGAACAACAATAGATATGATAACAACGAGCAAAGAAATACTCAGCAAGATGCATTGAAGTAGTGGAAGACAAAACGGCAGGTGGAAGTGAAACCGACCAGGGAAATGCACACCGCCCCTGCTGCAACAGCTAATAAGCAACCAAAGCAGCCAAGGGGCAGAAAAACATGCAAGAACATATAAAATTCATACGCACAAACACAGAGGTGGTTTCGTCAAGATAAAATATAAAACTACGCAAATTAAATTTCTCATCGATACAGGAGCTGAGATCTCCATAATAAAAATTGATAAAATAGATAACGAAGACATATACAGCCAAAAATCGTATTCACTATTAGGTATCTCTCAAGAAAGCGTAACTACCATACGAGGGCAGTTCGAAATGTTCTTAGCCTGGCATATAGATGGCGGTATAAACAGCAAAAAGCTTTCTATAATGGAAACTTCCATCCGTCATATGAACACATGTTAAGTTTCATTGAGATCTGGCAACTCATTCGTATAGTAACACGTGTTCAAAAAAGACGCTTCATTGATTTTTTTATAATGGAAAAATTAGAAATTCGTGGTGTGATAAAATATTTACATAAGAAAGGTTTATCGGGACAAGAAATTCATAATGATATGGTGAATGTGTTAGGTGAAAGTGCTCCTTCATATGCAACAGTAAAAAATTGGATTGCTGAATTTAAATGTGGTCGTACAAGCATTCAAGATGAACCCCGAAGTGGACGTCCAAAAACTGCAACAACGCCAGAAATCATCGCTAAAGTTCATGATATGGTATTAGACGATCGTGAAATTGCGTGAAATAGGTAATGCCATAGGCACCTCAAATGATCGAATACATTTTATTTTGCAACAAGAATTACATATGAAAAAGCTTTCTGCAAGATGGGTGCCGCATTTGTTAACAGTTGACCAAAAACGTATTCGAATGAAAATTTCTCAAGCTTGTTTGGATCGTTTTAAGCGAAATAAAGTGGATTTTAAGCGTCGTTTCATAACTGTTGATGAAACATGGATCCATCACTTCACACCAGAAACAAAAGAACAATCCAAACAATGGACGGAAGCTGGTGGAAGTGCACCAAAGAAGGCAAAAACAGTTCAATCGGCTGGTAAGGTCATGGCAACGGTTTTCTGGGATTTCAAATGAATTTTATTAATCGACTATCTTCAAAAGGTAAGACAATAAATTCTGAATATTATTGTAACCTTTTGGATCAATTGAATTTAAAAATTCGAGAAGAACGACCTGGTTTACAACAAAAAAAAATTATTTTTCATCAGGACAACGCACCATGCCACAAGAGTGTTTTAACAATGGAAAATTGAACGAATTGAAGAACGAATTGCTCGACCACCCATCTTATTCTCCTGATTTAGCTCCCTCTGACTTCTATCTGTTTCCAAATCTAAAAAAATTCCTTGCTGGCAAACGTTTTACCTACAATGAAGATGCAATGGCAGCTGTAAACGATTATTTTGAGGAGCTTCCGGAAAATTATTTTAATCAAGGGGTAAAATTCTCAGAAAAACGTTGGAGTAAGTGTATTGAAGTTTCAGGAGATTATGTTGAAAAATAAAATAATTTTAAAAATCTAGTTCTTGTTTTTCAATGTTAGGCTAAGAACATTTCGAACTGGCCTCGCAGGTACAGCAGACATTTCATTAGACTTATATGATGATCAACTGAAGCACACATTCCACATTGTAGACCAAGATTTTCCAATCACAGCTGACAGTTTACTAGGTGATGATTTTCTCACAAAATATCACGGAAAAATTGACTATGAAACCTAAATACTGTCATTTTCGCACAACAACATAACACAGCAATATGACATAGCAACCAAAGTATTCTGCATCAATATTCCTCAAAGATGTGAATTGATGCACCCTATAAGCGCAGAAATAAATGATGATATGCTAGAATGCAACGAAGAAATACAAAAAGGAGTACTCTTTAGCAATACTTTGATACCACCACAGGGCATCAAACATGTACGTATACTAAATACAAAAACCAGTACAGTACATTTAAGTAACTTAAACATTGAATGCAAACCCGTAAGGAATTACTACATAGTCCATAGAGTACGAACAAACCAAGCAGATGGATGGAATCAACTACGACCACTCCTAAACTTCGACACGCAAGACATAGAAGCAAAATCAGCCATAGAAAACCTGTGTAAACAATATGAGGATATTTTCTACCTCAAAGATGACGTTCTTACAGTCAATAACTTCTATAAGCAAGACTTGGAGTTAACAGATAAAAATCCAGTCTACATAAAAAATTATCGTCTACCCCACTCCCAGATAGAAAACATAGATAACCAAGGGATTTGCTGAACTAAAACATCATCGAGCACTCAACCAACCCTAACAACTCACCCTTATTGATCGTAACTAAGAGAATCTTGGACGGCACCAAGCAATGGATACTTGTTGTACACTACAGGCAGTTGAACAAGAAGCTCGTTGATGATAAGTTCCCCATAAGAAGGCTGGAAGACGTTCTAGATAGAATAGGTCAATCAAAATATTTCTCCAAATTAGACATGACCAGTTAATTTCATTAAATTCCACTCAAAGAACATTCTAAAGAACTGGCGGCATTCTCCAAGAACGGTGGCCATTATAATTTCAAACGTCTATCTTTCGGTCTAAAATTTCCTCCAATAGTTTTCAGCGCATGCTAACAATAGCCATGTCAGGTCTATTGGACAATGCATTTCTTTATGTAGATCACATAATCATTTTTGGCAAATCAGTCCGTCATCATAACAACAACTAAGCAAAAATTTTCGAAAGACTAAGACACTACAATTTAAAATTCAATCCAAACTATAACTTCTTGAACCCTAAGCTAATTTTTCTGGGTCACCTCACTTCACAGAAGAATTTAAGCGATTCTTAGCTTTCTGTAATTACTACAGACGTTTTACAAAAATTTTGTAGAAATTGCTAAGCCATTAAACAGTTTGCAAAAACGTAGATTACGTTTGGGACATTGATTGCGAAACAGCATTCCAAAAACTAAAAGAAAGCATAATTCAACCCCCAATCTTGCAATACCCTGATTTAGCTAAACAATCTTTACCACCGACGCAATAACTTGTTAAAGTTACTCCTTTGCGAACTCACAACTAAAAAAAATGTGTATAGTGCACTACACTCGTAAACACTCATATTCCTCATTTGATGAGCAACTGAAATCAGCATTTTATAACAAGCATTTTATTAATCAGCATTTTATTAACAAGCATAGAGGCAGTTCTATTTTTAAAATCAAATTGAACCATGTTGACTAAGGACGTTAATAAATTACTTAATGCGAGTATGCAAGCAAACACTGCAGCCGAAATGCAGTAAGACCAAGAATGAAAAGAGAGAGATTTGTTGAAAAATATTAAGTATGGTAATAATTAGTAATGAAAAAGCCTAAAATAGAAAAAAACACTGATACGAAAATCACATTTCAGCTAAGGAAAAGGGAATATGAATAGAAGATTTGTTTAGTTCATTGAGGCAAACCGAAAGTGCATTGACCAACTAATTGTCCAAAACGAAAAGTGGAGCACATGCAGGGCGGAAATGTTAGCAGTGCATGTATGCTTGTCCATTCGTTAAAATTTCACTCCACTTTCCCATTGTATATTACTATATTAATATTAAGTCAAATCTCTTGTACTTTGAAAGGGAAAGACTAGAGAAACAGAATTAAATTGGAAGCAATTAAAAGTGCCTGGAATGTATGTATGTGGTCATATACGAGTAAGTTACACAGTGTGGTAGGATACACTCGTTTCTTGGTATATACATACCAGGCGATAACTAATTTCAACAAATATTAGTTGCAATGGAAACTGAGTCACACAATTGACACAGTCGTCACATAAACGGGTTTATCTCAAATATTCTTGCTTATGTCGGAGGGGAAAATATATTTGCTCAGAATAGAAAAATAAAATTGTTTTATCAGTCAGAGCCCTATACGGCGATAAAGTCAATCAATGGTTCATTCCTCTTCCCCTCTGTTATATAGTAACGAAGTAATGAATCTCATAATGTAGGAAGGTAAGAGGAGTGAAACGAAGTGGAATGGTATAACATTCAACTTTGAAGTACGATTTAATTAATTAGAAATAAGTGACACCACTTTGTAATAAGCAAAATATATACGACCTAAGATTAATCTATGGCTGATGCTGTCATGGAGATAGAAGATGTTTGCAGAAGTGCAGTGGAATCAATTTATTAATGGATTAATGGACACAAATGGGAATGTATTAATGGACACAAATGGGAAATGTGGTTTGCGAACGATGAGTGGGTGATTTTGTCAGAGTTGTGAAGGACGGATTTGGGTATTATTTTGAAGCAGAATATGACGAATAAATTTTGTGGAAACCCATCTGCGGCCACTGATACAGAGCTAAGGGTACGTGCGAAGGATCAAAATAGAAATAACGGTGATTGGCGACCACTGCCTGAGTAGTTGCATCCATTGTTTCTAACTTCGAAAAAGTGACCCAATGCAACGCTATCATTGGGAGGCATCTCTTGGTACAATGAAGCTCCGTAGCGTTTTTACGAAATAGCCGAAGTGCGAATCGCTTATCTGCGCTAGCTCCCGCGCAATGTTTTAAATTGAGCCCTTCACTCGCGTGCATCTTGTTTTAGCTCCACTGACACTCTTATATTAAATACGAGTACAGAAGTCTGAAGTCGGGTTAGACCGACTACGAAATACCCTTTACCTTTTATTGTGCTTGCGAGATCAACAATGAGGATGTTTTCTTCATAAATCATCATTAGGAGCATATTTGCGGTAATTTTTGGTAGGGTACCTTGAAATGATTACATCGACCCCATTTCTTGTGTATGGCTTTCTAGTGTCAATATAACCACTAATATAAAATTTCGTCAAAATATATTGTGTAGGTCGAAAGTTAAAATAATATGTAAATAAAGGCGTGGCTGTTGAAATAACACGCCCATTTTTTGTGTGGTGTTTAATGTTAGTACCCGCAACCTTCCTGTGAAATTTCATTGATAAATCTTTAATAGGAACACAGTAATGATTTTTGGTTAATTGTGGGCGTGGCAGTTGTATTATGATTTCCATATTCTGCACACACACAATTATGGATCCCATTTGTGTTTCTGCCAATTTTTATTCCACTGGCATCAATACGAGCATAGGTAGGCTAATTTTAATTTTAGACCCGAAAGTTCCATATATCAAAAGTGGGCGTGTCTTTTCTCTGATCAGCCACATTTGTTGCAGATAGCTTTATAACGTCCACATGTAATTTCCCGTATAGTTTCGTCCCTAATTCTCCACCAGATCTTAAGCTATTAATATTTGTTAATTGTGGGCGTGGCAGCTAAAATATACCGCCCACTTTTTGCACAGTGTTTAGTGGGACCCACATCTCCATAACTGCCAAATTGCGTCACGATTCCGTCAATTGGACCGAATTTATAGTCATTTTAAAAAAGGTGAAAAAAGTAACTCTAACGGTGTAGAAAAAAAGTAGCCACATACGGACAGACGGACAGACGGACAGACAGACAGACGGACAGACGGACGGACAAAATAAAAATAGCTTAGAAAGTGATTCTGATCATATCTGTATATATATGTCCATACCTAACACGCCTCCTTCTTGAAATTGCAACTCTTTTTAAAAGCACAAAATTAGTATACCTTATTTACCTTTTTTAAAAGTAAAGGGTATAAAAAGTCTAAATTAAATTATATATAAAATTATAAATATTAAATATAAAAAAATGGAATCCTGACGCAATTTGACAGTTATGGAGATGTGGGTCCTACTAAACACTATGCAAAAAGTGACAAAAGTTGCATTTCGTAGTCGCAGTTTCAACTGTTGACACTGCCCTTGATGGATGTGGTCTTTCTCGTTCTCCGAGAGTTTCCAGAGATTGGAAACGATGCTCGAGGAAGTGCAGAAAGTCTTCCAACGTTTGAATCTCCTTTGGATTCTGTATTGACTGCTCGTACCGCAAGTGACTCTGGCGGTCTAACTTCTTCACGAGGATATGCAGCAATATTGGGACCCTCAAGGATGTGTCGACTCCTATATTGTTGATGGCCAAAATGCTTTCTCTTACAACATCACGTCGGGGTCACCAATGTTTTGTTCCTAACTTTGATTCCTATACAGGCACTTTAACCTGGATAGGAGGTAGGAAATTGAAACAGTTGTTTCAAGCACTTGAACTTGAATAACTTGCTGGTATGAAATAAACTTCACTTGTTGTAAGTTTGGTTATATTTCACGATTTTATTTGCCAGTTATGGCCTTAAATAGAATTCTCACTACAATTAATTACAATAACAAAAACTTAAGTGGTACAGTAAAATAAATACACAACAAAATATTAAAGAATGCAAATGCAGCAAAGTAACGCTATTGGCTTATGGGTAACGAACTGGCGTTGACTCAAGGCCAATGCAACGTTATATTTTTTGCCAATATGCATGATTATTTCTGCTGACTTGCCACCTACTGCTTTTAAAGGTAATTGACTTGGCGCGTACTGTTATGTGGCATACACAAATTCACAGACAATCTGATTGGCTGCGCGAATTTTGTTTATCAGTTTCTTTCTATACACGCACCAATATACGAAAACGGAGGAATTTCATGCATTCGTTTGTGTATGTGTATGTTGAAAATAATACAATTTAAACAGTTATTCTTCATGACTATGAATGTAGGTCAACATAAATCGTATGTTCTGCAGCCATATGTTTTTGAATTTGTGTTACAAAGAATAATTTTATGCTCATGTGCACAAATTTATACGACAAATATTTTTAAAAAGGCAGTTATTAGTTTATATATTACATTTCTTTTTAAATATAAGATAAGCCAAATCACCACGTGATGTTATTGCACCCTGTGTGTTATTAGTCAAGACACAATCTATTCGAATAAAAGATTTTTTCGTTGTAGAGATTGTGGTGTAAAGAATTATCTCGATTGTAAAAGTTTCCACCTCAACCATTCGAAACTATAAAAAGCACAAGACTGTGTAAAGTCAAAGACATTCGAACAGAGATCGTAACAGTATGTACATATATCGTGCATTCACATCGAAGCAGCAATATTTGAGATTGTGATTTTGTAAAGTGATGAAATTCATTATTAAATAAAGTGATTAATGAATTGTGAAATAAAGTGCAAATTGTAACAAAGTAAACTTTAAGCCTAATATCAAGTTTATAAATTGCAATAATTAAATAAAGTTAGTTATTTTAATTTAACCAGCGATTGTTTGATTACTACACGATCCAGTGGTACGAATCCGACTACAGAGAGTTAGAGTAAATTGTCAAGAGGGCAATTTCGTAACAGAATAAATTGTCAAGAAAGCTATTTCGTAACAATATTGTGCATATTTAGTACTTCCGTGAGCTTCTCCAAAACTAAACCTAAGCTTGGTTTATTGCTACATTCTACTATAATGCATCTTTTCTTTACTTTTATATTCGGTAAACTTTCTTGCGTACGATTTTCATTATCAAGTTCGAATTTAATTTTTTGTACATTTTTTACATCAGAAATTAGGATATAGTGCCAGTTGATCAGGCTCCTTAGCAGCAGGTGCTTCTAATATCTGAGTGGTCAAATTTGTATTTTGTTTATCTTTAGTTCTGGTCACTACATTTATGTTCTTGGGAATCATTTCTTTTAAAGAGTTTGAAACTAATCTTATTCGTTATAGTGCGTCTGAATTCGAATTCATTTTTCCTTGTTTGAAAATAATGTTAAAATCAAAATTCATTAAATTATTCTAATTCTAGTAAGTTTTGATGATGGGTTATTATGTGTGAATAGATCAACTAATGGTCTATGGTCTGTAAGAACAGTAAATTTTCTACCATTGTGTTATACCCCAATGAATTGCAAGTAGTTCCTTTTCAATTACTGCTTTGTTTATTTCATGTTTATTTAATGTTCGACTTGCATAAGAAATAGGTAAATCGTTACCAATATCACCTTGTGATAATATAGCACCTAACGCATAATCTGATGCGTCGGTTGTTAAAGCGAACTCCTTATCAAAATCTGGGTATTTCAAAATAGGCGGTTGTGTTTAATGCCTCGAAGGCGTTTTAGCAGTTTTTGTCCCATATGAAGCTCTTATTTTTCTTTAGAAGGTCATTTTGGGGTTTTGCTATTTCTGCAAAATCTTTCACATATCTTCTGTAATAATACAGAATGCGACAAATCGTCTTGTTTCGTCTGCGTTTGCTGGTACTGGGTATTTGATTACTGATTTACACTTCTCCGGGTCTCCTGTGATTCCTTCATTTGTTATTAGGTGCACCAAATATACAACTTCTGGCTTTAGGAAATTGCATTTTTCGAAATTTAGTTTTAAATTGTATTTATGCAATCTTTGGAAAACATGTATTAAATTTTTGTTGTGGTGTTTTAAAGACCAACCGAAGACTATTATGTCGTCGACGTAAAGAAATGCGGTTGAATCAAGGCCGGAAAGTGGTATTGTTAGCATGCGTTGGAAACTGGAATGAGCTAGTCATGTCTAGACTTGAGAAATATTTTGCTCTGTCTATTGTGTCTAAAACGTCGTCTAGTCTTGTCAATGGAAATTTATCGTTTGTTATTTTATTAATTGTCTGTAATTGACAACTAATCTCCAGTTCTTTGCGCCAGTTTCACTTCTTTTTGGAACAATTAATAGTGGTGAATTGTAAGGTCTGCAGGAAGGTTCTATTATATTTTTTTCTATGAGGTCATTAATTTGATTTGTAATTTCAGTTTGTTGGACGTGGGGTAGTCTATAATTTTTTATGTAAACTGGACTTTTATCTATTAATGGGAGACGTTGTTTATAAAAATTATTTACCGTAAGTTCATCATTCTGAAGATGAAATATGTTTTCATAATGTTTGCAAATTTCTGTAATAGTGACTTTCACTTAAGTTATTATTGTGATATGAATTGTTTTGTACATAGTGGTAATTGGAAATGGGTTTAATATCGAATTAATCGATTTAATTCATTAAAGGTTTCTTTCTTTCTATATGTGTTAAGTATGCGAATATGTTTCATGCCTTTGGCTGGAATTATTGATTATAAATATATTTTCTGTCAATTCTTTGCAACAAACTAAGATGTCTTCAGAAATATTGATGTTGATAGGGATTTTTGATCTAACTGGTATTGTTATTTTATATATTTTATTGTGTATTGGAACTACATGTTCATGTTCCTCAGTGTATAGTGATAATGTATACGTTTCTATTTTGGTTTGGTATTTTTCAGTGAGTTATAAGTGTAAGCTCTGGTTTAACTATTTGGAAGTCATGGTTGATTTTACAATCTTGCAATATGAATTGTAAATTCGCGGTTCCAAGCGTATTGATAGGTAAGTTTGATATGCCAGTTAACTTGCGTGACTCAGTGTCGATAATATAATTATTAGCTAAGTTTTGTTGCTTGCAGATTGATATGTCTGCTACAGTATCTATTAAAAATTTTATACTTTCTCCCTTAAAATTCAAATTTATGTAATCTGGTGCATTTTTACCGCCTTCGAATGTTTATACCCTTTGCCTTTAAAAAAGGTAAATAGGGTATACTAACTTTGTGCTTTTGAGAGGGGTTGCAATTTCAAGAAGGAGGCGTGGTAGTTATGGACATATATATAAAGATATGATCAGAATCACTTTCTAAGCAATTTTTATTTTGTCCGTCAGTCTTTCCTCTGTGGCCACTTTTTTTCTACACTGTTAGAGCTATCTTAATGAAATTTTGCAAAAGTGTAGCCTGCACAACATACAGAACCAGATAGCTTTATGGGTCGATTTGGACAAAGACCACGCCTACCTCCCATATAAGGAACTTGTTTCACCTTTTTTAAAATGACTATAAATTCGGTCCAATTGACGGAATCGTAACATTATTTGGCAGTTAGGAGATGTGGGTCCTACTAAACACTGTGCACAAAGTGGGCGGTATATATTAACTGCCTCGCCCACTATTAACAAATATTTATAACTTAAGATCTGGTAGATGTATACGGACGAAATTTTACGGGAAGGAACATGTAGATATTATAAAGCTATCTGCAACAAATGGGGCTGATCAGGGAATAGACACGCCCACTTTTGATATAGGGAACTTTCGGGTCTAAAATTAAAATTAGCCCACCTATGCTCGTATTGATTCCAGAGAAATAAATATTGGCAGAAATATACATGGGGTCCATAATAGTGTGTGCAGAATATAGAGATCATAATACAACTGCCACGCCTACAACTAGCCAAAGATCATTACTGTGTTCCTATTAAAGATTTATCAACAAAATTTCACAGGAATGTCGCGGATACTAACATTAAACACCACACAAATAATGGGCAGGTTATTTTGACAGCCATGCCCACTATTGACATATTATTATAACTTTCTACCTATACAAAATTTTTAGATGAAATTTTATAGTAGTACGTATATGAACCCTACAAAGCCAAATACAATCGGGGTCGATCAGATGAAGGACACGCCTACCTCCCATATAATGAACTTTGGGGACCCCACTTAAAAACATTTACCCTTTCTATGCTTCTAGTAATGATATATGAATACAAATTGGTAGCTGTATAAATTGGGTCTGTAATTGCATGCATTACAAATATGGTCAGATTTTTACTACTGCCAAGCCCACAATTTAATAAAAATCCTTACTAGGATCCTATAGAAGATTCATTAACGAAATTTCACAGGAAAGTTGAGGGTACTAACATTAAACAGCACATAACAAATGGGCACCATACCATATTTTTGGACGAAATACGACGATATTAGTATGTATATTGACCCTACAGAAGAATAAACAAGAAATGGGGTCGATCTGATAAAGGCCACACCTCCTACTAATATAATCAATTCTATGTACCCTACCGAAAAATAATGTAGATATGCTACAAATTATGATTGATGAAGAAAACATTCCCATTGTTGAACTCGCACGCACAAGGAAAGGTAAAAGGTATTTCGAAGTCGGTCTAATCCGACTTCAGACTTCTTTACTCGTTTTTGTATAGATTTGTGACCGCACGGAACCCACGCTCCACTAAATACAATGAAGGAAATGAAATTAACAGCTTTTGTTCTATAGTCCAGAATCCAGGATAATCTGTAGGAATTTGCTTTTGCAGCAAGAACTGTTGATTGCTGTTTTTAAATTTAAATTTCAATTTGCCATTTGTTGCTACTTCCATCAGTAGTTGTGTTCTTTTTGTAATTTCGCAGATTCTTGCTTGTGTCTACACATGAAAAAGGATACAAAACCAAATCTGATATGTTTATTTTAAAAATATTTTCAAACTGTTGGTTGAAGTCAGAATGGAGAGCATCTAAGTGCTGACAATAGATAATTAAGTTTTCATAATTTTTGTCCACTCTTGAAACTTGCGTTTGTGCAGAAGAAGTTTTGCCACAAACATAGAAATAACAGCTTTTGTTTTCATTAAATTCAGCTTTGTCATTTTTGGATTTGAATTTCGCAGATTCTTGCTTGTGTCTACACATGAAAAAGGATACAAAACCAAATCTGATATGTTTATTTTAAAAATATTTTCAAACTGTTGGTTGAAGTCAGAATGGAGAGCATCTAAGTGCTGACAATAGATAATTAAGTTTTCATAATTTTTGTCCACTCTTGAAACTTGCGTTTGTGCAGAAGAAGTTTTGCCACAAACATAGAAATAACAGCTTTTGTTTTCATTAAATTCAGCTTTGTCATTTTTGGATTCAATCAAGTTGGCTCGTAAGCATCAACTTGGTTTTCTAGGAACATCAACACTGATTCTGTTGGAAGTTTTAATAACAAAATGTAATGAATTAAAATTCACTCAAATTTTTGACAACTAAATGTTGACGATGGATTACACATTTTACAGCGAAAACATTCGGCTCCCCCTTTTTACATATGCAATAAAACCCCTGTATGCCCTATCAGCGCTGGAGCAACATCAGTAGCAATTGACAAGATATTACTCAGGGGTATTTTCCTTTAAAAGACTCTTCTAATGCATGAAATATCGATTCTCCTTTAGTATCAGTTTGCAAATTTTATGCAAATTATAATTCTTGGCAAATTTATTCTTTATTTATGAATCGTATTCCTGGCAAAGTTAACTCACCAAGCTTTTAGAAAACTGAGATATTTCTAAATACTCACATAATGAGCCTTCAACATTTTGAGCCATTTCTTCAATACTTCTTTGCATTTCTCATAGAAATATTTTTGATAATATCAGGCGCTGGCTTCTGTAGAATTAGTTCTTCACCAATAGAAAAAGGTTTTCCCGATTTAGCAATCAGTACTGAAATGTTATAACACGCACTCAGCTATTCATAATCTTGTTTGGATGCTGTTAAAATTAGTTTGGCCAATGTCGGTGTATTCAAATATTTATACCCTTTACCTTTAAAAAAAGTAAATAGGGGATACTTATTTGTTCTTTTGAGAGGGGTTCCAATTTCGAGAAGGAGGCGTGTATATATACAGATATGATCAGAATCACTTTCTAAGCAATTTTTATTTTGTCCGTCCGTCTGTCCGTTTGTCCGTCTGTGGCCACTTTTTTCTACACCGTTAGAGTTACCTTAATGAAATTTTCCACAAGTGTAGCCGATTTGGACAAAGACCACGCCTACCTCCCATATAAGCAACTTTTTTCAACTTTTTTAAAATGACTATAACCTCGGTCCAATTGACGGAATCGTGACATTATTTGGCAGTTATGGAGATGTGGGTCCTACTAAGCACTATGCAAAAAGTGGGCGGTATATTTTAACTGCCACGCCCACTATTAGCAAATATTAATAACTTAAGATCTGGTAGAGATTTACAGACGAAACTTTACGGGAAAGAACATGTGGGCATTTTAAAGCTATCTGCAACAAATGGGGTTGATCAGTGAAAAGACACGGCCACTTTTGATATATCGAAGTTTCGGGTCTAAAATTAAACTGATGAAAGCGGAATAAAATTTGGCATGGGTTCCATAATAGTGTGTGTCCAAAATATGGAAATCATAATACAATTGCCACGTCCACAATTAGCCATTACTAGGTTCCTATTAAAGATTTATTAACGAAATTTCACAGGAATGTTGCGGGTACCTACAATAAATACCACACAAAAAATGGGCTTGTTATTTTTCCAGTCACGCCCACTATTGACATATTATTATAACTTACGACCTTTACAATATTTTTGGACGAAATTATATATTGGTACGTATATGGACCCTACATAGCCACATGCAAGAATGGTGGTCGATCAGAGAAAGGACACGCCTCCCTCCCACATAATGAACTTTGGGGACCACACTTAAAAGCAATTGCCCTATCTATGCTTCTAGTGATGATATATGAATATAAATTGGTAGGTGTATGCATTGGATCTGTTCTACGATGCATTCCAAAAATGGGCAGATTATTACTAAATAATAAAAATTAGCAGAAACACACATGGGGTCCATAATTGTGTGTGTGCAGAATATTGAAATCATAATACAACTGCCACGCCCACAATCAACCAAAAACCATTACAAGGTTCCTATTTAATATTTATCAACGAAATTTCACAGAAAGGTTGTGGGTACCAACATTAAACACCACACAAAAAATGGGCGTGCTCTTTGCACAGCCACGCCCCTTACATATTGACATATTTTTATAACTTGCGACTTATATAATATTTTTGAGCGAAACTGGTAGCAGGATGTATTAGTTCCGAAAAACCATGCATGCAACATGTGGGCACATTATTACTACTACCACGCCCACAAATAACCAGCACTCATTTTTGGGGCCTTATGCAAGTCAACGCTCGTCAACGAAACTTCAAATGAAGCTTCAGAGTGATAGTATAAAAAACAAAACAAAAATAAGAAAATTAGAGATGCACTTTATGAGCCCTGTATAGATAGGTTCTTAAAACTTTGGACCTATAACAAATTTAAAAAAAAAGTTTATTGACTTTATAAAGTCATACAAAAGAAATGGGGTGGTCCAGATAAAAGACGGGTTTCTGTTTTTTTTAAATATCTTTTTAGGCACGCGTCATATTTTCTTATGTATAATCTTCTGATGGCATTCGACGTATAGCGAAGTTGGTATTGTTTACAATTATAACATGAAATCAGTACAATTAATTCAGTTTTTTTTAATTTTTTTAACCAAGCGTCTTTTATTCTTATGTATAATCTTCTGATGGCATTCAAATGGTGTTATTATATATGTCAAAATTGAGCGAGCAGATTCAGTTCAGTATTTATATTGTAAGAAATTACATGAAGGTAAATTCACTTTTGAAATCATTGTATATAAATATAGAGATATCTATTTAATAGTACTTTGTGTACGTTCTGGCAGTGACTGTGACTAAGTAGAAGACATCCTAACGGAAGACGGCTTAATATCTCTTCTATGTAGAGATAAGAGTACCACTTCAGGAAATACTCAAATAGACTGGGCTTTCTCTAATATGGACAGTAATTCAATCAAGGCGAAAACTTACGAAACGAATTACAATTACCATGATGCAGTTTGTGTTACAATTTCATCATAATAGGGTTCTTTATTTTTGCTGCATTCATTATTTATTTAATGTATGCTAATTTAGTTGATTTAGGTGTAGTAATAGGTACATATTATTAGGTTCCTCGGGAGAGCATGTAACTCCAAGAGGACGCGTCCCCAGGTAGCGGATAGGGGAAATCCTCTCATATATTGGAGGTAGGAGCTGTATCAACTACCTCCCGCGGACCAACAAGCAATAGTATTCATACCTTCAAACCTTTAATATCAAAAATGTTAAACAAATTTTGTGCCGTAGAGCCCTTTTTTTTATAAACTAGCGGACCTCGATGCACTTCGTTGCAGCCAACCAAAAAAAGAAAAGAAGTATTCTTGATTTTTTTAATGAAATGAATGCATTGTATTTCCAAATTATTAATGTCCATCCAAAACATTTGGATACACAATATTTTTGGTTTGAACATTTGAAGCGAGCGCAAACAAACAATTTGGAGTTCCAACTCTTGAGCAGGCCACGTATAGCTGTCCATGTAAAAAGCACGGCTCCTCCAAATTTAATCCGCATATTTGAAGCGTTTGTCCTTGCGCCTTATTGATGGACATGGCAAATGATACACGCACTGGGCATTGCAAACGCTTAAATTCAAATGGCATGTCTGTTGGAATCATTTGAATACGTGGTATGGCAATTTTTCTTTAATCTGATAATTGATTGCATTGACGTGTAAATATTTTGGTGCCAGTATTGCGCGTTCTCTCAACCAATTGTGATTCCTGTAAATTGAACAATATTTGGGAACACACTTTCTATCAACTCTTCTGTTGATTGGAGAATGGTACAAAAATTGTGCGGCAATGTATTCAATCCATTTGTATTATCGACTCGAACTTTGCTATTTCCAATATCTAACAATTGCTTCGAGAACCGATCTGCAGATTGGTCGTTGTGCAATTGAACGCGCATATTTATGTTCAATGTCAATTTTTGCACATGTCGCCACAGAAGAGAAGACTTTAAACATGCGTTGATCTCATCCGCCGGTGTTGATCGTGGAACCACAGGCAATATTTGACGGAAATCGCCTGACAATAATATCAATGCACCAAAACTTTCTTGATTCTGACTTAGATCTTGCATTGTACGGTGGAATGCTGCTTGTTGCAAAACTTTTGCCATCGTTCTATCACCTGTTAATTTGAGAATAATTGCATTTTAGTTAATATCGATTTAATTTTAAAGTGATCAATCAATAAATATAAGTACACCTGCACATTCAGCGGCAATTTTAATGCAGAGTGCGCTATTCGTCCACCATCCAATCGAGTAGCAGCGATTCCCGACGAAGGAAGTGCTAATGGAATTTTTCGTTGCGATCGAATGGCTGCCAAAATCAGTGATATTACAAATGTTTTTCCCGCACATACAAAAAATATAATCCACCGACTTCATTTTGTACAGCTTGCATGATGGTATCATAGACTTGTTTTTGATGGTCATTTAATTTTGGAACATTCAAATTCACAAATGTTTGCAATTCATCAGGATCATACTGTTGTTCACGTTGCAATTCTCGATCAAATAAATCATGCATTGGACGATTGGGTGGTGACAAACCTAATTGCCCTATTGCTTTATTTGCAATCGTAAGGCACATATCTTCAATCGCTATCAATGCCTCAATGTACATTTCCAATGAAATCAGCAAATCAGCGTTTCTTGTGTGATGACGCATTCGAATCAAATAGTCATCTGCCATAAAATCTTTGTATTTATTCCACAATTCAAGTGGATTTGATGGAAAACATGTTGATATGATTATGGCATATAACATACGTATTTGATGTGTAGAAGAAGCAATCGATGCATCGGGAAGCGTTAAATCCCCATGCGCATCATTTTCAAGCAAACCTAATTGCTCACATGCTTCACGATACGTCACACATAAATGACCATTTACTCTTCGCAAATGTTGAAATGAATGTGGTCCAACAACATTTACTAACAACAACCGCAAATAATAACATTCTGCATTGTTTGGATGAACTGTGTATAATCTTCCCATGGTATCTGCAAAAAAAAAAAAAACACCCGGATGGCCATCAACAGGTGTTCCTTGCTTACATCGTAGCCATTTCGTTGCAGTCCAAGTTAAATAATGCGTCACATCTGAATACAGCAACGTTCTGGCAAATTCATCGCTTTCGCACAATTGAAAGAATGCAGTTAATGTTGTTGCTGGTGGCTGTGCTGCTCTCTGCTGTACATTTGCATCGGTAAAATACACACGCTGGTCATTTTGAAGATGAACAGCCAAATGAACAACAGCAGGATATCGCTCATGAATTGGAAATGAATAAATTCTCCAAAGAGCTTCATTAGTGCTAATGTAGCGCCCCATTTGATATTGAGCGATTTCATCATTGCTTTGTCACCAGCTACTCCAAAAACAGCCATATCACTGCCTTTATTCACATATTTGCAAATGCATTTAATTGACTTCACAGAATTACAGTACTCAACATTTATGTGAGCCTGAAATACTTTTGACAATAGTGGAGAATAAGGTACAATACAACGATTATCAAGTTCAATGTCTTGATTGCGTATTTTAATTGTTGTTGTATGGCCATTATCCTCCGGTGGCCGACGTCGGTACAACGGGTATCCGTCGACACCTGTAATTGTATCCGAAGTTAATGCTCTTGGATCGCTGATTTCATCTGGAATTTCAGCTTATATAATGTTATCAAGTTCATCAGGTGTTATTTTACGAACCAGCAATATCAGGATGTGCGCGTGCGGCAGCCCTCTCTTTTGCCATTCAATGGAATACATTCAGCAACGCACCTTTCCAAAAATTCGCAATTTGATAATCAAATAAATCAGTGCTTTTACTTTCTGTCGAAATACACGTGCTGTTATATCTTGTCGATCTGTTGGATTCTGACCATCAAACAAATTGTTTTTTATGTCAGCCCACTGTGGATTGCATGTGAATGTTATGAATAGGTCGGGATGACCATATTTGCGAACGTATGACATTGCATCTTGCATTCGTGCATGTGGCGCGAACTGCCAACATATGTCGATGGTAATATTGTTAAACGTCCGATATCATTAATATTGGCATCATTCACTATTGCATCTCGCAAGTGTATGTATTCTTCCGATCGCAATTTGACTTGATTGAATCGAAGGTAATTAAGGCGTTCTGCTTCAATTTTCGCATACATGTCAACAGCGTATTGGTGGAAAAGTTTGCCACATCGCAGAATAAAGTTGTCTTCTTGTGGGCGAATCATGAATCTATGCGAATAATAATTCATCCCACTATTTTTTTTTCTACGTCACGACCTATGATGAACATATTATCAGAAAATATAATCATGTCTTCTTGTTTGGAAATAAATACATATTAAATAGAATTCATATATATTTTACCGGTTCGTTAATCTATCATTCGTATATTGATATGATAGCCGTCGTCACCTTTCCAGTGCAATAATGGATATTGTAATGCAACATTGCTGCGGTGATGCTCTGAAACACGCCGTAATTCTTCATTTCTTCGATGTCGCACAATATCGCGAGATTGAAACTGGTCTCCAACAATTACAATGGCCACTTCATCAATTGTTGGTGAATTAAATCGTCTCACATGCTCTGCAAAGGGTGTTTTGTCAGCGCTGATAACGATTCTGTGATCATCAGATGGCATACGATCGAGAGCGGTTTTAAACAATCGAATTAATTCATTGTGCTGTTGTAAGAATGTTTGAAGTTCAGAAACAATTTGTCGCCTTGCACGCGCAGCAATTGTACAACGCCGATCCAATTCACGATTTGCATCTCCGATAAAATAGATTTGCAAAAATTGATGATCAGCATCAGGATATGGCAATATGGAACCAGCTCGATGATAAATCTGACCTGTAATATTTGTGAAATTTAATTAGATGTTGGGTCAGAATTCTTGAACACATCAAAAAAATTGCTGCTCAGATCGCATTTTTCATATGATATTCCGCAGTTCACCTTGAAATGTGGCTGCATCACAATGTGGACATCTCACCGTCATTCCACCAATATTGGCAAGTTCACTATAATCAATTTCGCTATTGTAAGCGAAAGCAGCATATTCCATATCTTGCACAGCACGACGTGAAAGTCGAGTCGTTCGTCTCGATGTTGGATTTAATGGATTTGGATCTGCCGATCTATGACGACGTGCGTTTCGTAATTGTTGTACTTGATTTTGTTGTGAGCGTTCCTCTACACTTTGCGCTCTCCTTTGATTAAATCTATAGGTGAATTACGCGTACATCGCCCTATAATTTATCGTCTTGTTGGTGGCATTTTTTTCTAAATCAATGAAAATAATTCAATATGAATTAAGGATTGTTTATTTAAGATTAATTCAAAAAAGTATTGTTGTTGTGTGAGTGCTGTTATGCGTTGCATTCAATTAAACTTTCCGAAAAAATAATTAAAGTAAAACAGATTTGTTTTGTTACTTGGAAAATATATTTTTAAAAAAAATGGTTGTGTGTTTGAATGTTTAATTGAAATGATTCAATTTTAATAGCTTAAGATCATTAGAAATATTTATTTGGTTTCGCGTATTCATATATTTATTTGTTGTAAAAGAATGAAGAAATAGTGTTCAATGATATTCCAAATTCAATGATATTCCATTTTTTTCCATAATTTCATCGTATTGCATCATCCATTATTGAAATGGGATGTAAAAAAAGCACCATACACAGCAACAACAATGTACACATTACTAACGATTTCAATATTGAGTACACGCTAAATGGATGATGCAATATGATGAAATTATGGAAAAAAATCACTTTTCACTATGTTTTCTTGAATCCAAACATATTTTTTGAACTGAACATACTTAAAATCACTTTTTAAATTATAAATACTTACCAATATTTATGAAACTAAAAAAAAAATCACTTGTAATAAAATTCCAATTGGAAAGCAGCGAATGTAGGACCGGTTGTATCAGAATCCAAGAATGAAAGAAAGTGATCGGCAAACATGTGCATTTTGACAGGTTCATCTGTTTAACATTTGTATGCTGTCAATCAAATTAATGTGTGTATGTATGAGTCTGTGTATTAGGTTGGATCGATTTTTTTCGTTAGGTCGGACCGTAATTTAAACTTTTGTTTCCAAATGTTAAATTTTTTCAAGGAAAAAATCATAACTCGAGAATGGCTGGACCGATTTTGGATTTCAACTAACCATCATCACTCCTCCCTGCACCTTCCTTAAAAATTTTATGGCAATCGATCGAGCCGTTCTCGAGTTATGGAGTGAAAATCAAACACATCTTTTTATATATATATATACGAGTAGATACCTTAATGGCCGTAACAGGTATGGATATTTTCATATGGAAATGTGAATTATAACTACAGTGCCAAGTTAAGTTATGTATATAACTCGAAATCTCTACAAAATATATCAACAAATGTGTGTATAGCATTATAGAATTAAACTATGAAACTAAGTGATCATTATAGGCGTAACATTTCAATCGCCATGGTTTAACTCTCATGTACCACTTATTTGTATGAGCGTAGTTTTATAAACTATTAAAGTTAAGGGTATTTCGTAGTCGGTCTATCCCGACTTCAGACTTCTTTACTCGTTTTATTGATAGCGATGTTACTCGCTTAGCATTTACTTTACAAATGCCTCTTTTTTGTTAACTAAACCGAAGCCCAAGCAAAAGCCAATAGTAGCGATATAGCAACAAACACTGCTGATACCCTAACACAATAAGTATACATAAGTTACAGTGCTGCTATAAAACCCAGCAGAAACTTTGAGTGGCTTTGTTAGCCGAACATTTCTTGCTAAATTAGCTGCTGTTTACTTATACAACTTCAACCGATTTTTCTTTGTTTACCTCTATACTCCATTTTTTGAGCCAGGGAACTGTATTTTTGATAATTCTTTGCAGCGTATCTGTCGTGATTATTTCGTTGTGGTGTGAGGCTAGGAGTACAGTATCATCCGCAAATGTTGCTATCATGCTTCCTGGTGTTGTGGGGTTTGGAATGTCACAGTATATATTAGATATCTAAGTGGTCCTAGTACCCTACCTTGGGTCACTCCCGCTCTCATTTGTAAAATATCTGAACATTCATCTTCGTATTTTATATAAAAGTTTTAAAAGTCTGTTGCTTATAAAAGGTTTCAATAAGTAATAATAGCTTAAAGGCAGCAGTATTCATTTTATTTAGAAGTCCTTTGTGCCAAACTCTATCAACGTTTTAGCAGAGTCTAAAAATATCGCCATGCAATTCTTTTTTTTATCCATGTCGTTAAAATTTTATCTACAACTCTGTGGACTTGTTGCACGGTTGAATGATGCCTTTTAAATCCGAACTGGCGGCTTGTTCAATTCTATCACACATTATTTTCTCAAATACCTCTGAAAGAATTTGCAAGAGGCTGATGGGTCGATAGAAGCTGGTTCTCCTTGCGTCTTTGTTTAGTTTCGGAATTGCTATTATTTGAGATGCCTTCCACAAGACTGGAAAATGGTTTAGTCTAAATATAGCATTAAATATATTTCTACTATATATTATTAGTCAGGTAGTTCTTTTAATATTTTCCCGTGGTCGTACCCAGGTGTCTTTTTGTTTTTCCCTTTTGAGATTTGTGTTTTAATTTAAGCTATTGTCGTCATTTTTGTTTTGTTATAGCGAACATTGTGTAGATTGTTAAACTGCATATTTTGAGTGTCTATGTCGTTACTGAAAATGTTTGCGAAGTGTTTTGAGAGAGTAGTTGCTTGTGTGAATGTTCGTTTTTGCCCAGGTAATATTTTCTGTTTTTATGGGTGGTTTATGTATTATTGCACTGTTTAGTTTTTTAGTAGCCATCCAAGGGGAATAATTTGTAGCGGCCATTATCCCTTATTTGTTCAAATAAATTTCCAGTTTGCAATCCTCACATTCTTTTTTCGTTGCCTTCAGTTCTTTTGACGCTTTATTGAATTTAGCTTTGTCTTCAGGGTGTCTAGTAATTTGCCATTTTTTTTCTGAGTTTTCTTTTTTGTCCCATTTTATACTTAATGTGAGCTGGGACAGTAGTAGTTTGTAATGGGCATAGAATTGCGGTTGACTGAATTGCTCCTTTGCGGATGTTGTCATTTAAGTATGATATTCCTGTGTGAATTTCTTTATTTGATTTTAATGAAAATTTGTGTTCATATTATTTTCTTTCAATTGACGAAATTTCTTCTAGTCTGTTTTGTAATTAAATTATCCTATAGATATTTTTGTATCCGGCTTGCTTTGAAGGGTCAATAGGATTGGAGAATGGTCTGATGACAAATCTAAACATGTTTCTATTGCTAAGTGTACGTGCAATATGTTATTTGTAACGCAGAAATCAATTAAGTCAGGTAATTTTTTTATGTCTGCTGGCCAGTAAGTTGGCTCACCCGTACTAATAAAGCTACTATTATTTTCTTTTATGGCATCTGGTAGTTTGCTGCATTTCGCGTTTGTCAGTCTAGAGCCCCATGTAGAGTTTTTTGCATTATATTCTCCCCAACCTACGAGTATGTATCGGCTTCCTAATGATTTTAAATAGTCCATGTATTGAGCCTTTGATATTATGTTTGGGTGGACAGTACACAGCTGACACGGTAATTGATTATCGCAAGTCACCTATCTCTATAGAGGTTACTTGAATGTGATGTGTTTTCTATGCTTCTAGTTCTAGATATTTAAAGGATTTCTTTATGATAATTTCATTTGTATAATAAATATTATAGTTCGGTATGTTATTATAGCTTTTGTCAGTAACACACGTTTCAGATGTTAGTGTAATGTCAATTAAATGGCCGCATATGAAACTTTTAAGTTCTAGTAAGTGGCGCGATGGTCCATTGGCGTTCCAAATATCAAACGATATGTTGCCTCTGGAAATCATCTAGTTTCGATATGAGCAGTGTCACAATGTTCATCATACTTGGCATTTGGTGTATTAATTGTTTCATCATTATTTTTCAATCTAAGAGATATTCGTTAAGCTGTGTTGGTATCATACTGTTTATTGCTGCGTTCAGGTTTTAAGTTTGGTGCTGTATTTATAGCTGCTACTTTAGCATGACATTCCAGGTGTGTGATTTTATTTGTTTGCACTGTGGATATATTCATAGATGGTTATTGTTATTTTTGTCTCTGATGTGGAGCTATTTCTTTTTTACGTAATGTTGGTAATTTTTGCTATGGTGGTTGGACGATTTTTACTATGATGATGATATTCATTTTGACATTAGATTTAATTGTGCTGTGGTTACCTGCTTCTTTAGTACAATAGTTTTTGGTGTGTCCATATTTTTGGCAATTTGTGCATTGTGGAATAGTTCTTTTTTGGTTAGGTGGTTCGAAGTTTATTTTACAGTGTAAAAGATGAGTTAAGGAATATATGTCATATGTCTTTTTTATTATCGTTTGGTTTGAGTTCCAGGGAGAATAAAGGAAGAGGTTGTTTATTTTTATGCATGTTGTGAATGTGTAGTACTTTATATCCCAATTATGTCTTTTCAGCTATAGTATCGTCTTTTTGCGTTGAGTAATGTATATTTCGTAAAATTATTTTAAATTCATGTATCAAGAGCTTGTACATAACCAAAACTTACTTATGAAAACTCTACTTTCACAAAAATGAATGTTCTAAAAATATGTCACCGGAATACTAACGGTATTAACCAACACAAAATTGAATTAAAAAATTTTCTAGACAGTAACAGCATAGACATCATGCTTATCTCAGAAACACATTTAACTGTAAAATATAACTTCAAACTAGCAGGCTATAATTTTTACTGAACAAACCACCCACAAGGAAAAGGTTATGGTGGTACGGGAATTATAATTAAGCCTCGATTAAAGCATTACTTTCTGGAATCCTATGCAAAAAAAACATCCATTCTACTTCCATCTCTTTACAGTGTTGGGGTGAGCCAATAGTAATTTCATCAGTCTATTGTCCTCCTAGGTTTCCTATTTCCACAACCGATTTTGTTTCTTTCTTTAAATCGCTCGGTAACAGATTTCTCTCTGCCGGACACTTCAATTCTAAACATACCTACTGGGGCTCACGGTTAATCAACCCTAAAGGGAAGCAATTGTTTAATGCGCTGATAGACTCTCGGAATGGTCTAGACTTTGTATCATCTGGAAAACCTACATACTGCCAACTGATCAAAGAAAAATTCCCGATCTTATTGACTTTGGCATAACTAAAAATATTGAAAGGTGTTTCTTGGAAACCGAGCCCTGTTTCGACTTATCATCCGATCACTCACCGGTGATAATATATTTAAAAAAAAGACCAGAGTTCATTGAAAAAACAATAAAACTGACCTCCAAGAACACAAACTGCCTCAAATATCGCAAATATATTAGTACCCACGTGTGCGTTAAAACAAAACTTAAGAGTGGAGAGGACATTGAATTAGCGACGCAGGCTCTTGGTTCAATAATAAAAGCAGCTGCTATTAGTGCCACGCCCGCACAAAACTCAACTAAAACTAACGCGAGACACACTACGTCACACTATGTGGAATGTCTCGTTAGAGAAAAGAGGAGATTAAGGCGTGAATGGCAAAAATACAGAACTCCTGCATTAAGAGTAAAATTAAAGTCATTACAAAATCAGCTGAAAAACACTCTACGGGAGGAAAAGGAAGAAAACCTTAATAAGTACCTTGAAGATTTGGCTCCTCTCAAAGTCACCAATTACTCACTCTGGAGAGCGACAAGAATGGTTAAAACACCGAAGGATAGTGAATCGCCTCTAAGACAAAGCGATGGAACTTGGGCAAAAACAGAAGAAGAAAAAGGCAACTTCTTTGCAGCACATCTGAGGTCAGTACGAGTATTTCAACCTAACCCGCCGACCTGGAACCACACTAGCATACAGAACTTTTCAATTACGAAGTCAGCAGTACCAATTCATTTCAAACCAAAGGTAGTTATACGCCTATGTACAACGAGTCTAAACTCAAAAAAGGCACCTGGTTGTGACCTAATTACCAATAAAATGGTAAGTGAATTGCCGCAAATAGCTCTAATACATCTCACACACATTTTTAACGCAATACTCCGTGTGGGCTACTTCCCTACAACATGGAAAACATCGGAAATAATACTGATTCCAAAACCCGGAAAAGACCCTACTCAGGTATCTTCTTATCGGCCCATAAGTCTCCTGCCAACGCTCTCTAAAACGCTCGAACGCTTATTGCTGGAAAAATTAGCACCAAAGCTCAATTTAATTATTCCTCACCACCAATTTGGTTTCCGCAAACATCATGGAACTATTGAGCAGGTGCACCGTATTGCCTCTGAAATAAGGCGAGCATTTGAACAGAGGATGTACTGCTCCGGAATATTCCTAGACGTCGCACAAGCCTTTGACAAAGTCTGGCACGAAGGACTCATATATAAAATTAAAAAACTTCTGCCAAAAAGTTCGCATAAGATTCTGGAGTCATATTTAACAAATCGCAAATTTAGGGTTAAATATAAAGAATTTGTAACGCCAGACTTTGAAATTATGGCTGGAGTACCACAAGGTAGTGTGCTTGGACCTATGCTTTACACTCTATACACTTCCGATCTGCCAACGGATAAAAACCTCGTTTCCTCGACTTTCGCGGACGACACAGCTATCCTCAGCTCTCACCTAAATCCACGGATAGCCTCCTGGGTTTTAGAGGAACACCTTTAAAAAATAGAAAGTTGGCTAGCAGATTGGCGCATCAAAGTAAATGAGCAAAAGTGTTCATGTACCATTTACTCTTAAGCCCAGTTCTTGTCCGGCAGTCTCCTTAAATGGCATTGTAATCCCGCAAGGAACAGAGGTTAAATACCTAGGAGTGCATTTTGACCGACGACTCACCTGGAAAAACATATAGAAGCCAAGAAAATGCAAATGAAACTCAAGGCAAGTTTCTTTGTATTGGCTTACCAACCGAAAATCAAAACTGCGACTGGAATATAAAGCACTTATATACAAGGCTGTAATTAAACCGATTTGGACTTATGGTATTCAGATATGGGGCACTACTAGTGCATCAAACTTGCAAATAATTCAAAGGGCTCAATCGAAAATTCTGAGAACGATCAGTGGCGTTCCATGGTTCGTCAGAAACGAAAATATCACCGCGACCTTAATATAGCACCCGTTGAAGAAGAACTAGCAGTTTTCAAAACAAAATACCAATCCAAAGTCCAGTGTCATCCTAACGAACTAGCAAGGAATCTGCTTTGCAGGTTGAATACATCTCGTCTTAAAAGGCCACTTTTTCAAAAATAGAGTTTCTTTATATTAATTATTATTAATTTTTTCTACATAATTTACATAATACTTGAACTAAAATTGCTCTAAGCACTGTCGCGGAGCATCAATTTATTTATTTTACAACAAATAAATAAATTGATGCTTTGTAAAATTATTGTTGGTTTCGATTGAAAAGATGCAATAAATAAATCCATGTTGAATTTAAAAAAAAAAAAAAAAAAAAAACTTATAAAGGTACTGCTTCGTTTTCTCTTAAGTATGTTGGCCAATCATACAAGGGGAAAAGAAAAATGAAAACGGCATCAAACTTCATGTATTTAATATTCAATTAAAAGTTGAAAATATTCTTTAATTTCAAATTGCCTACACGCCTATACATACAATGTCTTAGAGGATGTATATGAATTTTATGTTTCTGTTTGTGTATTGCATATAACACAAGGTTACATTTGAATTAAAAAATCTGATGCAATTTTATATGTACATCCCCGTACCGCGCTATAACTTTGTGTTGGATTATCCGGTGGACTGTATTTCTAGCATAAAGCAACAGCTTTAATATATTGTTTCCTTACTTTTTATTTTATATAATTGTAGCTTGCTCTTACAATTTCATATACTATAAGAGGAATGTTGCGCGTGCGGCGGTTTGATCGAGAGTGAAAGGTAAAAAAGACGAAGAAGCCGAAGTCTCCTTCGTTTATGGCCATGTCTCCCACGCCGATGCCCCGGACGCATGAGCCGGCCGCTCAGTCGCGCTCCTTCGTACAGTGCTTATTTTTGGGCCGTACTGTCCGAGCAGAACGCGGCGAACGACCGATAGCATGGTGTCCCAAACACCGGGCGGGAGACCTCACGGAATGAGGATTCGGTGTAAACACTTTGATTGTCCACAAGCTAAAAGGCTCATCGAATACACACACAATTTCAATTATTATGTTGCTATTTGTTCCTTTTTTCATGTCTTCCTGTGCTCTATGAGGAATCTGTCAGCCTCAGAATCTTGAGGTAAGTTCGAATCCTTAACAAAAATATTTCATTTTATTTTCGAATAAATATTTGTTCTGAGTTTTTGCCTAAAAGTTTACTTTTTTTAGCAAATACCTCATAATTTATATTTCTGCTGTATGTATGCTCATTTGATTTTATACCATATTAGAGATGAATGGTGATGTAGTGGCTGTTATCCACATTAAAAAAATTTATAAATAATATAACTATTAATTTCGCTTAATTCTAAGTCCAAATTGAGCGCATTTGCTCTTATTTTATGCCCGAAAATTGGACTCTTATGTCTTTATAATACGTCTAGTCTTCTAATTTTTTGTGATGTAACACAGTAAGAACTCCGCACCTGTGTCGATTAAGAAAGTGATTGCCATAGATTTGTGCTTTTTAGTAACATAATTTATGTTACTGTCTGAAATTGTATATACATTTAGTTTCGGTGCTCCGGAGTGTGGTTGTCGTACTCCTCGCCTTGCACGTTTCCCAATACGTTGCTTGATGATTCATACATTCGTGCTCTGTTTCCGTTGTTTCTTTGCCCAATGTTTATATTTGAAGTAGGTCGGTGCGTTTGTTGCCTATGCGGGTTGTTATATACCGTGTTATTTTAATTCGAGCTCTGTCGTCTGTTTGTTTGGTTCTATGGTATGCTATTAAAATTATTGCCATAGTGTATTATATTGAAAATGTTATATGTGTTATTGTAACGTCCAACATTAAAATTTTGATTCGGAGAAAACTGCGGCCCACTTGTAAAATTATGTTAGCCTCTAGGGATTTGGTGCATTTCTGTCCGTCTGTATTCGAATACATTTTTGGGGTCTTGGAATTTTTCAAAGTCTTCAGCTATTTCAGCCGCTTTAGCAAACGTAAGTCCATTAAATCATAGTCCATAACCTCTATTCGCAGACTTTCGCAAATTGACCAGAATATTCAGTAGGTTTTATATCCTCACGCAGACCTCTTTTCAATAAATTTAATAAAATTAGCGTCATTCAAATTTTGTATCCAATTTTTTTCAGCTGAAGTCCATTAATCTGCAATATATTTATGTCTGCAATAATGTCAAGTATTTTGTCTTTGTCAGTTGAGGTAGGTAACTATCTCTGAGTCATTGATGCAAGTGTTGCTTGCAATTGTGACACTGTTTGCACTAGTAACGAGCGCATCGAGGGTTTCTGGCTCCTCAAGTATTGCCGTTATAACATTGTTGGACAACTTTACATGAAATGTATAATCAACAAGGTCTTTCAGTCCCATTGTTGAAAGTTACCAATTATTTTAACAAAACTATATAAATCTTTTGAATTCCCACTAAAAGTTGGTAGTGCCTTTGCGGCGGTGTCTATGTCAAATGCTGACATTTTCTCTGTTGTCGTTTTCGGTTTATCTGTTAAGAATTAATATACTGGGTTAAAAATTTTTTTAAATTCCGTGTTGTTTGCTAGCAAATCATCATTCTGTTTATGACTTTCAAAATCTTCAAAAATAATTTTTTTATAACCTTCTCCTGAAATTTCTTACTTATTATCTCTGTAGAGTAACCTCTATTCGCCGACTTTCGCAAATTGACCAGGATATTCAGTAAAGCTGTTTGAGACTATTCCATAAAATAAAATTTTAAATAATTAATTAATCAAGTACATATATTTGTGTCAAACAATTGTTGAGTAGAAGCTGATATTTTGTTGATTTGCTTATGCACATATCTTTTAAAGTATCTATTTACATTATAAGCGACAAAAATTATTGCGGCACCAGCTAATAATGCACATGCTGTTTCTCCTAAAATATCGCTAATACTAATAACAGAATTGTTTTGATGTGCCACGATTGTTTGTTGAGATTTTGTATTACTCATTTTAAATTTTAACAATTATTTAACTTCACCGAAAATTTTAATCATTTAATACATTAAAAAAAATTTTTACACAAATTTTATATAATTTTGTACTTAATGCCTCACTAATCTCTCTATTAATAGCATAGGATCCCTTTCTGTAATTGATTAATCGAGCTAATCTGCTATCGTAGGGTCGCCCTGAACTTCTATTACCTCCCAGAGACTTCTCACGCACCCAACTATCTGTTTATCCGTTGCTCTTTAGGTCTTCTCTTCTTTCATAACTTTTGTGTTAATGACAACGTGCAGGTCTTCATCCGATAGACAAACAACGCGTCACCCTTTTTTTTTGAGCGTCGCTCTAATTTCGTCAACTCCTTAGCTGACTGTCAAGCTGGCAGGCTGTGTTCGTCTCTTAGGATACGCAGTAAATATCCCAGTCGTTTCTGTAGCTTTGCTCGCTTTCCACCACATTTCTTTAGTGGTAGTGGTAGCTGCACTTTTGGGATCTGCGGCTGACCGTCTTCTTTCCTTGCAGTTGAGTTTGCCTCTTGTGGTACTGTTGTACGGTTAGTACCTTTTTTACAGTAGTTGATACATACGTCGGCGCGTTGGATGAGATTGGACCAGGATTGTATTTTTCTTCAAACTGCAGGACTTCATAAACAATCTGGATGAGCAGGCACGATCAGGAATGACTACGCAGCGTCAATATATTATTATCTGCTGTAGTTAATTCAAAAAATTCGTCTCATGAATCATTGTCCCAACAAAATATCAAAGAAATAATCTGGCAGGATCCGACGACAACAGATATGCCAGTTTAGTTGGCAGGATCTAAAATAAAATTTACTGTGTCAATAAGATCACAGGAACATATTTGGGCAGGATCGCCATGTAATGTTCGGTGTTAATATATTATTTTCTACGCCTGAAGGCAGATAGCGTCACCGGCAGTATTTTGCCCTCGGTGCAGATGCTGATAATTCGCAAACCAAATTCCGCGATGAGAAAGTAAAGACTTGAAGTTCTGTTCAATTCTGATTTAATTCTTGGGTTGAGGGGTATTTTATACTCTCAAATCCCAGATATTTTTGTTTAGAATAATTCTCTTATATATTATGGTGGATCTGTTATATTTAATATAAGAGTGCCACTGGAGCTATAACAAGATGTACGCGAGTGATGGGTTCAATTTATAACATTGCGAGGGAGCTAGCGCAGATTTCGTTGGCGAATAAATCAGCCAAAATATGAGAAAGAATGATAGCGACACCGTCAGCTTGATTTTCAATCTAAATTTATTTAATAAAATTGATTGGGGTTTTATACCCAAAAATCATTACCTTAAAGTTAATGCTTACATACATATTCTTATTCAAAAGCGAACCGAAATCATATTTTCATTTTCATTTTTGCATAATTGCATTTTTGCACAATTGCAATTTCACAAATATTTAGTAACAGCGTGCCGTTGGTACGGTGCGCGTGAATGAATGAGGATCATATATCACTCGTATGCCAGTGTGAAGGCATAGTCGACAAGTATGCTTCACTAACTGGTGTATGTATGTTAGCATACGAAAGATACTGAATAGAGCGGTATTAGTGAATGGTGAGATCCACTACGCCACCAATCCCTCTGGGAAAAAAAAATTTATATAAATTTTTTATTATTTTTTTTTTAATGATTCTATGACATTGTTTGACATTGTTTTGGTTATGTTTATATATAAATTTTAACATTAATATTGTTATTAATTAATAATTGAATAATTGTTGTAACATTATTACTAGGTTTCTATATAAATTTTAAGATTATTGTTATTAACTAAGACGTATTTCTTATGTTTACTTATTCTGAGTTAACCCCTAGTCTTTTTTTATTTTAAATGGTCCTAGGTATGGTTGATCAAGTTTCTTTCTATTCATATTTCTTAACATAACAAGATTTCCTAATTCTTAGTTCTTAACTTTTATCGTATTCTAATTTTGTTTTTAGTTTTGTGTTTTCGAGTAATATTTTTGCTGACTCTCTGGCATGGTTCAGTTTCTGTCTCATTTCATGTTTGTAATTGTCAGGTTTAATGGCTAGCGGTTCGCTGGTATTTGATACTGGGTACAGTAATTTACCGTATACCAGTTCGAAAGGAGTGTAACCTGCATCTATGTGTGGGGTCGTGTTATATGTGAATACAAAGAATGGTAAGCATATGTCCCATGCTTGCTCTTCTGTGGTAGTTAAAATGTATTCATTAAGAACCCTATGACTTCTCTCAATACCACCTAATATTTGATGGTGGTAAGAAGTTGAAGTCTTCTGTTTAAAACTGAGTGTTTTACTCATACTTTGTTAGCAAAATCTTTACCCATGTCTGTCTTTATAGTTTGGATGTTACCGAATTTCAAGACGAATTTTTCAAGTAGTGCTTTGGCTATTTCGTTTGTCTCTTTGGTGTATAGTGGGATTGCTTCAATGTACTTAGTCAATTGACATTGTATAGTTAATATGTATCGAGACTCTTAATGGTCCCTCGTTCGAGACTCTTAATGGTCCTACGGTATCGACTTCTATTATCTGAAAACTGTCTGCTGGAGTTTCAGTTATGACAATTTTTTCTTTTATATAACGTGTTGTTTTATTCTTTGCACACTTTTCACAGTTTCTTACATGTGATTTTACCATTTTTGCCATGTTTTTCCATATACTCGTATATAGGTGTTTTATTTTCAACAATGTTTTTTTAACTCCTGAGTGTCCAGCAGTTTGTGTGCACTCATGATCGTGTATGAGTTTTAATTGTTCGCTTCTTGCTTCAATTTCCTTTGGGGGATAAATAATATAATAGCAGGAGTTTGCCGTCTTTTAGCTATATTTTCCAAATGTATTTCTTTATATAAGGCCATTAGTTCATGTGCTTGCATATAATCGAATAATAAATCATCCTTTGATAATGCTACTTTATCGATGCTATGGCTGGATATTGTCTGAGCTAGTTTCTCCACAATAGTCCCAATGACCAAGTTAGAATTGTCGCTAAGCTCTACAAGAACGTATTTACTTTCAATGTATATTCTGGGCAAACTTTTATCATAATTTTTGTCAATTTTCATTTTATTCTTGAGCTCTTCCCCTTTTATATGTGTACACTTTATTTGTTTTAGTTTTCTGACGTCAGATATAGATGTGTAATTCCACATTCGGAGAGGCATGCTTCTCTCGGTGGTGATTGGATCTTCTTTACTCATACTGCGTGTTACGATGATTATTGTTGGTATCATGGCTTTCAAAGTATCAGAGTTTATATCAATTCTTGATAATGCATCCGCATTTGTGTTCATTTTTCCCTGTTTATATATAATGTCAAAATCGTATTCCATTAGATCTAATCGTATGCGAGTGATTCTCGAAGAAGGGTTACTGTGAGTGAATAGCAATACTAGGAGTTTCCAAAAAGATATGGGCGTAAGTGGTTTATAGTCCAGTATATGGCTAGCAGTTCTTTTTCTATAACTGGTTTGTTCACTTCGTGCTTAGTAACCGATCTACTGGCATATGCTATAGGTAGGTCTGTTCCTACTTCGCCTTGGGATAAAATTGCGCCTAACGCATAATTTGATGCGTCGGTGGTTAAGATAAATTGTTTAGTTAAATCAGGGTTTCTTTAAATTTTTGGAATGCTGTTTCGCAATCATTGTCCCAAACGTAATCTACGTTTTTCTTTTGCAAACTGTTTAATGGCTTAGCAATTTCTGCGAAATTTTTTATAAAACGTCTGTAGTAATTACAGAAAGCTACGAATCGCTTAAGTTCTTCTTTGTTTTTTGGTGTCGGATATTTTTCGACTACGATACATTTTTGTGGATCAGCTGTCACTACATTCGGTGTGATGAGGTGACCCAGAAAAATTAGCTCAGGTTTCAAGACGTTATACTTTTTTGGATTGAATTTTAAATTGTAGTGTCTTGGTCTTTCGAAAACTTTTGCTAAGTTGTAGTTATGATGACGGACTGAATTGCCAAAAATGATTATGTCATCTACATAAAAAATTCCTTGTCCTATAGACCTGACATGGCTATTGTTAGCATGCGCTGAAAACTATTGGAGGAAATTTTTAGACCGAAAGATAGACGTTTGAAATTATAATGGCCATCGTTCGTGGAGAATGCTGTCAGTTCTTTAGAATGTTCTTTGAGTGGAATTTGATGAAATGAACTGGTCATGTCTAATGTGGAGAAATATTTTAATCAACCTATTCAGTCTAGAACGTCTTGCAGCCTAGTTATGGGGAACTTATCATCAACGAGCTTCTTGTTCAACTGCCTGTAGTCTACAACAAGTTTCCATTGCTTGGTGCCGTCCAAGCTTCTCTTAGGTACGATCAATAAGGGTGAGTTGTTGGGACTAGTTGAGTGCTCGATGATGTTTTAGTTCAGGAAATCCCTTGGTTATCTATGTTTTCTATCTGGGAGTGGGGTAGACGATAATTTTTTATGTGTACTGGATTTTTATCTGTTAACTCCAAGTCTTGCTTATAGAAGTTATTGACTGTAAGAACGTCATCTTTGAGGTAGAAAATATCCTCATATTCTTTACACAGGTTTTCTATGGCTGATTTTTCTTCTTTGTCTTGCGTGTCGAAGGTTAGGAGTGGTCGTAGTTGATTCCATCTATCTGCTTGGTTTGCTCGTACTCTATTGACTATATAGTAATTCCTTACGGGTTTGCATTCAATTTTTAAGTTACTTAAATGTACTGTACTGGTTGTTGTATTTAGTATGCGTACATGTTTGATGCCGTGTGGTGGTATCAAAGTATTGCTAAGGAATACTCTTTTTTGTATTTCTTCGTTACATTCTAGCATATCATCATTTATTTCTGCGCTTATAGGGTGTATCAATTCACATCTTTGGGGAATATTGATGCAGAATACTTTGTTTGCTATGTCATATTGCTGTGTTATGTTGTTGTGCGAAAATGACAGTGTTTAGGTTTCATGGTCAATTTTTCCGTGATATTTTGTGAGAAAATCATCACCTAGTATACTGTCAGCTGTGATTGGAAAATCTTAGTCTACAATGTGGAATGTGTGCTTCAGTTGATCATCATATAAGTCTAATGAAATGTCTGCTGTGCCTGTGGTAGTTACGCTTTCTTGAGAGATGCCTAATAGTGAACACGATTTTTGGCTGTATATATCTTCGTTATCTATTTTATCAATTTTTATTATGAAGATCTCAGCTCCTTTATCGATGAGAAATTTAATTTGCGTAGTTTTATATTTTATCTTGACGAAACCACCTATGTGTTTGTTCGTATAAATTGTATTTGTTCTTGCATGTTTTTCCGCCCCTTGGCTGCTTTGGTTGCTTATTAGTTGTTGCAGCTGGGCCGGTGTGCATTTCCCTGGTGGGTTTCGCTTCCATCCGCCGTTTTGTCTTCCACTACTTCAATGCATATTACTCTGTTGTTATCAGAACGTCTGTTATGTTGCTGAGAATTTCTTTGCTCGTTGTTATCATATCTATTGTTGTTCCGGTTATAGTTGTTGTGGTTGTTATTGTTGCGGTTGTAATTGTTGCGGTTATTGCGGTTGTAGTTGTTATTATTGCGGTTGTAATTGTTGCGATTATTATTGTTGCGTTGATCTCTGTTGTTGTATTGCTGTGTATAATTTCCACGCTTATTGTACCTATTAATACGAGATTGGTTGTTGTAGCTGTTGTAGTTTATATTGCTGTAGTCTTGTTTGAATTTGAGTATTCGTGATTGTGTGTTCTGTTCGACTCTGTTAACAATTTGCACTGCTTTTCTAAATTCGTTTACATTACTTGCAGTTATTGTATTAATTATATTGTCGCTTGTTAGCCCATTTGTGAATGCTTTAAATGCAGTTGCATCATTTCGTTTTATGATAGCTTTTCTTGTTTCAGGAGTAGCGTCTGCAGTTTGCAAGTCCTCTATACGCTCTGCGTATTGCGTGACGGATTTTGAACGAGAAATGTCATATAGTACTGAGTTAACAGTAGTTGTTGGGGTGAACATACGTTTAGGTTCTGAAATAAGCAACGCTGTGGTGGTTACTTCCAATATTTCTAACCTTTGCCTTAATCTATCTGTTAACTTTGTTGTGAATACCAGATTATAAAATTTTTTGGCGCAATCTTCTGGTACTCTCTCCACTATCACGGCAACAGTGCTTGTGAATATGGAAACGTCGTCAACTTTGACTTTGAAAATAGGTATCACTTGCAAGCTTTCAGTTATATTAAATGTAGACATTGTTACTGAATTGGAAGTACTTGTATTTATGTTTGAACTTATCGTTAGGTAGATGTAGTCTGTTGCTTTTTTAAATTTTTCGATGTAAAGTTCTTGAAGGGAAAGGTCTATCTTACTAGTTTCTGTTTGAAACTCATTTGAACGTATTTCGACTTCTTTGATTAAAGAATCTAAATGCTAAGTGGAATATAGTCTTTAAGGGGTTTCTCTAAATTTTTCTCTATATTTTCTATTGTGGTGAGTGAAATCAAGTCCATAGTAATTTACTTTCGGACGACTATTTCGTTCAGATCGAAAACTGATTTCGCTGCTTTCAGCGATTGCTTTTGGTGGTAGGTTTTCTACATTTGAAACAGCGTAATGGCAAAATGTAAACCTAAAATTCCTAGTATTATTGTCAGTTTGAGTTCGTGTTCCTCAAGTGTAGTCGAGTGTTGTAGCTGGTTATTAAGTATAGTTACTTGTGTGTCGCCAGTGTGCTCTTGCATTGAATGAATTTTACCCATTTAAGATGGAAAATAAAATATTTCTTAGCTCTTAAAACTAATTACTCATGCAACTCAGTGCTATTATAAATGTTGATATTTATTTATTTAAATGTTTGTAGGAAAGAAATGTCGTTTACATCTATTTATTACTTTTTTTATACATTTATTTTTATTTGTATATTCATATACTAGTGTGTTTAATAATGTTAATAATTCTAGTGCCGATTTTATATGTGCGGTGCCCACTTCCTTATCATTAGTACGGTGCCCCTCTCTTTTGTAGATGTGACTTCGAAACTCTTGATAGTTGGTGTACCTTCGATTTTAATCTAATGCTAGAGCCATTTCATAAATTTACAGCTGTAATTGTTCGTCGATGTCAAATTTGATGTCCGGCCTTCTGTGCGTTTTTCGCGGCATTAGTTCGTAGTGCGTTAGTGCGTAGTACTTTTATCTTAATTTTTGAATCGCGTCTCTCTTCTTTGTTGTCAGCAAGGTTGGCTGCGCGGTATACCTTATCTATACGCGAGCGCAATTGTACCAGGGCACCACTGCGTTTCCCGCGCCGGGACGTCTTTTGAGGTGTGTGCTGCGATGTTTTACATTTCTGTCGCCTCTTATATTCCTCGATCGATAATGGCTTTGGGCCAGCCTTATCTTTGAGTTGTGGCGTGTATTTTGTGATATCTTGTTTTATTGCTGTTGAACTCCTTTGCTTTTGGCAATTTTGCTGCTTCTCTTAGTATTATGCCGCTGGGGTGCTGCCTGTAAGCTTATACAGCGTCAGTTGGCTGTCGTTTCTCTCTATGTGCTTATACGCTTATACAGCGTCAGTTCGATGTAGTTTCGCTGCGTTGCTGGTTACTTTCGCAAAATGCCTGTCAAAGTATTCCTGGTTCATCCTAGTAGTCCAGTAGTCCAGTACTTAGTCCTTAGAAATTTGGGAGTTTGGCAGGATCGCCATGTGGTGGATCTGTTATTATACCCTTTACTTTTAAAAAAGGTAAATAGAGTATACTAATTTTCTGCTTTTGAGAGGGGTTGCAATTTCAAGAAGGAGGCGTGGTAGGTATGGACATACATATATATACAGATATGATCAGAATCACTTTCTAAGCAATTTTTATTTTGTCCGTCCGTCTGTCCGTTTGTCCGTCTGTGGCCACTTTTTTTCTACACCGTTAAAGCTATCGTAATAAAATTTTGCTTAAGTGTAGCCTGGACAAAGATACAGAACCAGATTGATATATGGGCCGATTTGGACAAAGACCACGCCTACCTCCCATATAAGGGTCTTTTTCACCTTTTTTAAAATGATTATAATTTTGGTCCAATTGACGGAATCGTGACATTATTTGGCAGTTAGGAGATGTGGGTCCTACTAAACACTGTGCACAAAGTGGGCGGTATATATTAACTGCCTCGCCCACTATCAACAAATATTTATAACTTAAGATCTGGTAGAGGTATACGGACGAAATTTTACGGGAAGGAACATGTGGATATTATAAAGCTATCTGCAACAAATGGGGCTGATCAGGGAATAGACACGCCCACTTTTGATATAGGGAACTTTCGAGTCTAAAATTAAAATTAGCCCACCTATGCTCGTATTGATTCCAGAGGAATAAATATTGGCAGAAATATACATGGGGTCCATAATAGTGTGTGCAGAATATGGAGATCATAATACAACTGCCACGCCTACAACTAGCCAAAGATCATTACTGTGTTCCTATTAAAGATTTATCAACAAAATTTCACAGGAATGTCGCGGATACTAACATTAAACACCACACAAATAATGGGCAGGTTATTTTGACAGCCATGCCCACTATTGACATATTATTATAACTTTCTACCTATACAAAATTTTTAGATGAAATTTTATAGTAGTACGTATATGAACCCTACAAAGCCAAATACAATCGGGGTCGATCAGATGAAGGACACGCCTACCTCCCATATAATGAACTTTGGGGACCCCACTTAAAAACATTTACCCTTTCTATGCTTCTAGTAATGATATATGAATACAAATTGGTAGCTGTATAAATTGGGTCTGTAATTGCATGCATTACAAATATGGTCAGATTTTTACTACTGCCAAGCCCACAATTTAATAAAAATCCTTACTAGGATCCTATAGAAGATTCATTAACGAAATTTCACAGGAAAGTTGAGGGTACTAACATTAAACAGCACATAACAAATGGGCACCATACCATATTTTTGGACGAAATACGACGATATTAGTATGTATATTGACCCTACAGAAGAATAAACAAGAAATGGGGTCGATCTGATAAAGGCCACACCTCCTACTAATATAATCAATTCTATGTACCCTACCGAAAAATAATGTAGATATGCTACAAATTATGATTGATGAAGAAAACATTCCCATTGTTGAACTCGCACGCACAAGGAAAGGTAAAAGGTATTTCGAAGTCGGTCTAATCCGACTTCAGACTTCTTTACTCGTTTTTGTATAGATTTGTGACCGCACGGAACCCACGCTCCACTAAATACAATGAAGGAAATGAAATTAACAGCTTTTGTTCTATAGTCCAGAATCCAGGATAATCTGTAGGAATTTGCTTTTGCAGCAAGAACTGTTGATTGCTGTTTTTAAATTTAAATTTCAATTTGCCATTTGTTGCTACTTCCATCAGTAGTTGTGTTCTTTTTGTAATTTCGCAGATTCTTGCTTGTGTCTACACATGAAAAAGGATACAAAACCAAATCTGATATGTTTATTTTAAAAATATTTTCAAACTGTTGGTTGAAGTCAGAATGGAGAGCATCTAAGTGCTGACAATAGATAATTAAGTTTTCATAATTTTTGTCCACTCTTGAAACTTGCGTTTGTGCAGAAGAAGTTTTGCCACAAACATAGAAATAACAGCTTTTGTTTTCATTAAATTCTGCTTTGTCATTTTTGGATTTGAATTTCGCAGATTCTTGCTTGTGTCTACACATGAAAAAGGATACAAAACCAAATCTGATATGTTTATTTTAAAAATATTTTCAAACTGTTGGTTGAAGTCAGAATGGAGAGCATCTAAGTGCTGACAATAGATAATTAAGTTTTCATAATTTTTGTCCACTCTTGAAACTTGCGTTTGTGCAGAAGAAGTTTTGCCACAAACATAGAAATAACAGCTTTTGTTTTCATTAAATTCAGCTTTGTCATTTTTGGATTCAATCAAGTTGGCTCGTAAGCATCAACTTGGTTTTCTAGGAACATCAACACTGATTCTGTTGGAAGTTTTAATAACAAAATGTAATGAATTAAAATTCACTCAAATTTTTGACAACTAAATGTTGACGATGGATTACACATTTTACAGCGAAAACATTCGGCTCCCCCTTTTTACATATGCAATAAAACCCCTGTATGCCCTATCAGCGCTGGAGCAACATCAGTAGCAATTGACAAGATATTACTCAGGGGTATTTTCCTTTAAAAGACTCTTCTAATGCATGAAATATCGATTCTCCTTTAGTATCAGTTTGCAAATTTTATGCAAATTATAATTCTTGGCAAATTTATTCTTTATTTATGAATCGTATTCCTGGCAAAGTTAACTCACCAAGCTTTTAGAAAACTGAGATATTTCTAAATACTCACATAATGAGCCTTCAACATTTTGAGCCATTTCTTCAATACTTCTTTGCATTTCTCATAGAAATATTTTTGATAATATCAGGCGCTGGCTTCTGTAGAATTAGTTCTTCACCAATAGAAAAAGGTTTTCCCGATTTAGCAATCAGTACTGAAATGTTATAACACGCACTCAGCTATTCATAATCTTGTTTGGATGCTGTTAAAATTAGTTTGGCCAATGTCGGTGTATTCAAATATTTATACCCTTTACCTTTAAAAAATGTAAATAGGGTATACTAATTTGTTCTTTTGAGAGGGGTTCCAATTTCGAGAAGGAGGCGTGGTAGGTATGGACATACATGTATATGATCAGAATCACTTTCTAAGCAATTTTTATTTTGTCCGTCCGTTTGTCCGTTTGTCCGTCTGTGGCCACTTTTTTCTACACCGTTAGAGTTACCTTAATGAAATTTTCCACAAGTGTAGCCGATTTGGACAATGACCACGCCTACCTCCCATATAAGCAACTTTTTTCAACTTTTTTAAAATGACTATAACCTCGGTCCAATTGACGGAATCGTGACATTATTTGGCAGTTATGGAGATGTGGGTCCTACTAAACACTGTGCAAAAAGTGGGCGGTATATAATAACTGCCACGCCCACTATCAACAAATATTAAAACCTTAAGATCTGGTAGAGATTTACGGACGAAACTTTACGGGAAAGAACATGTGGACATTATAAAGCTATCTGCAACAAATGGGGCTGATCAGAGAAAAGACACGCCCACTTTGGATATAGGGAACTTTCGGGTCTAAAATTAAAATTAGCCTACCTATGCTCGTATTGATGCCAGCTGAATAAAAATTGGCAGAAACACACATGGGGTCCATAATTGTGTGTGTGCAGAATATGGAAATCATAATACAACTGCCACGCCCACAATTAACCAAAAATCATTACTGTGTTCCTATTAAAGATTTATCAATGAAATTTCACAGGAAGGTTGCGGGTACTAACATTAAACACCACACAAAAAATGGGCGTGTTATTTCTACAGCCACGCCCACTATGAACATATTATTATAACTTGCGACCTATACAATATTTTTGGACGATATTTTATAATAGTACGTATATGGACCCTACAAAGCCACATTCAAGATTCAGGATCGATCAGAGGAAAGATACGCCTCCTTCCCATATAATGAACTTTGGGGACCCCATGTAAAAAGAAATACCCTATCTATGCTTCTAGTGATGATATATGAAAACAAATTGGTAGATGTATACACTGGGTCTGTCCTAGCATGCATTCCAAATATGGGCAGATTTTTACTATTGCCACGCCCACAATTAACCAAAAATCATTTCTAGGTTCCTATTAAAGATTTCTCAACGAAATTTCACAGGAATGTTGTGGGTACTAACATTAAACACCACACAAAAAATGGGCGTGTTATTTCAACAGCCACGCCCACTATTTACATATTATTTTAACTTTCGACCTACACAATATATTTTGACGAAATTTTATATTAGTGGTTATATTGACACTAGAAAGCCATACACAAGAAATGGGGTCGATCATTTCAAGGTACTCTACCAAAAATTACCGCAAATAAGCTGCTAATGATGATTTAGGAAGAAAACATCCTCATTGTTGATCTCGCAAGCACAATAAAAGGTAAAGGGTATTTCGTAGTCGGTCTAACCCGACTTCAGACTTCTGTACTCGTATTTAATATAAGAGTGTCAGTGGAGCTAAAACAAGATGCACGCGAGTGATAGGCTCAATTTAAAACATTGCGCGGGAGCTAGCGCAGATAAGCGATTCGCACTTCGGCTATTTCGTAAAAACTCTACGGAGCTTCATTGTACCAAGAGATGCCTCCCAATGATAGCGTTGCATCGGGTAACTTTTTCGGAGTTAGAAACAATGGATGCAACTACTCAGGCAATGGTCGCCAATCACCGTTATTTCTATTTTGATCCTTCGCACGTACCCTTAGCTCTGTATCAGTGGCCGCAGATGGGTTTCCACAAAATTTATTCGTCATATTCTGCTTCAAAATAATACCCAAATCCGTCCTTGACAATTCTGACAAAATCACCCACTCATCGTTCGCAAACCACATTTCCCATTTGTGTCCATTAATACATTCCCATTTGTGTCCATTAATCCATTAATAAATTGATTCCACTGCACTTCTGCAAACGTCTTCTATCTCCATGACAGCATCAGCCATAGATTAATCTAAAGTCATATATATTTTGCTTATTACAAAGTGGTGTGACTTATTTCTAATTAATTAAATCGTACTTCAAAGTTGAATGTTATACCATTCCACTTCGTTTCACTCCTCTTACCTTCCTACATTATGAGATTCATTACTTCGTTACTATATAACAGAGGGGAAGAGGAATGAACCATTGATTGACTTTATCGCCGTATAGGGCTCTGACTGATAAAACAATTTTATTTTTCTATTCTGAGCAAATATATTTTCCCCTCCGACATAAGCAAGAATATTTGAGATAAACCCGTTTATGTGACGACTGTGTCAATTGTGTGACTCAGTTTCCATTGCAACTAATATTTGTTGAAATTAGTTATCGCCTGGTATGTATATACCAAGAAACGAGTGTATCCTACCACACTGTGTAACTTACTCGTATATGACCACATACAGGCACTTTTAATTGCTTCCAATTTAATTCTGTTTCTCTAGTCTTTCCCGTTCAAAGTACAAGAGATTTGACTGAATATTAATATAGTAATATACAATGGGAGAGTGGAGTGAAATTTCAACGGATGGATAAGCATACATGCACTGCTAACATTTCCACCCTTCATGTGCTCCACTTTTCGTTTTGGACAATTAGTTGGTCAATGCACTTTCGGTTTGCCCCAATGAACTAAACAAATCTATTCATATTCATTTTTCCTCAGCTGAATTTTGATTCCCGTATCTGGGTTTTTTTCTATTTTATGCTTTTTCATTACTAATTATTACCATACTTAATATTTTTCTACAATTCTCTCTCTTTTCATTCTTCTTCTTACTGCATTTCGGCTGCAGTGTTTGCTTGCATACTCGCATTATGTAATTTATCAACGACCTTAGTCAATATGGTTCAATTTGACTTTGAAAATAGAACTGACTCTATTTTATGATAATTAATAAAATGCTGATTTCAGTTGCTCATCAAATGAGGAATATGAGTGTTTACGCGTGTAGTACATTTTTACTCATTTTTTTGAGTTGCGAGTTCGCAAAGGAGTAACTTTAGCAAGTTATTGTGAAGTTTTTTGGGTTTGACTTTAATCGTTAACTCCCTGGAAACTGAGCTGCAGATTTCCGCAACCATGTACAACCCAAACGACAGAGGAGAAATTTTATATTTCCTTGTCCAGTTCTTCATTTGTATGAAAGAATACTGGGTTCACTAGATTGTCGTAGACTTCTATAGCTTCTCATTTAGCATGAGTTTGGCGTACACTGGCGGAAGCAGCATTTCGGCCACAGAATGAGGCAGAAGCTACAGAGTGCATGAATTGGACACTCACAATACTAAGAAATGGAATTGCAGCGCAAAACAGACAATGACACAACGATCGCTACGGGTGACGCCAGCACATAGAGGAAAACAGAAATCAGACTTTTAGGGTATAACCCATTCGCCTTTTTCAACCCCTAAATACACATGCTTGGCGGCAGGCGCTGGCATCTTCTGCAAACTGCGTTCGAATTGTAATGAATATTCAGACACACGATATGTACGAGGTGTGATCAAAAAATAACCGTTATTTTCATCTTTTCGTGAGTTACGTATGTTCGATGTTCGCATTTTTTTCTGTTATGTTGGTACACATGTCTGTTATATATGTTGGCAATACCAACCATTTTGGATTGTCAGTTTGTTTTTGACAGATAAAAAGGTTAGTCGTGTTTTGGTGTGCTCTTCGATTTTGTACTATTCGAAAAAATGGATTAAAGAAACTGTATTCAGTTTTGTGTAAAAAATGAAATTAAATGCGCAAGGACATTTGAAATGTTGACTGTGGCCTTTGGCGATTCTACTATGAGCAGAACACAAGTTCAATTGTGGTATAACCGGTTTAAGGAAGGCCGAGAAGTCAATGACGATGCTCGTCCTGGTCGCCCGAGCACGTCAACAACCGATGAAAACATTGAAGCAGTGAAGAAAATGATTTTGGATAATCGTCGAATCACTATCAGAGAGGTTGCTGATGATGTTGGCATATCGTTCGGCTCATGCGAAGCAATTTTTACGGATGTTTTAGGCATGAAGTGTGCGGCAGCGAAGATTGTTCAGACGTATATGCCGCCACACAATTGAAGTCTAAACATTTGAACTGTAATCGTGTGTACATCGTAATATTAACAGTGACAATATAAAGTGCTTAAATAGATAAGCGAATTGCAAAGTTACTTTATACAATAGTATAAAGTAAACTTTAAGCCAAGATTAAGTAGGTGAATAGTAATAATTAAATAAAGCTAGTTGTTCAAATTTAACCAAGCGATTGCTTATTTATTACACAATCCAGCGTTGCGAATCCGAGTATTGAGAGTCAGCATAAACTGTCAGGAGGGCAATTTCGTAATAATTGGTATTATCAGTGATAAACAATGGTTAAATTTGAAAAACTGAAATTGGAGCAGTTCAAAAAGGAGTTTGAGCGTTTACATTTATAGACACAAGGACTTAAAGCGGAGCTGCAAGTACGGTTAAGAAGCGCATTGGAGTAAGCCGGGTATAGGGGTAGATGAATATGAATTTAAATTTGAAGAAACGACTAATTCTCGATACGACGAAACCTAATCTGGCCCATCTTGAAGAAGGCAACGATTTTGGACACCGTCTGGGATTCTCCGTATCTCATGGTCTTTGACAAGATGGACAGAAAAGTAGACTTCCCCAAGAATTTCAAAGTAGTTATCAGTTACCGTGCAGCGTGAAGAAACAATGAAATAATCCTAAAACAGGACTTACAGCTATGGTATGCTGATGGGTCCAAAATAGAATATGGCAGTGCTGGAGTGCCAAATTTCCGAAAAGAAATTGCAATGGGAAAAGCAGCTTCCATTTTTCAGGCGGGTGTCCACGCCTTAGTGTTATATGCTTGATAATCTCTATGTAAGGGCACCCGTAGTACCAAAATATACATTCTTCCAGATTGCCAGGTAGCTCTAAAATCATTAAAAAAAATTCTCAATCCAATCAAAACTGGTTTGGGAATATTTTAAACTATTCAATACCCTAGCAGCGTGGAATTCTGTTACGCTAATGTGGGTACCGGAATATGAGAGACGTGAGGGAATTGAAATGGCAGATTCTCTAGCAAAAAAGGGCTCCATTCATAAGTCGGGTAAACAATAGCTTCATAAATACCTTGATGTGTGAACGAGAAAAACGATTATTATTCGACTCATTGATCCTGAACACATCAAGGTAGATGCTATTCTAAACCTCAGCAGAAATGATATTAAACTCTATACTGAACTAACAGAATACTGTAGACTCAATTACCATAAGAAGAAAATAGGTGTGGTAGAAAACGATTCCCGCCAACTCTGTCGAGAGGAGCAGGAAACGGAAGAACACGTTCTATGAGCTTGCCCAGCGGTGGCAAGACGCAGACTTAACAACCTAGGTAGCGACTTCTTAGCTCTTAAAATCAATCCCACTACAGTTGCGAAATTCATAAATAATCTAGAATTGCTTTAGTTGGATACGAGGCTGCACAATAGATCTCCCAGGTCACGGAGCTCTTTTAGTCTATTAAATAATAAAATATAATTGTACCAATGTTTTACTCGAACTATTCCGATATGTTGATCGCGCAATCTCACTAATGGTTCAACATAAAATAAACATCTCTTAGCATTGTTAGTTTTTATCTCGAGTGATGCAATTATTGGCCAATTATCTGTAGCTATGCAAACATTATAAGTCAAATTCTCACACATATCTTACAATTTTAAAATAAATTGAGGTACATTCAGTATATTAAATCTATCCACATCTATTTCTGTATTTTCGCTTGTAGACACTTGGGCAATTCTCTTGCTTTTTTATACTTTATATTCATATGAGTACATTTATAAGAGCATAGCCCAAAGTAGTAGTCGATTAGTTGCTACTCCCGACACATCTCTTTTATCACCAGAAATAGCGCTTAATGTACGATGATATCAATGTATTGTAAAATGCAAACCACAAATGTATTTATAGAATTTTCAATGGCAAAAATTATTTCGAGGGATTCTCTACGTATTTGTGAATAATTTTTTTCTGCTGTGGTTCTGTGTATTCTTCGCAAGCATTAAAGTTCTTTTAAAGCCATTTACAATATGCGATAAAACAGCACCCATACGGACAGGCATCAGCCGCCTAAATATTTGATTTTGTAGAATCAAAATGTGTTTAAATATCAATATTTGCTATTATCCGTTTATTATGATTGAAACACTGGCTATGAGTTTGCTGGCCACTTCACAGCTCTATTGTTAATTTCCAAGTAGGACTTGTATTTAAGCTTTATTATCTCCTGTTCAATTGTTACCGCTGCAATCTTCAGGGAGTTTGGCTTTATTTTTTCCCTTCTTATCAAATAGGCAAGGAGATAAATTTTGTTTTGAAAAAATATGCATTTTTTATATTTACCCTCACGCTGCATTTCAATTGATGGTTAACTACATTTTCCCATTTATCTACAGTTTCGTTTCCAATCAAAATATTATCAAAGTGTACATGGACCTGTTAACAGAACAGAATATATGCGATGCAGTTTTTAATCTGTTGCTCTGATAAATCTTTTAAATTGGAATTGGAACAACCCTTTTAATCGTAAGGGGCTATTTTGTACGCTCCGAAAAAGCAATCGGTAAGTAAGTTTCAGTCAAGTCAAGTTTTGTGAAGAGCTTCCAACCACACATCGATGACAAAATATTTTCCACAAGAAATATAGGGCTATATTCCATTTCCGCAAATTTGTTAATTATTGCTTAAGTAAAAGATTAGAGAACCCTGAAGGAAACTATTACGTAAGTTGCATCTATGGAAGTGACTAAGCAGTTCCAGAAGTAAGTGTATGGCAACCATTTCGATGCTCTGTGGTGACTTAGTTACAATGATCCGACTTGCAAATGCTGATGGGAATGGGTAGACTCAGTCTAACCATATCTAGTGATGCGACTGTGTCAGACAGGCAGTCGGGGACTACAAACTAAGCACTGCCTACCTACCCTCACCCCATCCTCTCCCCTTCTCACATCCTATATTTCCCTTTCACTCTCATCCAATTAAATCCAGTTTTGCGTTGTCTGTTGCATAGGGGTGTCTGTTCCATAGTGGGCGGTCTCTAATCCTCACTGACTCCAGTTATACACACTTGGCAGATAAGTATAAAATGCAAATCTTCAAGGTGACGCTTAATCCAGGTACATCTACACTGGAAATCCTGCTGGTAACCCCCCGTCGACGCGTCGGCGGCTTGGTCATCGGCTGTGCAGGCCCTTAGCTCACCATCCCTAATACTGATACTCATGGTCTCGGAGAATGCTAATTAATGAATGTAATCGTGGCTCATTAACTCTGCTAATGGAAAGCCTACACCTGAAGAAAAAAGGGGCATCTGGCATCGCATTAGACAGAAGCAACAAATGCTGAAGCTGTGAAGATGCTATACGGTTTCCCTAGCTCCTATAGGAAACTGATATCCAGTACGTCTTCGACAACGGTCCAATCTGGTGCAATCTAGGGGGTCATCTGAAAGAAGACGGAGGGTATTTGTGGTCCTGAGAGAGGCGGACAGCAAAGAAAAAGAAGACAGAGGTGGAGGAAAGCCGCAGTAGGAGCAGGGACGATAACTCGAACTCCATCCACTTCGACGCAAGGGACGGCAACGGGGAAACGTGAGAAAACAGGCGATAACTGGTCTGCCAATGCACACTCCTCTCATGTCAATCAAGGGTTTATGCAGGAAAATGTGAACATCAGAAAGGTATAGAGGAGGAAGATCGCAAGTCCGGAATCTGATATTCCTGTATGCTTGACACAGGTGCAAATGTAGCAGCTAGAGCTATGACGGTAGAGATACATTCCGACAAACGGGACGGTCTGCTGCCGAAAGGGCAGCTAGACTATGTCTACAATTACCTTTGGAAGGCCATCGAATGACAAACCGAACTTCGAGGGGATGCATCAGTGCACTTCCACGTCTTACCGAGGATGGCTAACCAAAGTTGTGGCTGGAATGCTAACTTGCGAGATCTACAAATTCTCCCCTTCTGCCCCTCCAGCCTGCTAGTACGGTTCCTCTAGCAGGCTGGTAAAAACGATTACTTGGATGCCGTCGGGTGCTTCCCGCAAACCAAGTGAATTACTATTCCATATCCATGATTAGAACGAGGAACTGAAGACGAACCTCTGGAAGATATACTCGTATATCAGGGGAGAATCAGCTTCCCACAAGGGAGCGTATTCCCGGCGGTAGGTATCGACCTGGGTTCACTTAAAGTTCCAAACTCCAGAGACGGATACCGTCGCCATCTGCATCTTGGACATAAAATTTTCCGCATTCACGATCAGGATGGGGATAAGACGAAAAATTAATTTCGGTCTTAAAAAAAATATCTTTGTAATTGACATTATATTTACGCAAATAACCTTGACGCATAGCAAATCGTTTACTGCTTTACTGAATAGTAGTTCGCATGTCTACATGGTGCATACATATCCCCAAATAATATTTATCCAAAAGCCATGGGTATGGTATAAACGTATCTATGGGTTGCAAGCAATAAAATGCGGAAACATCCTTCAGTGCGAAGGGAATGATAGGATTTGTGCATGTATTAGTGTGCCACGGTTTATTGAATCCACGATGAGTAGACAAATCTCTTCTCAATATGTAATTACAGCAAACATAAAGTGCAAAAGGGGGGGAAATACGGTCGAAGCAGTTATTGTTTTAGCCCACCCTCCCTACGATTATATACTTCCCCCATCATCAAGGCAACAGAGCTCAGTCAGTAAGCAGAATCCAATGGGTTGAGCTTATTGTGGAGTGTGACGAAAAATTCACAGACCACAGTATTGGGTAGCACTAAATGCAAATTTCGGGGTACCAATCTGTTGGAATTTTTCTATCCTCAAATTAGATGATACACAAAGTAAGTAATAAACCAAATTTTATGGCGCACAGAAGGCAAGAAATTATTGCTATAATACTAACCAATCGGTTTCTTACAGATCAAATAAAATGTAAGTTCCGAAGATTATTTAGTCGAAATTGGGGTCTGAACCAAGTTGGTGTATCTTGGCTATACGGAGCGCAGATCAGACCAATCATCTTGTATGCTCTAGTCTGATGGCGCAGAACTATGTTTAAGTCCACATATTTGGGGTTGTTAAATAGACTACAGAGAAGTATATGTTTGAGGATTACCGGCGCCATGAGCACTACATCTAGTGATCTTCTGAATGCTTTGTTGAACTTGCCACCACTGGATGTAATGATTCAGCAGGAAGTGATGAAAACGATATGTCGGTTAAAAGCTATATATCATACGGCTATTGGCATGACGAAAAGAACTTTGGGCTTAGGGAGATATCATAGCAATACCTGTTCTTTCTGGTACCGAAGGATAAACTTATACCCAGAGTTTCTTTTGAAGTAAAGTATAAAGTCAGCTTCCCAATAATGTACAATGGGGATACAGAGTTACTTCTAAAGAGCTTGGCCAAAACTTTCTTCACTGAAGGGTCAAAAACTGAAAAGGGAACTTGGGCTGGTTGGCATCTAAATGAAAATTTCAGATGCTTCTCGGGTATGCGAAGTATGGCAGCGGTATTTCAATCGGAAGTGCTTGCTATACTAAAGGTAGCGGAATCCATAATTGATAAGAGGCTTTAAACAGATTAGAGTCTGTAGTGGCATTCGGATTGCACTGAAGGGCCTGGTTAACCACTTTAAATTGTGTCTAAAAATAGACTTAACTCTGTTATAAGATGGAATTTACTTGAAATTATTTGGTTTCCGGAACACTACGGCGTACGGGGGAACGAAGTAGCTGATCAACAGAAAAACTGTTGATCAGCGGGTAATCTAATGGGACCAGAACTATTAATCGGTATGAGTTTAGCAGGAGCTATTGATTGGATCAAAAGCCATGTAAATAATATTCACAAGTACTGATGGTGCAGTTCAGTTCCTTGCGAAAGAACCAAGTGCTTCCTAGAGATCTCAAACAAGAGAGTTGCAGATTTCCTTCTACCATTTCGGCTGAAAGATCTTCTACCATTGGTTGAGCTAATCACGGGACCCATCATAATGCAACCATTGACATCATCCAGGTTCCGAATTGTGTTTCCTCTCAAGAGGAAGAACATGGTGGCACACCGCATTTTCTCTGCGCTTGTCCTGAATTTGCCAAAATGGAGATGCGGATATTATGGGCAGATGTTTTGGGAATGGGCAAAGCACACTCTGGACAGAGCTCTGAGATTCTTAAAAGAGTCAAAGAAGTTTCAAAAGGTAGAACTTCCTCTCCAAAATCCACTATCTCCCCCTTCCATGAATATTTTTCCACAATTACAGTACATCAATGCCTGAGTGCTTGAAGACTTCCTTCTTCGGCGGTTCTCCTGCCTAACCCACTATTTAACTGTGTTACTAAAATCTCAATGTGAAAGCAGCACATGCAGCCTTCAGGTGGTTATTGAAATTCAAAAATTGTTGGGGCCAACTTGAATACTGCTCCAGGGTTTACCGAATGCATAGTCCTATTTAAGTTTGTTTGTTATTCTATCTAAATAATAATGGCTACAAAATAAATATCGATTAAAAAATGAACTCTAAATAGCTGTAATTATAGCAGCAATAGAACAAAATATGAGACCACCGTGAGAATCAATTGCTGAAAAGCGTCCAATAGCAAAAATTTATTTTGTTTGCGTAGTTCCCTCGAATTTAAGAAAGTGATAATTACCCGAAAACTGGTTCTAGTTCTGAAGTCTAAAATCTGGAAGTATCCCACATCGAAATCAGTGGAGGTGACTGAGGTATCTCTAAAACCCGATTTTATTATGGTTGCTACCAAAAGCCAGTAGCCACAATTATGAATGTTCCAACACTTGCATGATAAATGCACCAAAATAACGAGGGAGCACCATTTTGATAGATTTAAATACTACTCATTCAGTCGAAACAATTATTGAGAAGAAGACTTTAAGCTTCTAAACAACTATATTATATTTAAGTTTGTCAAACAATTGTTAATGGAATTTTAGTTACATGATCAATGATTTTTTTTTTTACTTAATTATGTTAAGTATGCCAGTGTATCGAATATATAATTAATTTTCGGTACTTGTAGCAATATAAAATAGCAATAAAATTCAATGACAACTGTTGACTTTCCATTTTAGGTGGGATACATTTCTACATTTCTTTGGTAATTGTTACGTACCTGTTCGTAACCCCCCACAGTGCATCGATGGTGGACAATAATTTGCAACACCCATAATTAACTTTCGAACTCCGCTCGTAGGCGACTCCATCCAGACATCATGCGACCTGTCCCATGCAGCTATTCTTTATCTAGTCATAACTGTGGATTAAAAAATAAAAATCACTATTTATACAACACTAATCCTAATAATCACACACACACCATTATGAATAACACAGCTCCACACACTGGGGCTTCCTCTGACAGTTACGGAAGTCACCTTATGGCCAAAGCCCTAAGTATCCCCTATCTAATGAAGCTGTAATAAATTCAAGCAAACAACTTATAATAAATCAATATACGATATAAAGAAATTGCATATAATGTCGTTGATTTATTCTTAAACCAGAAGAAATAACAGCAGCAACTAATAAAAAAAGGCCACTCACATATTGGAAAGTTACGGGGTACATATAATATGGGTACTGTGGTACAGATACAATAGTGGTATGTGCATCAGATGGGGATTACCAATTACTAAAGCAAATTAATAGAGACTACCATTTACAAACATCAATTAATAATATTAAAGTGAAGCCTCATTATAAGTGATTTCGAAACCATGTTATACTAAATAGAAAGTTTATCAAATGTGAGTGCAGCGGAAGTTGATAAACTCATTTAGTGAATTTGGTAAGTATTGATCCTAAATGGTTGCATACTTTTAGGGTATAATCTATTCGTCTTTTGCAAACCCCCCCCCCCCTCTGGCATTTTCTGGAAATTACGTTCGATTAGTAATGAATATTCTGGTACACGATAAGTATATGCAATTGAACAGTGATCGTAGAAGTGTGTACATCGTGATACTAACAGTAGCAATATAAAGTGCTTAAATAGATAAGTGTATTGCAAAGTTACTTTATACAATAGTATAAAGTAAACTTTAAGCCAAGATTAAGTGGGTGAATAGCAATAATTAAATAAAGCTAGTTGTTCAAATTTAACCAAGCGATTGTTTAATTAATAAACAATCCAGCGGTGCGAATCCGAGTATTGAGAGTTATCATAAATTGTCAGGAGGGCAATTTCGGAAAATTAGTATTAGAAGTGGGATTGTGTATCAATGATAAACAATGGTTATATTTGAAAAACTGAAATTGGAGCAGTTCAAAAAGGAGCTCGAGAGTTTATATTTAGGGACACAAGGACTTAAAGCGGAGCTGCAAGTGCGGGTAAGAAGCGCATTGGAAGAGCAGGGTATAGAGGTAGATGAACATGAATTTAAATTTGAAGAAACGACCAGTTATCGAATACGACGAAACAGCGCAAGGAACTAATACGGGTAACTTCGACCTGAAAGCATTCATCGGGGCAATACAGCTGCCGTTACAACAAAATGCAGACTCCGCAAAACAGAACGTCAAGCAACAGTTGGAGCAGCAGCTTCAGCAAAGGGATGAGAGTATACAGGAGAGATTACATCATAGCGATGAGAAGTTGCAGTAGAGTGAAACACGCCTTACTCATCTAGCGGAACAGAACTCACAGCAGATGAAAGAAATGTCCGAGATTATAGACAAGAAGGTTTCTGAAATTGAGACGCGGCAGGAATCGTTCGAAAAATCTGTTGAGCAATAATTTATTGCGAACGAGCATAAGCTGAACGAATTTAAACAACAAATAAAACAAACAATGCATCTACTAAAGGAAGGTTCATTGCCTATGCCAGCTTTATCGTCAAGAACACTGAACCCTCTGAAGGTGGCGGCATTAATGGTATCATTGAAAGATACCGTTGCTGATGTGCTTCAAACTATCTCAGAATGTGAGGGAGACTGCTATAAAAGCTTCATGATTGCCGTTCAGCGGAAGTATGGTAGTGAACATCGTAATCAGATGTACCAAGTAGAGCTACGGACACGTGTACAGAAGAGTGGTAAGTCTCTACTAAAGTTTGCGACGAAATAGAGATTACTGAGAGGTGTATGATGGACACCTTCGTATATGTCATTCGCGTTGCGGAGTTAAAGCGTTCTGCGACAACTAAGCCGAAAGCTACATATAAGGAGACATCAGAGATGGCAGAATTGGTGTGCCAGCCAGTATGCAGAGCCCGTCAGATCACAATCGAAAGCGGATAAATATTCACGGGCAAATACTTTACCTACGGGGAAGTTGGACACATGTCTCGTAATTGTCAATCAAAACGCAAACGTTCTACATCACGTTCGCCGATAAGTCCTCCAAAGCAAGTCAGATTCCGAGATAATGAATCGGCAAATATTGCTAAGCCGTCGACAAACTAAATGCAGTCAGTCTCGAGGGGCGTGATATCACTCCCACAACATGCAGCCCCAGAATCTTCCTTTCTCAGATTGCACGGGAAATCAACAGCCTAACAGTCAGGCAGGACAGTGTAATAAACGGAAGAAAAATTGTAGTAGCTTTTAATAATCAGAAGGGATCTCGTTCGGGGAATCGAGCCACTTCTGGGAATAAAATTGCGTACGGCACCTGGATATGGATGATAATGCATCGAAGGTCAAGTAAGTCGCGATAGTGAAGACGAGAAAAGTTCCAAAGACGGAGTAAGCGTAAACAGGGTCGTAAGGAACGGAATCGAAATATCGGAATCGAAATATCGAAATCGAAATTTCGAGTGTAAAGAAACAATCAACACTTGTTCTAATATGGTAAACGATACGGTAAATGATAATAAAAACTTGTGTGAGACTTCAAACGACACTGATCTTGTAGCCAAAAATACGTCAAAAATGTCGAACGGCAGTTTGTTATTTAAAGACGTGGAAAACTCCTTAGAAAGCTTTAATGGTGAAAGTGCAAAAGGCATTTTCAGGACATTTCATTAGTTTGTGAGTGGAATATAGTGTTATTAACACGAGAGAAAGCTGTAGAATCTGAAAGGAATATTCAGACTTGGAAAAATTTAAAAACATATCTAGAACACGAATCTGGTACAACTACTTCCAGTTTAACGATGACTTCAGTTGGAGTCGCGTCGAAAAAATAACAATGAATCAAATTTCGAATACATGTTCCAAATGCAACTGATCGCACGTGTGGACGAATTGATCATAGGTGTAGATTTCATAATAAGGAATGGATTCACACTAGACTTCAAAAGCCGAATGTTGACATATACGAACATAGAAATATTGTTTTTCGTAGGTGAGGATAATTATGGAGCTGTTAAACAAGCCATTGTATCGCGACGGACAAAAATCCCACCAAAGTCAAATGCACTTATACATTCCGAAATGGACGGAGATGTTACGAAGAACAAGAACCGGATACTAACAGTAAGAGTTCTCAATATTTCAAATACCGCTAGAGCCAAAGAGAAAGGAAAGATTCGGAATTTCCAGGCAATTTCTGCAATTGTAAACTGTAACCGCGAGATATGAAGAGTAAGATACAGGAAGTTTCATGCAACAGTTATAAAGCTGGAAAACGAAAAATATAAATGAAATTCATCGAAACATCAGAAATCGAGCAAAGCTTCCAGTTGGCGAGAAATGTAAGGAAAAAAGTAAACTTTAAGCCAAGATTAAGTGTGGGAATAATTAATAAAGCTAATTTTGCTGATATAACCAAGCGATTGTTTGCTTATTACACAATCCAGCGGTCCGAATTCGAGAAATAAGAGCGGTATAAATTGTCAGGTGGGCAATTTCATAACAATATTATTGAAATGAAATCATATGAATTCGATAATATTGATTACATATTACTTGAATATAAAAAAAAAACTAATAGAAACTTATTATACTCTAAATATTGAAGCAAATAATTAGAAATATATTCGTCTCCATATGACATCTATTTCTATAAAGAGCGAAACTCAATGATGCCATTGTTTGGTTTCTAAAAAAAAAAACACTACCAGCAGTGAAGAAGGTGCACCAGATCAGACTCTGATGATAACCGCAACTAATGTCATCCATATTGAATGTAATATTGTTACTGGAGCATCTATAAATGATGCATCACCAAATGCATTGCTCGAGTTTTCTATTGTTGTTTAACCCGGTTATAAAAGAAATGAAATTCACACAAAAGAGAGATAAGTTCAATTGTGGTTAGATCAAGAAAGGACATTCATAAATTTTCTTGGAGAAACAATCAAACTTAAACTCCATCTAAAACAACAAAATTAAAGTCATAGAAATAATTATTTATAGTAAAGGCATATTAACCATGTTGCATCCATTATCACTACATCTTCCTTTTTCTTTTCGTGGCCTAATCACAGAATCTGTGGCTTCAAGGCTTACTGTACAAATTGAAAATGCATTTACCCTATCACTACTTTGCCATATTAAATTCCTACTTAGAAAGCAGATTCTTCATGGTCAAAGTTAACAGCGACGTAACTTCTCTCTATCCAATCAAAGCTGTTGTTCCACAAGGGAGCGTTTTGGAGCCTGTGCTCTACACACTGCTCTACACGGCTGACCTGCCTCTGACTGCCGTGTTAGCTTCGAAACATTTGAAGGAGAACCTGAATATGGCATATACCTTGAAGTGAACATCGTTAGCCAAGTAGAGGTACGAATACGTGTACAGAAGACTATTGAGCCTCAACTAGAGTTTGCAGCGGAAGTGGGGCGGTTGGCCGATCTTGCCTATCCGCGATATGTATGATGGACATCTTCGTATATAGTATTCGCAATGTGGAGATAAACCCATCATCTTCGTTTCTCAGATGGCACGACAACACAACAGCCTAACTATAACCGTCTAATAAACGGAAGTAAACTCGAAGTAACATTGGATACAGGCGCATCACATTCAATAATCAGAATTAGTCTCGTCCAGAGAATCGAGCCGCTTCTGGGAATAAGATTGCTTACGGCTACTGCAGATGATGCACCGGTGCTTGAAAAAGTTCCACGAAAAATGTCTATCGGCACCACAACAGTGATGCACTTATTTGTTAGTAGCATATATTGTGGAAAGGTAAAAACGAAGGTAAAACAAAGATGGTTAAACTCACAATCAACACTGGTGATGTTAAACACCTGCGTCAAGTGGCAAAGAGAGACGAGGTAAATGAAAAGCCGAATGTTGAAATATGCGGACACCGAAATACCGTAATCCATTGGTGAGTCTAAGAATGGAGGCGATAAACAAGCCACTGTATCGCGGCGGATAAAAATCCCACCAAATCCAGGGCTAAAAGGGACGTAGATCTTGAGAAGAACAAGTTGTGGTGGGTGTAGTCTGAAAACAAATTTTTAACAGATGACATCATAATTGGAAAAACCCTCGAAGAAAAACAGCAGAGCAGAACAGTGCCTGTAAGAGTAGTCAATAATGCAAATACCGATAGAACTGTACAGAAAGGAGAGGTAATTGGAAATACAAAGTCAATTTCGGCAATTGTAAACTGTGACAGCCAACCGCGAGACACGAAAAGGAAGATACCAGCTGATAAAAAGGTACTCGCCGATCTAACGTAAAAATGGAATAAAGACTTATCTATAGAGCAGAGGAAAGCAGCCAGTGAACTTTTGGCAAGATACTGATCAGTATTTGCCTAAAAAGGTAAAAACGAAGGTAGAACAAAGATGGTTAAACTCACAATCAACACTGGTGATGTTAAAAACCTGTGTCAAGTATCAAGAAAACTACCTCTGGCAAAGAGAGACGAGGTGAATGTGTTGCTGAAGGAAATGCACCAGAATAGCTTCATTGAGCCATCAGCAACCCCCTGGAGTTCTCCCGATTTATTAGTTAAGAAAAAGAATTACTTCACACGTTTCTGTGTAGATTATCGGAAACTTAATGTGGTAACGAAGAAAGATAGTTATCCATACCTCGCATCGATGATACCTGCGACAACTTTCTGGTTCAAATTGTTTCTCAATGTTGGATTTACAAAGCGGATATTGGCAAGTGAAAGTAGACGAAGAAGACAAGGAAACAACATTCCCGTGCCAGTGATGGAGTATGGCCAATTTGGTGATATCATTCGATCTTTGTTATACTCTAGCTACATTTGAACGCCTAATGGAACAAGTGCTAAAGGGTCTGCACTTAAAAACTTGCCTGGTGTACCTAGATGACATAATCGTTATGGAAAAGGACTTCGAGGCTCACTTGACAAAATTTGAAGAAGTATTGATGCGATTCAATTTCTAACGCAGCCGTTTCCTAGCGTCCTCTTTCTACAAACGTCGAGCGAGCCCGTCGCACCTTAACCGCCTTATCCTATCATCCTATCACACAATTACTCCACATTTTAATTACTAAAAATTCACTTAATCTAGATTACACGACCTACATATAAAAATAACTACATAAATTTACCTGCATAACTACGCACGCTAACAATTTATCCTCTATTAATTTTATTTAATTATTATAAATATTTTAACAATAATTTAGATAAGGATACCTTAATTCAATAAACATAAATAATTATACCCATACGTTATATTTAATTCGTTACTATATAAATCATGTTAAAAAAAAAGTTAATATTTTTATTTTTATATTCATAACATTTACAATATACACTACATTTGAAACAATTGTTACTTAGGTGCAAATTCAGCCTAGATGTGGCAGGTGGCACCTTCCTTTTTCTTCCCTCGTTGCTCTCTTCATCCTTTTTTGTATAAACTCCATATTTTTAAAATGCTCTTATTCCACCAATAACTAACACCGTTCCCTTCGACTCTGATCACCCACTTCTCTACCGCACACATTGGATTTTTTCTTCTCGATCCCACACTTCGATTTTTTCACTTTTCTTTCTACCGCATAATCATTCCACCTCTAGCGCTGGCACTTTTCAACCAACATAACTCTCAACTAATCAATCACAACTCCGCAATGTTCACACCCTGTCGCACTCGCGCGTTGCTCAAAGTTCGCTAACGGTCAAAACTTAACTAACTGACCTCTATTACAAAAATGTTCCTTTTCCTCTTCTCGAATTCTACATTGCATTCTCATCACCGCATGGCCTAACTGTACTCAATGCTGCCTTCTCCAGCGCACTCGCTGACACTCACACTTCCGCATGTCCATTCAGATACAACCGTCCATCCTTGTGACCCACTCAGCAGGTAGGCCTAGCAATCATCATGCTAAGTAGGTCAACAACCTCTTTCAGCTTTGGCTTTGGCCAACTTTCGCACAATATAGGTCAAAGCTTTGTCCCAAATCTGCGAATAGGCATGCATAGGACCGACAACAAGCGACCAACAGATTGGCCGCATTGACCCAAATAAATGAAAATTGTAGAAACCAGAAAAGATGCATGCAACAAGGATTGTGGCTGACCGCAAAGAAACGCACGTTCTTCAAGATATAAGTCAAGTACCTTGGTCAAAAAGTCACATCTGAAGGAGTACACACAGTTCCAGATAAGATAGTCTCAGAAACGGAATGGCCAAGACCAACTAGTTTGCATGAGCTGCGTAGCTTTTTTAGTCTTTGCACATATTACAGACGCTTCGTTCGTAAACGTGGCGGGAAGTCTACATGAATTAACGAAGAACAATTGTCCTTTGATTGGAAGAAGAACAGGAGAAGGACAGCTCCGATCCTTGCGTATCCAATTCATGCCGAAAAATTTATTTTGGACACAGATGCAACTGGCTTCGGGATTGATGGTGTCCCGTCGCAAGTTACTGACGGACACGACAGAGTAATAGCCTCAGCTAGATCTTATCGAACCTCGAACGAAATTATTGTGTAACACGGAGAGAACTTTTGGCAGTTATGTCGTGCGTGAAATACTTTAATAAGTATTGTGTGGACAAAAGTTCCTGTTGAGAATGTATCGCGCTGCTCTGCGCTTGATATTACAGTTCAAAAATCCCGAAGGTCAGGTTGCGAGATGGATTGAGAGACTGCAAAGCTATGACTTCACAAAAAAACATCACAGAGGCGGAACCCACGGAAATGTTGACGTAATATCACGCTATCCTTGCAGTGTGGAATGCAAGTACCGTTCTAAAGCTGGGACGTCGATGTCCGCTTAATAGCTGTTTTACCAGACGAAGAATGGACAGCAGAGAAAATAAAAGAAGAACAACGAAATGACCCAGAACTGGCAAAACTCGTGTCAAGTACGAGAGAAGGATAACGATCAGAATGGAACGAATGGAATAGCTTAAAATTCTGCTTCTTCCGCCTAGAGAGCGAAGGTCGAAAAATTGCGAAGAACTTGATTGTAGTTCGCAAGACAAGAATAATCGAAATTCTCAAGGAATAAAATGAAACCCGTACATCTGGAAAGGCTAGTTCCATATAAAGGTTGTTGTACTATCCTTGTTCAGATCTTGAAGAGATAGAGACTGCGGGGAAAGTTCAGCACCTCAAGTTGGAGAGGCACAGGATAAGCATAGGTCTCTTGAAACTGAGGTTAGTTTGCTCACAGAAAGGCTTTTTGAACAGTTTGAGTTCAACATTAGTAAGAACGAGGCGGATGGGCTGAGCGCATCGGCTTAGGAGTTAACCCTACTAAGACGAAGCTAGTTTTGTTTACCAGGAAAACAAAAATCCCTGAGTTCTCTTTGCCAAAGTTAGGTAGGGTAACGTTGAATTTCTCATCAGAAACAAGATACTTGGGTACCTTTATGGACTCCAAGTGGAGGAGGGATATTGAGGAGAGAAGAAAGAAGGCTTTGGCTGCATACTATACATGTAAAAGGATCTTTGGGAAAAAATGAGGACTGTCACCGTACATCGTGTTTGGGATGTACACCACAATCATTAGACCAATTTGAACCTACGGGTCCATCGTCTGGTGGAAGGTGTTGGAAAGGAAGTGTAATCAAAACCGTATTGGTAAAGTACAAAGACTTGCTAGCCTGGGAATCTCAGGGGCTGTAAGCAGCGCGCCTCAAGAAGGCTTGAACATATTATTTCACCTCCTACCACTAGGAGTGTTCATTCAGGTTTGTGCAGCCAATTGTGCTCTCAGACTAAGGGAGTGCAACACGTGGAAATCTGCCAACTATGGACACTGTACAATTTAGAGCGAAATAAGACGGAAGGGTCAAAGGTTAGTTACGGCCGATTTAGAAACGGCCACAAACTACATGACTTCTACTATGGATTTACAGCTAGAATTCCAGCTCTCTGAATGGGAGTCAGGCTCTGTGACGCGAAATTCTGACATTATCATCTACACTGACGGCTCAAAGATAGATGGTGGAACGGGGTCGAGTGTCTTCTCGGAAGGCTTGCAGGCAAGACAGTCATATCGGCTGCCTGACGCATACAGCGTATTTCAGGCCGCATACGCACTCAAGCGTACGCAATTGAGAAAGCGGCCGGACTGATACAAAGTAGTACAATTCGACCCTCGAATATCACTATCTTTGTGGATAGTCAGGCGGGGCTTAAGGCAATAGAATCCAAGACAGTTAAATAGAAGCTGGTAATGAAATGTCGTACCTCACTACTGAACATTGGACCCCACATAGTCTCACTTTGCTGGGTTCCCGGACATATCGATGTAGAAGGGAATAAATTAGCGGACGAGATGGCCAGAAGGGGCTCTGAAATGGACATTAACGAAGCAGATACATCAATACAAATCCCGATATGCGAACAGTTTAGGAACGTAGATGAATTCACTATTGCAGTGAGAAATGACTTATGGACTAATAGTGACGACTGTGAAGTTTCAAGGGCCTTGTGGCCTATATTAGACATGAAGAGAACGAAGGTTCTCTTAGGGCTCAACAGACCTGCAGTGCTTACGGGGGTCATTACGGGGCATTGTGCTATCGCACCAATTCTTCAACATTGGCGTATGCCGTCGAGCGGGCTATGTAGGAATTGCCATGATGAAGAAGACACAGAGTCGATTCAGCACTTTTTATCTTTTTGTCCAAGACTACAGTTGAAACGACTACAATGTTTGGGGTCGCGCTTCTTCACAAGTTTGACAGAGATAACGAAGGTGGATTTATCGGATCTTCCCACTTTCATCTGGAAAACCAAATGGTTTAATAGAGATGGTACCTCCAATGTTTATGGAAATCAAGGGTAAGGACGAGTATGGCATTTTTGAAGGCAGTCACAATGGACATAGATGTCTCCGAGTGGAAGTGCGGATACTTATTATGCAACCTAACCTAACCTAAGAACGAGGCTCAGGAGCTTTGGATCCAAGCTAGAACTAGGGGGACCTAACACCTCTGTAAATAGCTGATCAGGCACTGACCGCTACAGATCAGAGGAGCGAGTATCGAAAATTTTCAGACAGCAAGAGAATCTGCAAGCAGACAGCGAGTATTTGAATAAAAAAGCAAACGAGATATCTAGTAGACTCGAGAAGACGAAAGAAACAGTTTCACTTCTGGAAAAGGAAAATGGCCACGAGACAAGTCGCCGGTATATGTATGTATGCAGCCATCGAATTGGCGCCAAAACCAAACTAGGGGGAACGGCACGAATCGAATTATTTTAATAGAAATAATTTCAATAGGCCTGGCAATTATACTCGTATACCAGATAGGCGGAAACCTTTTGACGCTGGTAGTCACCAAAAAACTGCCAACAAAAGGACACCAAACGTGGTTCTCACTTCATTGACAGTCGGAAAACCGCATCCTATGAAGGTATTTAGCACCCACATGGACATTCAATTTATTTTGTCTACTGCTAAACCTGTTCAAGGTAAATGGATAAAATGCAGTAGGGTTAGCCATGAACTACCTCCCTGAGATTTCGAGATGTTTAAGTAAGACTTTTTAAAGATCCAGAATGAAAAGTAGCGAAAAAAAATGAGTTAAAACAGTCAAAGACGTGGTAGCATGGTTATATAATCGCACGCATAGAGCGAGAAATTATGGGACGAGCTTAAAGCCGCAGTTAAACACATTCCTCCAAAATACCAGGTATTGCTGGGAAATATATCGACATTGTTCAAATCCGAAAAATTATTTGGCAAATAATTTAATATCAATTGACATACATTTACAGATTTTTTTATACCCTTTACCTTTAAAAAAGGTAAATAGGGTATAATAATTTTGTGCTTTTGAGAGGGGCTGCAATTTCAAAGGGTATTATTATATATGTCAAAATTGAGCTAGAAGATTCAGTTCAGTATTTATATAGCAAGAAATTCAATATTGAAATCATGGTATATAAATATAGAGATATCCATTTAATAGTACTTTATAGAAATAAAGAAATAAATCTTTTCCGTCAGGATTACTAAAAATAGAACTACAAAATATTTGAGGTACCGATTGTTCTGTCAATAAAAGAATTATTCTATTATGAGATTTTATTATATGTCGTGGCAGTGACTGTGACCAAGTAGAAGACATCCTAACGGAAAACGGCTAAATATCTCTTCTATTTTGAGATAAGAATACCACTTGAGGAAATACTCAAATAGATTGGGCTTTCTCTAATATGGACAGTAATTCAATCAAGGCGAAACTTACGAAACGATTTACAGTTACCATAATGCAGTTTGTGTTACAATTTCATCATAATAGGGGTCTTTATTTTTGCTGCATTCTTTATTTATTTAATGTATACTATCTTAGTTGATTTAGGTGTAATAGGTACATATTATTAGGTTCCTCGGGAGAGCATGTAACTCCTAGAGGACGCGTCCCCAGGTAGCGGATAGGGGAAATCCTCTCATATATTGGAGGTAGGAGCTGTATCAACTACCTCCCGCGGACCAACAAGCAGTAGTATGCATACCTTCAAACATTTACTATCAAAAATGTTCAACTAGTTGTGTGCCGTAGAGCTTTTTTTTATAAATACCATAATGGCCGTAACAGGTACGGATATATACATATGGAAATGTGAAGTATAAACACAGTACCAAGTTAACCATATTCATAACTCGAAATCTCTACAAAATATATCAACAAATGTGTATAGCATTATATAATTCAACTATGAAACTTAGTGATCATTATAGGTGTAACATTTCAACCGACACGGGAAAAAAATTGTGTTGATTGTGATAATTTGTGGTTTCAACAAGATGGAGCCACTGCGCATACTGCTAGGCAAACTATTGACATGCTGCGTGAAATTTTTGGTGAATGCATAATTTCAAGAAATTCAGATTTCCCTTGGCCTCCTCGTTCACCAGATTTAACTGCGCCCGATTTTTTGTATGGGGATATTTAAAAGACAAAGTGTATGTTAACAAACCACAGACACTTGGACAGCTCAATCAGAATATTCGAGACGAAATACGGCGCCTGCAACCAGAAACATTACGCCGTGTAATGCAAAATGCGCTAAAAAGAGCTAATGCCTGTATCTAGCAAAATGGTGGTCATTTGTCTGATGTCATATTTCACACATAGTCACGTTAAATTTCCATAAAATGTATTTAACATATTAAAATAAATCATTTAAAAAAACCCGTTATTACAAGAGTTACACGTGTTTAACATCACTAAGTCTCATTTGGGCCACCCTGTATGAGCGTGGTTTTATAAACTATAAAGGTAAAGGGTATTTCGTAGTCGGTCTAACCCGATTTCAGACTTCTTTACTCGTTTTTTTTATTAGACCATTTATTTGACACTTATATTGTTATTACATGCAAGGAAACAAAAGCAGGACATCTCGTACTGTTAATAGACACAGGTGCAGACACCAGTCTAATAAAGACTGATAGTATGTTATCATTCCCTAATGCGCAGCACAGCAAGATAAAATATTTAAGCGAACATTCAGAGGAAGTGTCAAAACGCTTTGCGTAGTCAAGCTCAATGTCGGTGGTACTGAACAACTAGTATGGGATTTCCACATAATAGAAACAAGAGACGGACTTCCTCCGTAATAGATGCAGTGCTGAAAAGCTTATCGATATGCAATGTCAGTGATAAAATTATCAAGACTTTAAGATTCTGCAGAAGAGCTCATACAGTGAGGAATATTAGCAAAGTACGGAGCAGTATTTTTAGTTGGAAAATTTAAAGGGAACCACCAAAAGAGTACGTTAAAAACAAGAGCTATAACAATTAAGAAAATCATATATTATCGACAAATTCACGTGCGCTACGAATTATGTAGTCAAAGCACCTGTTTTAAACATTCTGGAGTAAGATGTAATATGGGAACAGACCTATGACGCGACTCGTTCTGATTTCGCAAATTACGAAGTTAAGAAAGAAGGCGGGGCAAGAAATTTTACGATCCGGGAAAATTCTTGAGATAATAATGACAGGATGAATATATTGCTCAAAGAATTGGGAACATAGGGTACACTATTGTCAATTGTAGAAATAAATCTACACTGGATTGGCGAGAGGATTCTACCAACTGTGTACAGCGTTCCACACATTACTGGGCTATTTTGAGTTGAAACGTATGCCTTTCGGACTCACGGGTGCACCAGTAACTTTCCAGAGACAGATGAATAGTATCGTAATAGGTTGACAAGGTTGGATTGTTTCGTATATTTGATTGATATAGTGTTATACGGAAGAAACTTGGAGAACTACAATAATAGATTAAGCAAAGTTTTGGATCGGCTGAAGGAATATAGTCTCAAATTAAATACCAAGGAACGTGAAGTTTTGCGTCGGGAAATAGCGTATTTAGGACATACGTGTACAGAAAAGGGATGCACTTCCTGATTCGGAAAAGACTGAGTGCGTAAAAAATATTACTCAACCAAAGAATAAGTAAGAGGTGCAGGCTTTCCTGGGTTTAGCGAACTTTTCTAGGCAGTTCGTGGAAAATATGGCAAAGATAACGCTGCCAAAAAATACATTTCTGAATAAAGACACAAAATTCGAACGGACAGTGTCATGTCAGAACGCATTCGAATAGTTGAAGTTGGCTATCACGATGCCACCTATTCTTGTTTACGCAGATTTTGGCGAACCATTCAGATTGACCACAGATGCCAGTGCTGAGACATTAGGGGCAGTATTGTCGCAAGATCAAGAAAGTTGCGATCATATAGAGAGGTCTATAGAGAGGGAAATGCTCGCTATAGTATGGGCAACTCATAACTGCAGATCATATCTCTTGAGGAGAAAATTTACAATCTTTACGGACTACTACCACTAAAGGACGTCATTAATTTGAAGGACCAGACGTCCAGACAAGCACGGTTCGACATTCGACATTGTATACAAGCCGGGCAAGACAAATTTAAATACAGATGTACTAAGCAGAGCACTGGAACTGGAAAAGGTTCTGAGTATCGTCAACAGGAACGACAGAACTAGTCAGTTGAGAAAAAACAAAGCAGTAAGATTGAAGATACATGAACAAGCGGAAAATATAGTGTCACGAGATCACACGAAACAATAAACAAAAACCCTAAGAATAGAAATAGAAAAGATGCAAATAGAATTAAAATTCCTGAGGACCAGATTAGAGGCATTTAACGGCAGTAAAAGCAACAAAAAATATCAGTTTATATACGAGGGATTGATGAAACGTATCGTCACATTGGATAATATACAGACACATGTACAAATAAAGCCCCTAGACGCGAATAAGAATGCGATGTTAAAATTTCAGGAGGGCATAGCCAACCTGAAAGACAAAGCAAAGAAAAAGTCACCTTAGGCAGAGAACAAACCCACCTATGGAAGACCAAACGATGCTAAGGATAAGGAAATTCCGCATAGAGCTGCTGTTCAAGCAAGAGCACAGAAAGAGACTTTAGAGTGGTCTGGGAAAGATTCCGAGGAACAAGTGATCTCAGCAGGCGATAATGGAATTCAAAGATTAACATATGCTGCAAACGAGTCTATAGAACTCACAGATACCAAGGAAATTAAGGGAGTCTTGAAGGACTATCACATGAAGACGTATAGAACATATCCGCAAGGACTATCGACTATGATGATGTCAGATATACGAAAGTTTATTCCTGGGTGTACAAGCAGTCATAGGAACAAAGTTTCTCGGCTAATAAAAATGCTCATGAAGCTCACTGATACTGCAAGTAAACCTTTCGATAAGATATTTATGGTTATAGTAGGCCAGTTTCCGGTGAACATTTCAAGATGATGTGTCTAAGTATTTTATAGCGGTTGCCATGCCGTATGCAGAGGCCACCACAGTAGGAAGCATTTTCGAAATGATAGCGAAACTGGAAGTCATCAGAGTACTAGTGGGAGATAATGGTACCAATTTCATTTAAAATATTTTCCGAAACTTGCAAGTTGCTAAAAGTGAAGAACTCCTTACCATTCACAAATATGCTATGCGAAAATATTGAAATCGTACCCTCATGCTCCAAGCAAAAAACGAAATAAAAAAAATTATAATCAGCAAAATTTTTTACATAAATGAGAACCTCGAGAAAACATGCATATGTACTGCATGTTCATAGTGTATTTTTTTCTAATAAAAATTATAATATAATAATTTCACCAACCACGGTATTGATCGTATGTATGTGTGTCCAGTATATCAACGCGTGTCACATCGACTTCGAATTCTAAAACCGACGTTAACGAACTACGAATAAATTGGACGAGTTAGACGGAACAGGAATAAAGAAGATCGAAATTAATTTTTTGGTATTTTTCTTTCTTGGTTTGTTTAAAATTAATTTTTTTTTTTTTTATCTCGCTTGGAAACCCATAATTGGCGCAGTCGGTAAAGCATATAAAAATATCCTGCGCAAAGTGCTCATCCATCCTGAAGGATATAATTATTTTATGGAAACATACTAATGGCCAGTGACCTTAATGTTTTAATAGATTTAATATAATCTTTTAAAGAAATAGAAATAAGCAAAAACATAACTATTAAAAAAAGTTTTAAAAATAATCCAAACTGCAGCAGCGCTACAATGCCTACATATGCAAACTTTGCTCTACCAGCAACGGAACTCATAAAAGAGGCTTCTAGAACTAAGGCGTATACCGGAGGAAAATAATACGATATAGCATCCTTTATAAAGGAGATCGATATGACACTGCCTTTATTCAAGTACAAGATTCCAAGATGAAATATGAAATTCGAGTTTGATAACGACAAACCACAAGAATTTTCTCCTGTTGCGAATGAAAGTGTTATATTTTAGAAAAAATTTTTGAACAGAGAAGGGGATCAGAACGTTCAATGCCTACGAATCCCTTCAACCAAAGACAAAACTGAAATAAACCAGAGTCGACGGGAGTAGATCACATACGGAGGCCGACGTTCACAGCGGCGCTAAAAGAAATTTTCAATTGCAGCCCCAGAAAAGAATTTACCGATAGTGGAGCTAACTATAGATAATGAATATATCAAATGTCTAATGGACACAGAATCTACAACATCTTTTAGATACAAAAAAGTTGTTGAAATGAAACATAGACCTTACTAACCCTATCTACATTGACACCTTAAGCGATCGAACCAAAATAGATCAGGAAATAATATCCAAACTACCCACAGAATTTAGTGAGGATAATTTGTATGTGCTGGAAAATAAAAAATTTTGGAATAAAGCTTTTGATGGTCTAATCGGACAAAATATATTTAGTCCGATGGGTGCAATTATAAACTTTACAGAAGAAGTTTATAATATTAGGACTAAGTTCGCGAAAAATTGCCCATTCACATGAAATTCAATGTTTGGAACAAAGTGATATAAACCAAGACTGTCTCGAAAAAGACCAAATATGAAAGATGAAGAAAAAAAGTAAATTAATGGAAATAATTTCAGGAAATTCAAGCCTATTCTATAAAGAAGGAGACCATTTAACCCATACTCATGAAGTACAGCATGAAATGTTTGCCACTATAAAACATCCAATCCATGCAAAGGTCTACAGATATCCACAAGTCCATAAAGAAGAGATACAAAGGCAAATAGAAGAAATGCTCGCCAAAGGCATAATAATAGAAAGCAATTCTACTTACAATTCCCCTTTGTGGATAGTGCCCAAAAAAATAGGAAATCAGGCAAAAATAAGTGGCGTATCATCACTGATAATCGCAAATTGAATGAAGTTACCATCAATGAGAAATTCCCAATCCCTAAAATTGAAACAATTTTAGAAAAATTAGGAAAACCCGAATATTTCTCAACTTTGGATTTTGCTAAAGGATTACACCAAGTCTTAATTAAATAAGAGGACAGAAATAAAACTGCCTTTTGAACCCCACTAGGGCACTACGAGTATATAAGAATGCCGTTCTGATTCAAAAATGCCGCGGCAACTTTTCAAACACTAATAAACTCAGTGCTCCGGGAATATATAAATAAAATATGCGTCATTTATCTTGATGATATTACTCATATTCGGTACCACAATTGAAGAACATACAGAAAACACAAAAAAATGTTCGCTAAATTAAGGGAACACAATCTAAAAATTCAAATCGATAAATGCAAATGTTATGCGATGTCTACAGAATACTTAAGACACAATGATATGTCAACGGAGGGCATCAAACCAAAAAAATTAAACATACAAAAAATAGCCCAACAGATTAAATCCTTTCTGGATATGACTGGCTTACTATCGAAAATTTATCAAACCCCAAAATTGCCCAAGGAATGACCAAATATTTATTAAAAAATTCAAAAATAAATTTTAAAAAACTCTATATATATATGCCTTTGAAAAATTAAAACAGCTCTTAATAGACCCACCTATCCTTAAATATCCCGACTTTACAACGATATTTATATTGCCACAGACGCTAGTGATTATGCTATAGGTTCAGTACTCAAGCAGGACCATCATCCCATAAATTATGTCATCTGGACATTAAACGATCATGAGAGAAAATATTCTACAACCGAGAAAGAGTGACTTGCCATAGTATGGTCTGTAAATTTCTTTCGAACTTATATTTATAGAAGACTATTTGATTTATTGACCGATCACCAACTCCTAAATTGGCTCCAAATAAATGATTCATAAATTCCCGTCTTCTACGATGGCTCTTAAGACTTGGAGAATACAACATAAATATTAATTAAATTAAAGGAACGGATAATAATGTAGCGTATTTTCTTAGCCGCATCAACACCGACACTGACGAAATGAATACACTGGGGGAAGGTGTTCAACTGAATGATAATATAAGTACCTTTGCCACAATACATTCTCAAGTAGAAGAGCAGAATGACCATTTTCCCATACTTGATACTGTAGTTAATAGATTAAGTACACAGATAATACTAACTGATCAGAAAGTAAAAGAAATCGAAATTATAGAAGGAAAGTGGAAAATTTATATAAATTCCCATGATATAGAAATAAATTTCATGACTAATATATTCCCTAGATATATTAAAGGGATTCATTCTTAATTGACTGAGCATCAGTTCAACATAGTTCAACAAAAATTAATAGAACTTTTTGGTACGACGCTAAGTTTCTGTAAATGTGCTTTACATGCAAAATATATGAAATCCGAAGAAGAAACATCTAGACAAATAGCGAAATTTCATAAATCGATACTGGACATGCCGGTATAAATGAAAATTACGATAGCCTGAAAAAACTGATTTACTTATAAATTTCAAAATTCTCATCCAGAAATTTATCAACAATTGTGATATTTGCAATGCAGCAAAATACGATAGAAGACAAACAAAATTTTTGACAAAAAACTTACCTTTAAGGATCATTGTAATTATATTAGAAATAATATAGCTGCCAGGCTAAATATAATTAAATACCTTTCTTCTAAGCATAGTCTAATTCACATATTAACACTAGTCAACTTAACAAGGTCAATTATTTTATCAAAAATTGTTTATGGTCTTGCAATTTATGGACACTCTGCGAAAAGAAATATTAAGAGAGTCTGCCCGCCATACCACACTACCGTTCGCAGGAGCATTCGTGCATACCCAACATTGCCTATAAAGTTTATATTAACAGAAGCTGGGCTGCCATCGATCCCTGATCGTGCTATACATAACACGATGAGAGTAATTCCTGAACTCCTCTGCTGCAACAACAAAATCCTTCACCACAATGTCAAAAACAGCATACATTATAAACGTAAGTTCAGTCGTGAATCTACCATTATTAGATGCATCAAGTATGCCAAACAGATGGGTTTCTCAACATCCCCAATTCTAAAAGTCGCCAATAAATCTCCTCCGTGGCACCTCATACCGACGTCATTTCTTCTAAGACTAAATAAATATGACAAACATTCCACAGCCCATACTGTATACCAAAAACTCTTCCTAGAATATTACGAAGAGCTGAAATGTAAACACTGGAAATTTATCTTCACAGATGGGTCTAAATTAGAACACAGCACTTCCCTCGCAGTGGCCGATAACAACGGCAACACCATCGCAGCTGCACATCTTGAGCACTTCTGCTCTGTTTTCACAGCTGAAGCTACCGCGATTTTGAAGGCCGTAGAATTCGCATCATCCACAGAAGGCAAATTCGTGATTTGCACAGCCAGCTACTCAGTTATTTCCGCGCTCCAGAAAGAGTACAACAGTGCTATTAACCCCACAAGAACGAAACCAATCTTTCCTGCATCGAGCTCCTGTATAGAGTTAAAAATATTTGCACGGCGTCGGCTTGGTCACCTCAATGGATCACACCCTGCATCATGTCCATACTGCAACTCTCCGACACTGACCGTAGATCACATCCTCAACGACTGCGCTCATTTGAACCACATCAGATACCAAATATTTCCAAACTTAACCCTTTTAAATTCACTAAAATTTGTGCACTCAGATACCATATGTAAATTATACAATTTTTGTCATCAAACAAACATTTTAAACAGTATATATACTTTAATTAGTGTATAAGCTTTAATTAGTATAAGCGAGCTGAAGGCCCTGACAGCTAGTGCTCCCCTTACAATGTAGAATAATAATTAAGTTATTGTTTTTCAAGTAATAATAATAATAATAATATATTTTTGACATAGCTCTGGCCCATTTTGAGGCCAGAAGGAAATCGTTTAAATCGATAAGAACCAAATGGTGTACTAAAAGTGCACAACTTATTTGCCTTATTATACAATTCTATTTGGTAAATACCATCCTTTAAATCTATTATCCAGTTTCTCCATAATGACAACATTATGAACCCATTTCGCAAGGTTCGTCAACTCGCTCAATTATACCGTCTATTGCCAAATCTTCCAATTTATTCTTTACCGTATCCTGGTATTGCATTTTCCAAAACTTCTAGTTTCTGTTCCGATTTTATTTTTCCGATTCCTTCAAACACCAGGTAATATTTGTTTACGAATTCCGATTTTCCATTACACTCCAAACTGTCTACCGACCAAGAATTGGTTTTATATTTCCATCTGCAATTAGAAAATTCAATAATTTTTTACCTCCTCTTTCACATATTATTGTCACTAGGGCTTCTGGTTTAATGCGAAAACCTCCATATGCCTCCGATATTAACGAAGTTTTCCCCAACCTTATTTTCTGATTTGCATTAATAAATGGAAATACTCGTAAAGGAAAAATGTTTACATATGCCCCAGTAGCTAATTTAAGTCTTACATTGTGATTTTCAATATTAATTATTTGAAGCCACTGCTAATCAACTTTTTTAATATGCTTCTCGACTACAATATTATCAACTATAGTTATTGAATCAATATATAAAACCTCCTCCTGGTCCTCATTCGCCACCGACACCTCATGATTGTTACCTCCGCTACGGCACACCTTTGCAAAATGATACATTGTGATTTTCAATATTAATTATTTCGAGCAACTGCTCATACACTTTTTTAATATGCTTCTCGAATACAATATTATCAACAATAGTTATTGAATCAATATATAAAACCTGCTCCTGGTCCTCATTCGCCACCGACACCTGTGACGAGCAAAATTATTGACTAATTTTGTTCGCACAATAATTCCCCAAAGCAATAGTCACTGCGAGAATGGACCGCCAGCATCACTCGCGTGCGAAGAAGTTTGAGTGCTAACCAATCACCTTGCGCGGCCCCATCAACACTTAATGTGAATTCTTAGAATACCTTCGCACCAATAGAAACCACGGCGAAAGCGGGAGCGCATGAAATGCACAAAATAATAAACGTTGGTCAATAAATCACATGCAAATGGTACCAACAACTACGCAAGCGGAATGTCAACAGCAGCATTGGTAAAGCCAAGCCAGCCGCTTGCGTAAGACAAGGAAAAGGAATTGCATGTGAATTATACCAACACGAATGCGCCGACAGACTTGGCGAACTCAAGCCAGCCGTGTGCACTGATCGACAACAACAACAACACTGCAAGCAGGTTTCAATTAATCCGTCGTTAATTACAACAACACGACTCGGTAGAATTTACCGAGTGCGTTAGCTCGGGAAATAGAACGACAACAACACGAGGAACGAATGAAAAGAAAAAGAGACAACGACATAACAATCGTTGTGCAGACAAGTTGCGCGGACATCACACAAAGGAGAAACGCACAAATAGTTTTCAAACGCTGGTGGATAATTGAATTAATATTAACCACCAGCAGAAGAAAATCATGCGTACAATAACAACAACAGGGCGTGCAACAACAACAACAGGGCGTGCAACAACAACTACAGGGCGTGCAACAGCAACGACGGGCCGCTGCAACTACTACGCGCTTGACAACAGCCGGACTTTTCCAGGAAGACGCTGAGGGTCGCCTAAGGTCAAGAGGAAAACACCAACAATGCCTTGGCCTTAGCAGCAGGAAGCGGTAGTCGGAGCACCGGCCAGCGGGACTGGAACAACAACTAGAAGTTCAACAGGTGGCTATAAAAGCGCCTGCAACCGGGCATACGCTCTTCTTTTTTTTCCCTGCTAAGACATCGCGTAAGTAAGTACTGAAGAAACTTTGCCGCATAGACGCCACGAGACTAGGAAACATTACCAACGGACACACACACACACAAGCGCTGCATTTACTACGAGTGTTGGACTTTAATCCACTCTCATAATAAACCAGAGTTTGTTTGTCAGCGTTAGAAGCGGTGGAAGTGGTTTGTCAATCCACCACCGTTGAAACGAAAGACTAAAGGCACAGACTGAGACATTAAGAAGAACTGAGTTTGCTACGAACGCTGGGTTTTTCAATCCGCCTTCATAGAAAACCAGGACTTGCTTCTCAGAGTCAAACCGGTGGAAGTGGTTTTTCAATCCACCACCGTCGAGACTGGAGACAGGACGGCACAGCACCAATTTCAGGAGCGGCCTTCATAAAGCCCATCATTTCTATGTAATAACGTGTAAGCCTAGTGATAAGCGTAAATATTAAATAAAGAAAACTTAAAATACAACTACTGAGTAATTTCCTGTAACGACCCCTGGAGCCGCTGAGTTTTACCCCAGCTATAAATTTGAGTCGTTACACACCTAATGAATGTTACCTCCGCTACGGCACACTTTACATTCTCCCGCACTTGTCACACTTCTTTCCAAAAGCCGCACAACTTCCTTTTTTGTGCTCATAGCCACAACAACCACAAGATGAGTTTCTTGCCTCCCTCCTCCTGGCTTCATTTGAATTCTGAAATTGATTGCTCCTTCTGACCTTTTTTCCCCCTCTAAATCTTGCTTCTATTGCCACTGTTGCTTTCACAGTTCCGATTTGAATCTCCCTTGCCAGCTCCGACGTTTGCTCATACAATTGCCTTTCATACCACGTTCTCCAATGACAGATCTGACAAGCGAATCAATTGCTCCTGCTGCTCCGAATGAAGTTCTTGTTCACTTGTGCTTCCACCAGTAATATTATATAAGCCCCGTACCTCCGAATAACGAGCTCACTGAGCTCAAGGACATGTTTAAACAATTCATGTCACAAATGCTTAACATGTTGAACATTATTTCAACATTGTTAGTCAATATTATTGGACAAAACAAATAATAAGTTAGAAATAGTAATATGGAACGCAAATGGGCTCCTACAAACAAAAGAGAACTCGACCAATTCATAAATGATAATTCTATTGACGTGATGCTCATATCTGAAACCCACTTTACCAGTATGAGCTCCTTTAAAATCCCGAACTTTAAAGTATACCACACAAACCATCCAGATACCAAGGCTCGCGACGGATCAGCTATTATATATAAACAAACAATAAAATGTACAGCTACAAACAAAACCCTATTCAGGCAACGGCAATACAAATAATAGAAGCATTTGGACTAATAGTAATTTCATCCCTATACTGCCCACCAAAGCGCTAACTGTGTCTTCAAATGTGGTTGTGTCAGCTGCTATGTCTGAAAAGGATAAAAGCGTAGTTGGAAAAAAATTAATTGTGGTAGCCCCGATGAAAGCGGTATTTTTCTCGATATTCTCAGCCGATACAACGGAGGACGACATACGATTCCATATCGAATCTGGTCTTCCCACATCTTCTAAAGTTAACTTTAAAATTTTTAAGTTTAAATTTGTTAGGTATACCTCATCTTTCAAAATTATGGTACCTACAGACTTGTTTGAAACTGTTGTTGACCCAAAATTGTGGCCTCTAAATGCAGTGGTGCGTGAATATGAGTCACGATCACATCATAAACTTTCAACACTTACTGCAAAACCAGCTTCAAAAAACTAAACACCATTACTGATCTGTTATTGTTATACCAAAACGTACGGGGTTTAAATACAAAGCTTACAATCGTTTTGCTAGCCAGTTCTGCTTTCGTACATGATGCAATTGCATTTTCGGAAACATGGCTTCGCCCATGTACCCTTTCGTCAAAGGTTTTTGCTCCTAATTTCATTGTATATAGGAAAAACTGGGCCTCTGTTTCTTCAATGTCTACTCAAGGCGGGGAGGTTCTTATTGCAGTAAATACGGCCCTGTTCTCGGAAGAATTAGAACTATTGGAAGATGTTAATATTGAAATATGTTGCGTTCAAATCAGAGTGGCAAACGTGAATATTTATGTGCCCTGTTCGTAAATACCACCGCGATCTTCTCCGGAAATATACCAGCTTCACTTAGAGGTTATCTCCTTATTGGCTAAGAAACTAAAGCCAATTTGCCAACTCTGTGTTGGGGACATTCAAGTCCCCATTAGACTACGATACCATTTTCAAATGATACTGAGTTTATAAACTTTATTTTCAATTTAGGCCTCTCGCAGATAAATTCAATCTATAATAAGATGGGTAGACGTTTTGATCTGGTGTTTGTGGAAGAAATGGAATTTATTTCAATCTCCTCTGTTGATCCTTTGGTGTTGCCTGAAAACCCTCACCAACCAACATTGGAAATGTCTGCCTGATTGCCTTTAATAATGTCAAGTTGTGTAGATCATTTTCATTATAAGCGGGCTGATTTGAATAAATTGAAGGAGTTGTTCAATCGTACAGACTGATCTGCTCTCTTGGAGATACCCTCTTCTCAGTCACCATGCGAGATTAATAGTGTAGTGGTTTTGTTTAACCGGACCTTATTAGATGCATTCGAGCAATGTATTTCTAAACGTCTGGGTGCTGCTTCTTCCTCCCCAATTTGTTTACTGATAGGCTCCGCAGGCTACGTAACTTAAAAGTTAAATATTATCGTAAATACAAATTTTCTTTTAAGGTAGCCGATTTTAAGTCCTATTTATATATTAGATATAAGTACCAAAATCTTTGCAAATCCGCTTATGATACCTATTTGACTAAAGTTAAATTCAACTTAAAAGTTGATCCTAAATAATTCTGGAACTTTAGAAATTCAAAACGTAAGACTAGTTCGCTTCCATCTTCGATAAAGTATAATGATAATGTCTCCAGTGATGATTTGGGTATCTGTAATCTTTCCGCTTTCTTTAAGTCCAACTACTCTACTGGAGAATATAAAATGACCGATTATCCTTTCTCTATAAAACCCCCCATATTGAACCAACCTATTATTGATGACGACATTGTGCTCAAGCATTTTTCTCAGCTGAAATTATCTTTTATCCAGGCCCCGACTTAATTCCTTCTTTTTTTCTTATGCAGTGTTGTATCGAGCTTGTCTCACCGATTACTCTGGTGCTTTTCTTATATATGGTAATTTTCCTGATATGTGGAAATAGTCATATATTTTACCGCTGCATAAATCGGGCAGTAAATCTGCAATATCCAATTACCGTGGGATATGCTCATACGTTTATGAGTTCCCAACAGCATGGATTCCTGCCTGGAAAGTCAACTGTCAATAATCTGCTGGAGTTTTCTTGCCGCGTGATAGATGGCTTTGCTAAGGGTATGAAAACAGACGTTATTTATATTGACTTCAGTAAGGCATTTGACGTAGTAAAATTCTCCTCCTTAAACTCTCTAGGTTTGCCTTCCCACCATTACTTTTAAAATGGATAACATCATATTTGTCACAGCGTACCCAATAGGTGTTATGTAACAGACTATTATCTGATTCATATCCTGCGTCTTCTGGCGTACCGCAAGGTCCTTCGTCCATTACTATTTTAAATTTTTATGAACGACCTCCTTTCGCATATATCCCATTGCAACATTCTTATGTTTGCTGATGACGTACAAATTTTTCATGCATTTAATAACCCTAATAAATCGCAGAGGCTTCAAGACGATTTAAATGTTCTTGGTGACTGGTGCAACATAAAGTGTATGCAACTAAACTACAAGAAATGATAACATATGTGTTTTTCCAGATCATCCCACTCTACTCAGCCTTACTTCATTGTCAATCAACCATTGTTATCCGTTGATATGTGCGACTTAGGTGTGACCTTTGGCCAAAAACTTACTTTTGGTAAACACGTTGCAACTATAGTTAACAAAGTTTCTCTGACTCTAGGTTTCATAAAACGCTGGGCAAAGAAATTCAATGGCCCCTTTATTACGAAACTTCTGTACACTTCCTTGGTACGCCCATCATTAGAATACGCAAGTGTTGTTTGATGTCCTAGATATGCCTGTTATTCAGATGCATTGAATCAGTTCAAAAGCGGTTTTTATTGTTTTGCTTACATTTAAACCCCGTAGAACTATGCTTAATTGCTGTTTTGTGTTTAAATTTATGAGTGGTGAAATAAAAAGTGGTTTTTTGCTTAGCATTCTCCACTTTAATGCTCCTGCAAGAAGAACAAGGAATTTGAATCCCTTGTATCTCCATCCTTGTAATCGGAACTATTTAGATTTTGCGCCGTTTTGTACTGTGTGTTATGATTTCAATTTAGTTTCGGAGGTTATTTGTTTGAATGAATTCAAGCATATGTTGAAATCGAAAATAACACTTTTTCTTTAAAACCACCAGTAGTTCTCTTTGTATATATTTGCATATCTGTTTAATACACTTCCTAAATCGCTATCAGGTCTTTGATCTCACACTCTTGGGTGGTGCGTACCCCCTTTTGTCTTTTTGAAGATTTCCCCTCCCTATGGAAAAAAGGACACTATCATCACCTCACAATATAACGATTTCAAGGATCACAAATACCAAAGGGAGAAATCTACTTAACGCAATCAAATTTAATAACTGTAAGCATACTAGCACAGGCGATCCCAATTATTGGCCATCCAATCTAAACAAAACTCCAGTCCTAATTGAATTCTCCATCATTAAAATTATTGATGTAAAAAGTATGGTAACTAAATCGTGCTTCGAACTTTTTTCAGACCACTCACCAATCATTATAGAATACTCAAATAGCCCACAATTAGTTTTACCAGCACTACACTTGTACAATGAAAAAACAGACTGGAAATCATTGAGAGAAATGGTTCAGCAAAAATTGTGTCTCAACATTGGCCTCAAAACAACTGACAATCTTGAATGTGTCATTATCCACCTAAATGACGTAATGACATTGAAGAAGCCTTTGATAATATCTCGCATCAGGCAATTGGAAGAGCACTCCGCAGGAAAAATACAGAGACAGCCATAACTCGCTGGGTGAGTTCTATGCTTCAAACGAGAATAATAGAGATAAATGCGGGCGATACCGCAATAGAAGTGCTCTGCAAAAAAGGGTGCCCGCAGGGTGGAGTACTTTCCCCACTCATGTGGAGCCTAGTGGTAGATGAACTACTTGATTTGCTGCAGCACAACGGCATCACCTGTGAGGGAGAAGCCGACGGCATTATAATAATAGCAAGAGGTAAATTTGAAAGCACTCTTTGGGACATAATAGAGAGTGGACTCTTTATTACTCAAGAATGATGCACTTCAGTGGGACTGAACACTGAACCTGTTGGGGTATTGTCCTTGTTTGACGGGGGACGTCCTTCTGCTGTGCGCGTGTATCTGAAAACCCTAAATCACTCTTTGGAAAAATCACTACATTACACTTTTAGTTTTTAAATCACAAGCCTTTATTTCTTAGAATACTAACTCTTATATACAATTTACAATTCACAATTACAATACAAAAACTGACCTTTCTGGTGTTCCAGTTTCGCACCTGTTAATTGGAGTCAGTTGGTCAAGCCAACTGACCTACGCCATTCTGAAATGTTGATGGTGCATTCTAACTTTCAATGCCCTTCGGTGGCTCGACTGCAAAACTGTAGCACCCTAAAAGTTTACATAATAAATATTACATAGGTAATATTAATTCTAAATACTCACACCCTAAAAATATGTGCTTTCTTAACTAACTTTAACACATGCTAATCACACAGAATGTGTGCCATCTGTTAGGAGTCGATGATGTGAGACACTACGCGCAGGCAGCTTGATTCTAACTCACAACATCCCTCCCCTCTTTCTAAAAGAAGTTAGTGCAACTAACTTCTAATGAAGCTTCACAGTATTTTTCTCTTTTCTGCACTTGAAACAATCTGTGCTTTTTCTTAAAGCTTTAGTGCATATGTATAATTTTTCTTTTTTTTCAAATTCGCCTTATTTGGGTTCTATTATTCTATTCTTTTCTTTTTACTTTTGTATTCTTTTTTTTCTTTTCTCTTATTACTTCTTTTTTTATAGTTTTTTCTTTTTTGTTTTATTTTGTTATTTTATTTCTATTTTTTTTATATTCCCCTTTTTATATTCAGTCTTTCATCGACTCTTTTCTCACTGGCGTATATACAAACAAAATTACAAACTAATTACATATTTAGCTACGCTTCTTATAAATATGGTCCTCTGCAATTGTTGGTCCTGGTAACGTCCGTCCTGCGAGAGTGAAGTCCCTCGATGAACTCTGCATACCCCTCCCTTCTCTCTGGATCGCTACGTACAAAGATGTTATTGGTTGGCGATCTGGTTTGCCATTAAAACTTTGCTTTTAGTGGCCTTCTCCTTTCCATTTATATAGTGTGCCCCACGGCTGTAGGTGGTACTGCCTCTGCTTATAGTATTCAACTTGTAAAAAACATTTGGAGTACATGAGAGATTACAATACACCTTCTTACTTTGCAGCAATGCGTTTTATGGTGGAAGTGTTTCTCTTGCGCTCCCTCATAATGGTATTTGACATCGTTTGGCTTTGATGTGGAGACAATCGGTATTTCTCTGAGACACACATTTAATTATGTAATTTGTGTACTCTGATCGGTAACCAGTCTCTGTGTCCTCTTGTATTAAATCATATTTCATATGTAAATCACATTTCATGTGTTCATACTCTAGATTGGACATACACTTCAATGAAGCAATTAACTTCCGTGAGCCAAATTTCCTCTGCTTATTATATTTGGTGGTGGTTTCAGTCACCCTCCTTAAGCTTTTACCCATCTTCAACTTATTCAAAATCGATTTTGTTGAGATTGTGATACACTGGGTGGACATTGTAATATAAAACTGTCCAATGCAAAATATGACTCCGCAAGGAAACTTGTTTATTTTTCGTTGCTTGTCAATAACTCATCCACAACGCGTTCAAATGCTGCGGCCATATCCCGTTTCGCAAAATTTTAATTACTTCCGTCGCCATTCATCCCCAATCGAATATGTTGGTATCCTTGGGGTCACAAACCATAGATAACTGCCAAAAATCTCTGTTTTTCAAAAACGCATCTTTCCGAATACTACGTTGGTCTTTTAGTCCGCACCGTCTTCCGATATCCGCTGTTCCCGGAACTTCCTGCTTCGCTTCACATCATCAGAGCTATTTAGAGAACACCTATAATAATTTTCTTAATTTTCTAGTATACATTTTAGTTTGGTATTTCTTCTATGTTAAATTTTTGTCAAACATTTCATAAGTCAATTTAATAAATGAATTTAAAACTTATATAATATTTAAATAAATACACTATATGTACTATATATACTCAATTTCATAAATGAATTTAAAACTTATATAATATTTAAATAAATACACTATATGTACTATATATACTCAATTTCATAAATGAATTTAAAACTTATATAATATTTAAATAAATACACTATATGTACTATATATACTCTTGGGTATAATTTTCCAATTTAGTATGATTTTTGTTTTTTTTTATTATAACACTTATTTCATTACAAATTTATATTTTAAATAATTAATTTTTGTAACTCTAATTATTTTCTAAACTACTTTTGTTTCTAATGTGAACTTTGCACAGATTATAATTTTTTTAATTTTAACTTTTCTTAAACATACGCTATTCCTGAATATATAAACAAAAAACAATATTTCTACAACATGCTTATTCTATAATTGAATGCTATATCATTCAATTTGCGTCCACTCGTCTTTTGCCCCTACATTCTTGGATTCGCTACTACATCCTAGAGGAAAAGAGGACCGGACTATGTGTTTTCATAGCCATATAGGGCATTAGTTTCGCTTCGATTAATTTTTCGTGCTCTTTTTCAACACGTGAGTTATCACTCATTTCAGTTTTGAACCAATTCATTGGTCCTCCGACTAAAACCAAATTATATAAAATAATCCCGTTTGTGTCAAAACTTTGTCCATTGCATGACTATATCTTTCATCGCATACAATTACTTTTTATTTAAATTTACTTCTGGCCTGATATGTATATATCCATTAACGATTATATTTTCCATCCTGTAATTAGCTCGTATATGAATACATACATACATTCAAGGCGCTTTAAATTACCTAGAATTAATTGCTTATTTTCCCAATCAACCTATACATTTTTTTTATATCCCAACATATACATTTATTCAAATTTCCATACTCTAATTTCCTAATCAATAAACAGTTAAAACCTATGTACGAGTATATCTACATAAAGCCTGCTGCAGTATCTGCAAATTTCCAATTCCTAATCATATGTCCCTACATACTTACTTATATGGCCATACCCATTCCTATAACTAGAAACTTACTTCTTTAAATATTCCCTCGTATATTCATTCTGTACATTATACAGTTACATACATATATATTTACTTCACCAACGGTGCCGGCGCTACTGCTTTCATTTCATTAACCGCCGTATGTATGTATGTACATATTTGAAGTTAAGTTTTATATTACTTACCCACGACTGTCTTACTATTTTATTTTATTTTTTTAAATACGTGCAATGAAGCCGTTTATTATTATTTAATATGTAAAAAAATATACATATTTTTCTCTACTGTCTTCATTCGGCAATAGTGCTTAATAAGCAGATTTTCATTACGTCAATTTTACTTGCCAGAGTTTAAGCGGCACACTTTTACTGGCATTGACTCTGAAAATCGGCGCTGCGTGTGTTATTTGATACAAACACGTACATGTTTACATTGTTACTCTTGCGTTAACATTTGTAAAACACATGTCTTTAGTCGCGTGGTCTAATGTGGAATAATTTCAACAAATTATTATGTAGCTTTTTATTTTTGCCCTTAATCGTTACTACTGTTGTAACTGGGCTTCGGATCTCTGCTACTACATACGGACCTATCCATACAGGTGACAATTTGTTTCTCCTAGCCTGATTCTTCATGAGTACTTGATCACCCACGTTAAAAACTACTGGGTTTAGTACCTTGTTATAGGCTTCCCTGGCTACTCGTTTAGCACAGTCCTGGTTTTTTCTGACCAACTCGTGCGCTCGCTGTAGCTGATACTTTTGCACTTTATTCGGGTCATCAGCATTGTACACTGGCGCACATTTGCGCTTCAGATTTGCTGGCTTATTGAAATCAAACCCGTAGAGCGTCCTGAACGGAGTTTGCTTCGTTGATACATGTACCGTATTATTGTGTACATGCATTGCAGTGGTTAACCATTGATCCCAATTCGAGCCGTCTTCTTTGGCAAAACTGCGCAAGTACTCGGCCAGAGGTCGATGACTACGTTCCAATGAGCCATTCGCCTGTGGATGATATGGTGTTATGTGCAACTTCTTCATTCCCAGCATTTTACAAGTTTCTGAGAATAATTTCGATACAAAATTGGAACCATTGTCGGTTATCAAAACCTTAGGTATGTTGTACCGTGCTATAATTTCATCAAAGAATGCCTTGGCCACCGTACCTGCTTCAGCATCGGGTATAGCCACGCACGCCATATACATTGAGAAATCATCTTGGAACGTCAATATGTACTTGTTTCCCGAAACTGTCTCAGGTAGAATACCTACAATATCCATATGAACTTTATCAAATGGCTGTTTTGGTGTGTCAGTTAACACCATTGGCATCCTTGAACTCTTGCTGGCCTGGCACTTTGGGCAACTCTTTACATATTTTTTTATGTCTTTGAGCATACCTTTCCATCCGTATACTCACCTAATTCTGTCATGGGTTTTCCAGTATCCCTGGTGCCCACCTAGAGGTGAATCATGGAAACCCTTTAACACAGCCTCGATATCCTTTAGATTCTCCAGCCATTCCACACTACTGGCTCTTTGTTCATTAACAGCGTCACCTGCATTGCTAACATCTCTTGTTGCATCAATTTTATCCTCTTGAATTCTCTCGGCCTTCTTTTTATCTGACCGTGCCTTGGCCCTCGTTTGCACTACTGATACCCTCTGTGCCTGCGGTACTCTGCTGAGTGCATCCGCATTCAGATTCTTTTTCCCAGGTTTGTATATGATTTCAAAATCATAGTCAGACAATTTGTGTCTGAACTTAGCTAGCCTAGACGTTTGGTCTTTCAAATTGGCTATGCCTCTCAACGGCTGGTGATCAGTGTATATCTTAAATGGGCGTCCTAGCAGATATGCCCTAAAATTCTTCGTAGCCCACACTATGGCTAGGAATTCCTTCTCTATTGTGGAGTATCTTTTCTCCGTATCGCTAAGCGCCCTGCTTGCGAATGCTATTGGTCGGTCATTACCGACTTCCCCTTGTGACAATACTGCCCCTAATGCTTCATTGCTAGCATCAGTGGTCAACAAAAAAGTTTGCTCAAAATCAGGGTACGCCAAAATTGGTGGCGAGCTAATTATTTCCTTTAGTCTCTCGAATGCTTGCTGACAGCTCTCTGTCCATTCGAACTTTGCCTCTTTTCGTAGCAAGTTATTCACTGGCAACGCAATTCCAGCTAGTCCTTCTACGAACTTTCTATAATAGTTCACTAGTCCTAGGAATGCTTGCACTTCCTTTCTGTTTCTCAGAATCGCAATATTTTTAACGCATTCCACCTTCTGCGGGTCAGGCAGTGCTCCTGCTTCTGAGCAACGATGGCATAAATAAACCACCTCTCTTCGCAAAAATTGACACTTCTCCGTGTTCAATTTCAAATTGTGTTCTCGTAATTTCTGGAGCACCTTGCACAAGCGTTGCGAATGCTGCTGCAAGTTCTTCCCATAAATTACAATATCATCCAATTATGTTATCTTCTAAAATTCCCTGCACTTGCCTATTTACCTCATCTTTGTGAGCTTGTGGCAATCTGTACTGTTTCTGGTTAATTGGTGCTTGATCCACTCTAGTAGGTATTTCATGCTCTACCTCTGGTGTATATGTCAACTGGTCTCCTTCCAGCAAAAATATGTCATGGAATGACGCACAAATAGCTTCTATTGATGCCTTCTCTTCTGAATTTACGCTTGGGTCTAACTTCAGTGATTCTAGCACTCTTTCTCATTCTTTTTCTTATATCAACTTGTTTAATCTGATTTACCGATCTATAATTCGGTTCCTTAAAATTATCGTAACTAGTGAACTTGGGCCTAAAATCCTCATCAGGTAGTCCTTTTCCGATGCGTTGAGTACGCAAGCGTACACCTTACCCTTGTCAACGTGCGTTATGGTTTCTCCCATATATACGCCCTCCGCTAGCTGCTGCTTGTGCAAAACAACAGTCCTAAGTTTCGAATTTACATGCATACTAACTACTCTGGTTGACCTTCCGTTTACTACCTCCATACCACACTTCTTAACCCTAGTCACGGTTCCTTCCTGCCATGACATTAATGGAAAAGTAAGGATTATATGCTTATTGTTATCATAGAATGATAACTACCTGTCGAGCGCATCCAGTATGGTGCGTCCCCAAAGATTATCGCGGCCAATTATCCCATCAGCCGGGATACCTTTCCTATCCACTTCCACTGCGTGCACTCTAAAACTCATACCCTTATATGTTTGGGACGTAAATACTTCCATCTCTGTTCACGACAGCGGCGGTGAACATGTCCTGTCTATTTTCCAACGTGTGTACCTCACCTAACCCAGCCGTACTCCGTTCCACGAGAACTTGTGCTTTAATCGCTTCTTCTACTAATTCCTCCAGAGATCCTGTTCTGCTATTCAGCATATGAATCTTTAGAACCGAGTTCAATCAGCGGAGCCCCACAACGAAAGTTGTCAACACCGACTCGTCAACTTCGTGTAATAACGCTGTATCTCCAATGCCATTGTACTTATTCCTGATTATTTCCTGGACCATCATCTGAAGTGACTCTAAACGCCTGGCAAAGGCACGTATGTCTTCACTTGCCAGCTGCTTCCCGATTCTTATTTCTTGGGTTATGGCCTCCAAAGTTCTCTCCTTCAGATAAGTTCTCCTTATAAGACCGTAAAGCTCGTCCACACTGGCGAATTGCTTTGGCAACACAAGGTTGTACGCGTCTCCAAATAACCTTTGCTTAACACAGTCGAAGAAATCCTGCAACTCATCAGGGCTTATGCTTCGCTTTGCAAGCTCACAACCTTGAATGAATCTGTTAACTTCTGACCGTAAATCCTCTGAAGCTGCACCAGAAAACACAGGTACTAGCCTGGCCACTGTCTTTGAAATCTCCTCTATACCCATTTTGCGTATTTTTGTTTTATTTATGACCGGTAAGACTTGAGCGCTATCTTTATGGGCTTTTCCTAGATTCACTTCTCCCGGATCTGAGAGGTAATTGACCAATGACCGACTCAAACTCATTAGTCTTCGAACGTTTGTTCGTACAGGCGAAATACTGTCCACAGTATTGGGACTTTCCTGTACCGTTACTGCTTCTGGCTGTTTTGGCGGATATCCCTGATTTTCGTTATTTATCGGGCTTCCCGGAGAAAAAGGCTCGACAACGATTTCAGATGCGCCAAACAAAAATTCAGCTTGCCTTTCTTCATTAAGTACTAATTTTGGCTTTACCACGCGGCTTATCCCTTCTGGTGTTAAATATTCCGGCCAACGTACTTCCGGAGGCAATGTCAATACTGTCTGCGTAAATCCAGCTGATGCTGATTTTGATCTCTCCCTATTCAGTGAGGTCTTATTGGTCCTCTTTTTAATTCCGCACACTCCTTTTCCAACAGCGATGCTGCTTCCTCTGTCTCCGTCAATCTCCGAGAAAGTTCCTTTACCCTATTCTCGAGATACTCTTTTTGTGCTCTCAAATCTTCTATTTTCTCATGAAATTTGAACAACTTTTCTTCTGTCTTTTTGGATTGCCGTTAAGGCTTGATCCGCTACTTCTAATGGTGACACAGCTCCTCCGGCGTTCGCTTGCCTCCACAATTCCTGAGCTTCTTCCCTGCTCGTACTCGCTTCGAACTGGTCAACTATTTTCCCAGTAAACAGTTTCACCTCTGACTGTATTGATTTCAATCTGTTCCTTATTTCCTCGTCTGGCGAAACCAAACTCACAATCTCTTGTCCTAGTCCCTCTAATTCAGAACTAAATGTATCTGCCCATTCGTTGATCACACTATTTATGTAGTCTGCATAATTTTCCGCAAAATATTTTCCCTTGCCGTACTCAACTGCGTGAGGCAACAACAGTCCGTGATTATTGTTGAACTCTTTCCCCAGATTTTGCAACTGTGTTATTCGCTTGCGGTAATACACGTTGTCCTTACGTAACCTGCCATCTTTCTTAAAATTACGGACCAATTTTTCAATCGCCTCTCCAATTTGCTCCTGCATCAGCAGTAATCCTTTCGCTTCCTTCGTCATATCCCAAATGCCAGAACAGATGGCGTATCCCAATTACAAATAAAAATCCAATAGTTGTTAAAACTTGTTCAAATATTTTATTCTATCTTACTTAATGATTCAAAACAGAGTTATTAAAAAAAATATTCCACCTTAAATTCTATCTTTATATACATATTCTGCTATACTTGTTTTCCATCACAAAGTTCCGCTGTCTACCGGCGTCCATTAAGTCCTTCCATCAATGCAAATTGGTCCTTGACTTTCTCACAGATACTCCTTGTTTTCCTCACATGTATCCCCATATTCAATCACCAACTTTAATACTCCCAAAAATCCTCCCAATTGGCAAAAACCGAAATTGGATTTACAGGCAAAGAATGTCTTGATTCATTCCCGGAAATTTGAATCCATATCTAATAAAAAAAAACCCGTAACGTATGTGCCACGTAATAATAGCATTTGAATGTTTTCTTCAACATTACTACGCAAATTGTAGTTTTGGAACTACACAAACTTTGATGCAACAACACGTGTTGTCTGCACCTCTTCACCTAATACCCTAAACTCAAAATGCCAAATATTTAAATCAATCTTTATTTTGATTTCAAGACAATATAAATTGAATTATATAAATGTCCCTACCGACAAACAAACACAAATCCCCTATCATAACCGTACGAACCCTATACCGTGGCACGTTCTTTCCGAACCAAACCAACCGGTATACACAAGTTCGCAATTCTATACCGCAAAAACCGTGAATTAGCAGACACGTCCCACATCCCCCGAGAATGCTGAAACAAGAGGTAAGAAAAAATATGAGCCTAATCGCAGTGAAATAAACCTATACAACCTGACCAAAAAAAAGTTTTTCTTTTGAATTGACCTATTGTCACCTAACCGCAGCGGCTATTCAGCCCCGATGCTGCTTCTTCTGCATGACCGGCGTAAAAGCGCCCACACGGCCACCGAGGAATCGTCGACAAAATGCACTTAAATACTAAAGTATCCTAATATAACCATACTCACCAATATCCTTGCTCCCTCCATTGAACTCCTTTGAGATGGTTATCCTAATGGTTTCCTGTTGGTGGATTCCCGCGTAGAAATGCTCTTTTCCTGGCACTCGACGTTGGATCCTACCGGCTGCGCAAAAATGTTGGGGTATTGTCCTTGTTTGACGGGGGCGTCCTTCTGCTGTGCGCGTGTATCTGAAAACCCTAAATCACTCTTTGGAAAAATCACTACATTACACTTTTAGTTTTTAAATCACAAGCCTTAATTTCTTAGAATACTAACTCTTATATACTATTTACAATTCACAATTACAATACAAAAACTGACCTTTCTGGTGTTCCAGTTTTGCACCTGTTAATTGGTGTCAGTTGGTCAACCCAACTGACCTACGCCATTCTGAAATGTTGATGGTGCATTCTAACTTTCAATGCCCTTCGGTGGCTCGACTGCAAAACTGTAGCACCCTGAAAGTTTGCATAATAAATATTACATAGGTAATATTAATTCTAAATACTCGCACCCTAAAAATATCTGCTTTCTTAAGTAACTTTAACACATGCTAATCACACAGAATGTGTGGCAACTGTTAGGAGTCGATGATATGAGACACTACGCGCAGGCAGCTTGATTCTAACTCACAACAAACCCCACAAAAACAACCATTGACCCGTTCAATCGGAAAGAGAAATTGCCGCATATGCATCCAATCAAACTCCGAAATGTGGAGATTAGTTTGTCAAGGGAGGCTAAATATCTAGGAATAATACTAGATTCCAAACTTCTCTGGAAAGCCCATGCGGATTTTGTAACAAGTAAGGCAATCAAAGCATTAATGGTGTGTAGAAGTTTAGCTGGGAAGACATGGGGTTGCAAACTTTACATTCTGAAATGGTTGGACACAATGATAGTTAGGCCGGTTCTAACATATGGAGCAGTGGCATGCGCTCAAAGAACCGAATTGCTCACCATGAAGAACACTTTTAACAAAGTACAACGACTAGCATGCATATGTATTACAGGAGCTATGAAAACGTGTCCCACAGCAGCAATGGAAACACTTTTAGATCTTACTCCGCTACATATTATAGATATTATAAAATCGTCAAGGCAGGCGCTGGCCGCGAGAAAATTTGTAGTAGTAAATAACGAGACAGCATCGTTGCCACTAAACCCCTCGTGCACCTACCTAGAGACGATATGAACAAAATATGTAGCTTTGAGAAACGCTTCACAGTTGTACTTGGGAACAAGAAGGAATGGAATCTCTTCAAGATATCCTAAAAGATCATGCCATCAAGTCGTTCACAGATGGTTCAAAAACAGAATAAGGGATAGGAGCCGGTATGCTTGGGGCGAGGGGGAAATCACGCATCATATTTCAGGCAGAGATACATGCAATTCACCTTTGTGCTATCTTTAACTTTCGACGTAACATTGTGGGACAAGACATTGCTATCATGTCTGACAGTCAAGCAGCTATACAAGCACTTAATTCAAATGAGATTCATTCTTAACTCATATGAGAATGCATAGAGCTTTTAAATAAGTTATGGAGCCTCAATAAACTCTCCATAATATGGGTCCCGGGACACACTGGGATCCCTGGAAGTGAAAAAACGGATAGTCTTGCCAGGAATAGGATAGCCACACCTTTTATTGGGCCTAAACAATTCTTTGGCTTAGGGGCAAATCACATAACAGATAAATTAAGATAGGAGGAAAAATCCAGAAGATCACGCTAGTGGGCCTCACTATCAAAACTTAGACAATCCAAGGTCATGATTGGAGACTACAACTCAAAACGTGCAGCTTTATTTCTACAGTTAAGCAAAAACTATTTAAAAACTCTGACAGGTTACCTCACAGGCCAGTGTCGTTTAAGAAGCCACCTCATGAAACTGGGGCTCTCACCAGTAAACAAGTGTAGGTTCTGCACGAAAGCAGAAGAAACACCAGAGCACCTTCTAATGAATTGCGAAGCCTTAGTTCGCAGTAGGAAGAAATATCTGGGGAATTACTGGCCCGAGGGCAGAGACATTAGAACAATGAACCCCAATTCAGTACTAAGCTTCCTTAGAACTGTTGGACTAATAAAAGACCTTCAATAGGTACATGTAGGAGAAGTACACTAGATCAAATTGGTCGAGATACCTTTTCCTTCTTTATTTCATTCATTCATTCGTTCAAATGACGTAATACATGAAGCCAGTACGAGATACGCGCCAGCAATAAAACAAAAAGAAACACGGATAAACACTCTTATATGCATAACAAAGAAGATTAAAGAAAAGCGTAAAATTAGACAAACATGGCAAAGAACAAGATTTCAAGCGGACAAAACTAAGTTAAATAAAGTGAGAAAGAACTCAAAGAAATGCTTAAAATATACGACAACAAGTAAACCTGCAACAGGTTGATAAATCTTACTGCAACACAATCGACAAATTACAAAATGGAAACATACCAGTAAACTTAAAAACGCAACTAGTCATTGATAAAACTAGACCGAATGGTTTGAGTGTTTGTAGAGAACTAACTTTATTAATAGTATACATATGTTTGTACATGTAGCATGTGTGTACTTAAGTAAAGAAGTATTGGAAGTAAATACAGTAGAAGTATTGGAGGTAAACACAGTGGGATATAATGTGATAAATATTCTTAACACTCCCACTTTTAACATACATTTCATTTTAATTTCAAAATTTTAAATCAAAAATAAAGTCTTTTCCTTTTCTTTTTAGGATTCATTAATATCTTATTTTTTTTTTTTTAATTCAATAATATTCATGAGTTGTCTAAAACGCACAAATTTTTCTTTTACTAAGGGCTTTGTAAAAATATCTGCCACTTGCTGATTTGATGAAACATAATTAATATTAAACAGATTGTTTTCATATTCTTCTCTAATAAAATTAAATTTTACATCAATATGTTTTGTTCGCTTATGATATTCTGGATTTTTAATTAATAGAATAGCTCCTTGATTGTCCATATTCAGATTAGTCTCTGGGTATTCGTCAGGAAGTATATCACGTAAAAGTTGTTTTATCCACATAAGCTCTTTGACGGCCTGGCAGCTTGCCACAAATTCAGATTCGGTAGTAGACAATGCAACGCAGCGTTGTCTCTGTGATGCCCATGCAATGCACGTTGAACCCATCATAATAACAAGTCCACTGGTTGATTTTCTTGTAGTGACGTCACCAGCATAGTCGGCATCGCTAAAACAATTTAAAATAAAGGAATCTTTTGTTGGAAAAAGTATACCATACCCTTTTGTGCCATTCAAATATTTGAAAATTCGCTTTACGACATTCACATGTGCATTTTTCCGGTTTTCCAGGTATCTGCTAGCGTACCCAACGGTAAAACTTATGTCTGGTCTCGTTGCTAGCGTTAAATACATCAAACTACCAACCGCCTGTCTATACGGATAGCTCGAAACTGCTGCACCATCAGCTAATGTTAGCCCAGTTGTCAAAATATCGCAGGGCGTACTAACTGGATCGGCTTGATCCATGTTGAACTTCTTCATTAACTTTTCTGCGTAACCATGTTGGTTTACATGTAGACTGCCATCTGCCAACTGTCGAATTTCTAGTCCAAGGAAATGTCTAGCCTCGAACACTTTGCTGCTGAATGAATGCTTTAGGAATGCTAAAAGCTTATATATGTCTGCCTCATCTTCTGCCGCAACTAGCCCATCATCGATGTAAATAGCCATTAGCAATCTTTTGGCACCAGCTTTGTTAGTGAAGACGCAATTATCAGCTTTACTTGCCACCAGACTGAATTTTTTAAGCATTGTTGAAAAAGTCTTATTCCAACATCTTGAGGCTTGTTTTAATCCATATAAACTTTTCAGCAATTTACAAACTCGCCCCGTGTTGTCTGAATATCCTTCAGGTTGATGAACGTAAATATCTTCCTGGATGTCACCATACAAAAAAGCTGTTTTGATGTCAAACTGCTTCAATTTCAATTGTTCCGTTGCCGCTATACAAAGGATAGCCCTTATCGACGTAAACTTGGCCACAGGACTAAAAGTCTCCAAATAATCAATCCCGTATTCCTGAGTAAATCCACGAGCTACTAATCTTGCTTTGTATCGTTTTTCTTCATTTTCAGTAGTATCTTTTGGTAGTTCAGTCAAAAACCACGTTTTGTTGCCATTGAGTGAATTGATTTCCTCATCCATTGCCTGTTTCCATTCTTTGGCTTCTTTGCAGCTTCTTGCTTGCTGATAATTCGTTGGGGATTGGCTGCTCGCCACAAAAAGGTGTCCCTCAGCTACAAATGCGTTAGGCGATTTAGATTGGTTATGCTGGTTACCGTTGTTTACGTCGAGATTTGTCGATTTACTACGTAGTCTGTCACTTATAAAACTTAGCTCAGGTTCAGGTCTTTGTTCAGCACCCGGCACGTCGATATCTGAGAATGGAAGACTTTCACAGAATACCTCATCATCACTGTTCTCCAAAGATTCTGATTGTTGATGCTGTATACCATTCGCCATTTCTTCATTTTGTTCTGCATCCTCAGTAGATAAATCCATCACAGCTTCTGGTGATTTTCCAAATTCATTTTTGAATGCGACGTCTCAAGAAATTTCCACCTTGTTTGTTCTTGAATTGTATACTCTCAATCCCTTAATATCGTCTGCATATCCAACGAATATTCCTTTCTGGGATTTAGCATCCCATTTCAATCGCTTTTGCTTCGGTACATGAATAAATGCCTCCGTGACGAAAACGTGCAAATTGTCTATTTTAGGTTGCTTACCAAACCACAGCTCAAAAGGTGTTATTCCTTTTTGCGAACTAGTTCCTGTTCTGTTTAATACGTATACAGCACAATTAACCGCCTCCGCCCAAAACTTTTTGTCCAGATTCTTAGCATATATCATTGTTCTTGCTAATTCAACAATAGTACGCATTTCACGTTCAGCAGATCCATTTTGTTCTGGATTATATGGCACCGTTTTGTGATGAGTTATACAATTTTTTCTCAGTAGTGAATCCACATTTTTGTTTATAAATTCAAGTCCATTATCCGAACGAGGTATTTTGATTTTTCGACCCGTTTCAAGTTGAACGTCGCCAATGTATCGTTCCAAGTACTTTAAGACTTCACTTTTTTCTTCAATAAAATATACTTTTCGATAATGCGCGAAATCATCTTTTAGCAAAAGAAAGTATTTCGATCCACCAACTGAAATCTTCTCCATCGGTCCACAGACATCCGCATGAACAATTTCTCCAACATCTGATGTTTTGCTCTTACTGATTGGAAAGGGCGTTCGATGCTGTTTTCCTAAAACACAAGCATCACAAAAATTATCGTCTTCATCGAAATAAGGCATGCCAATTTTTTTAAGAAATCGTTTACAGTGATCTAAGTTTTGATGCGCCAATTTGTTGTGCCATTCACTTATAGGACGTACATTACTTTTCGTATAGTATACAAAATTATCAACTTGGTTTGATGGTAAATCAATTTTAATAATCAGTTTGTAAAATTTATCAACGCGAACTCCCACTAGCACTGCAGTTCCATTCTTTAAGAAAACATATCGTTGATGATTCGATGTCATTTGAAGCCCTTTATCCACCGCGCTAATTGTCGAAAATAAATTCAAACGAAGCTCTGGTACATACAACACATTAGCTAAATGATTGCATATCCATTTGTTGTTGTTGTACGATTTTATGTTGATCGCACCCCTGCCATAAGCTTTAATAGTGTTGTTGTTGCCCAAACGAATATCCATAGCCACATCAAATGGCTGGTAAGAGACAAACCAGTTTTTGTTTTTCGTCATGTGGTCGCTTGCGCCCGAATCCACATACCATTCGTCTTTTTCGTCTATGCTTTTTGCCGCCTCCGCTTCACACACAAATGCACTGCCTTTCATTTGATCTTCACCAGTTTGGTTCTTTCTTGCTTTACAGTTACGTTTCCAGTGCCCTGGCTTTTTGCAATAAAAACATCTTCCAGACTTACCATCTGCATTGTTATTGTTGTTTTCAAAGTTTTGTGAGTGTGCCTTTTGTTTTGCAAAAAGAGCATTGCCGCTATCCATGCCCTTGCCTAAGGTCTTCATACGAACTTCTTCTAGCACAAGTCTTGCTGCTAAATTTTCTAACGTCTGTTGCTCAGGGCTTGTCGACTCCCATGCACTGTAAAAATGAGAGAAACTCGAAGGAAGAGTCATCAATATTTTTGTTATTACCATTGATGATGAAACAGCTTCACCAACATCTTTCAACTGCGACACAAGCGATTCCAGCTTTGAAATATGTAAAGCAACATCATCCTCAGGGTATTTTTCAAAATTGTAGAATTTTTGTTGTAGCCTGTGTACAGTCGACGCGGATTTACCTTCGTACACGTTTTCAAGTTTTTACCACATTTCTTTTGCTGTCTTGCAATTCATTATATGCTGAAGTGGTTGCTGTCCAACTGACAATACGATAATTTGTTGAGCCTTGCTATCACTTCTCAACCACTTCGCATCCCATACCACGCCCCTGGGTTCACCTACAGTTTTATTATCAGCTCCTATGCCGGCATTTGTACCCGCAGCTACCGTGATTGGTTCATCAGATATACACTGCCACAAGTCACCTGCGTTCAGAATTACCTTAATCTGAAAACGCCACATATTCCATTGGTCAGCTCTTTCTAATTTTTCACTTCTTGCCAAATTGCTTTCCATGTTGTTGTTTTTTAATTTAAATTTATTAAATAACAATTATCAAAAACTTTACGTTCTGTCCAGATAATTTCCAAAAAAAAACTTTACTCTAACTTTACTTTCGTGTCTGGGTCCATAACCTGATAAAACTAGACCGAATGGTTTGAGTGTTTGTAGAGAACTAACTTTATTAATAGTATACATATGTTTGTATATGTAGCATGTGTGTACTTAAGTAAAGAAGTATTGGAAGTAAATACAGTAGAAGTATTGGAGGTAAACACAGTGGGATATAATGTGATAAATATTCTTAACAGTCATCAACTAACAATCTAAAAAACTAACAACTTCAGGACTACAACTAACGAAGATAAACCAAAGCTCTGCATAGCCGTTTACCTTGATATAGCAAAAGCTTTTGATAGTGTCTGGAATGAAGGCCTACTTGCCAAGCTAAAGCGATTTCTACCACTAAACAAGCTTTATATGTCCAATTAAATGATGCTAGCTCACAATTGCTTAAAGCAAATGCTGACGTCCCTCAAGGTAGTGTACAAGGACCAATTTTGTACCTGATATCCCCAAGCCAAATGACAACGCCGCTATGATTGCAACATTTGCGGACGATACTGTCATTCTTAACTCGAATAATTGCAGTGCAAAAGCGACTACCACCCTCCAAAAATTTTTTGACAAATTAATGGATCCGTTTAGCTATTGGAATAAATGAAGACAAAAAGAAATTACATAGCGATACCCCTAAAAATTAACAAAAATTAATTAATATTAAAAGATAACAAAGTGACATGGAAGCAACACACTCTTAAAAAACGTGAGCAAACGATACTGGCTCCTAGGAAAAAAGTCGAAACTAACAACCCACAATAAACTACTAATATATAAACAAATTTTAATACCAATCTGGACCTATAGGCTACAAATATGGGGCACCGCCAACAAAACGAATGTGGAAATTATCCAAAGGTTTAAAAACAAAATATTACAGACAATTTTAAATGCTCCATGGTAAGTACCAAACAACGTAATACATCGTGATCTAAAAATTCCACTGGTTAGCGAGGAGATAAGAATTATTTGTTAGATATAAAAATAAACTTCTCTCGTACCGTAATAATGAACTAAGCTATATAGTTGAAAAAGAAAACACCACCAGACGACGGTTAAGACACTCCAGCCATCAGACTTATGAGCTATATTTTAAACTAATACGAGTATATACTATCTACTCTTAAATATGTATTTACGAAAGCAATAAATATAATGTAGTGCATGTGCATTATTGCGTACCAACGTACTGTAGCACAAAAACTACCCACGCCAACAATACACATCCAAACCAAACCAATGCATAAAACACACCCATCGGCTGCCGGGACGGGAGGCGCTTTCCGGTTTTTTCTTTATCCAGCTTTCTAGCTGAAACCCTAATTTGGCCGTTTTGTAAAAATTCTTTTTTTTGCAACCAATAACGAATGTTGTTGTCGAAATCATATAATTCTGCCACGTTAGTCTTTAAAAAAAGAATTTGAATCGTCTGCTCGATATTTTTTTTTTGTGTTTTTGATGAATTCCACTTTTTTCTGAGAGACATAGTTTCACTTATAGGAAATATTTCAGTTTCGTTGCATGTCTGCAGTTTAGCTTTTACGCAACATATATTTTTTAATTTAAGTTTCAATTTATTTTCCTTCTAATTGCACAACTTTCCTACTATTTAATTTTTTTTTTTTTTGGAATCTTCCCAAACCTAACCTATCCTTAATTTACAAAATATACGAAAACTATTGAAGTTCAGCTACGACCAGACAACTGACAATCCAAAGATTCTAAGCAAGCCGTTTTTTCTTTACTTAAATTCTTTTTTCGCTTTTTTCTATTTTTCTCGGTGTTTTCCGCTATTCCACAATTGACCATTTTAGCGGTCAAGCCGGTCTGACAGGCTGATAGCTTAGCTAGGAAGTCAAACCTGGAAAACTCTTCCGGGATTAAGACAGTCCAAAGCTCTTCTGGGAGATTTTCATCCTAAATAGGCTAAGGATTTAATAATTATTCCTCGGAGTAAATTAAGATTCATCACAGGCATTTTAAGCGGACATTGTAGACTGAACTACCATATGAACAAGTTGGGTATATCTTCAGGTGGCATCTGTCGATTCTGTGGAGAAAGTGGCGAAACTTCACTCCACCTGACCACAGACTGCGGACCATTAGCACACAATAGACTCAGGTGTTTTGGAGAATATATCTTAGATATATATATTTTTTTTTTTTTTATTTCTTCCTCTATATATTACAATCTATAACAATTATATTAAGTAATATTTTGTGCAGGTTTGGATTGAATATGCTCTTTTTGCCAATACCAACAGAACTTCTTTTATTTATTTGTTTATTAAATTTTCTCTATTTATCCATCATTTTATTTATGTATATAATTAATTATTTATTTTATTATTGTTATGTATTTATTTTTTTTTAAACCTTCCTGTAAGTTCGGCAGGGGTAATTCGCTTCAATCTTCTTGGAGTTGCACCCTCCGTGTCTGCTGCACTACGCAGTTCCAGGTTTTGGTGGCCTCTCAGTCGGTGTATATGTTTGGTGCTGCATTTTGTGATTGTGTCCGTGATGGTTTCAATTTGTAGGTCACGGTGTATAACCTCGTTCGGTATATACCAATCAGCATTTGTAATTGTTCGTAGTATTCTTGACTGCATTCGTTGTATTAAATTTAAGTTTGATATGCTAGCTGTGCCCCATATCTCGATTCCATATTTCCAGATAGGTGCTATTATTGTCTTGTATATTATTAGTTTGTTGTAGAGAGATAGTCTAGATGCTCGTCCAAGTAGCCACCTTAATTGTCGGTACTTATTTTTTGCATCGTTTCGCTTGTGAATGATGTGCTGCTTCCAAGTCAATTTTTCGTCTATGATTATTCCAAGATATTTTGCAGCAGAGTGAGTTTTTATTTTTTTGCCCTTTATAGCAAGGCTGTATTTTGTCGATTTTCTGTTTGTATATACAACTTGTACAGTTTTGTCTTTATTTATCTCTATTCCCCATAAGTCACACCATGCTACTACATTGTCCAATATATGTTGCATTGTATTTGTTGCCTTTTTTTCGTCATTATGTGATGCCATTAAAACTGTGTCGTCTGCGAATGTTGCTATCATCGCATTGCTTTTCGTTGGAATTGGTATATCTGCTGTGAATATTAAGTATAGTAGAGGTCCTAATACGCTGCCTTGTGGTACTCCAGCTGTCATTGGTAGGATGTCTGAGCAATCCTCGTCATATTTTATGTAGAATTTTCGTTCGCTTATATAGCTCTTTAAAATGTCATAATATTTTTGTGGAAATATTCGCTTAAGTTTATATAGAAGTCCTTTGTGCCACACCTTGTCGAATGCTTTTGCAATGTCCAAGTATACAGCTACGCAGTATTTTTTCTTGTCTATACTTTCAAGGATTTTGTTTACAACCCTGTGGACCTGTTGCACAGTTGAGTGTTGTCTTCTAAATCCAAACTGATGGCTGGGTATTAAATTTTTTGTTGTTAAGATTGGCTCTAATCTGTCCTGTAGTATCCTTTCAAATACTTTCGATAGTATTGGCAATAGACTGATAGGTCGGTAAGAAGTTGTTTTGGTGGCATCTTCTCCTGGCTTGCTGATGGCTGTTATCTGTGCAACTTTCCATAAGCGAGAGAAATACTTAGTTTCTAGCATGCAGTTAAATATATTTCGGATATATATTATAGCTATATCAGGTATTTCTTTTAGCATTTTCCCGCTTATCAGATCTTATCCTGGCGCCTTTTGTCTTTTATATTTTTAATTTTGTTTTTGATTTCTGCTACTGATGTCTTTTTTGTTTTGGATTGCGGGATATTTATTACATTGTCAAGATGAGTGGTTTGATTGTCCATTTCGCTTGTAAATATTTCAAAGAAATGTTTGGCCAGTGTGCTGGCTTTGTCTTTACTTGTTTTCGCCCATGTACCGGTTTGTGTTTTGATAGGAGGTTTGTGTATTATTGCACCAGTGAGTTTTTTCGTAGCCTTCCAAAGAGAGTAATTTGTTGATGTGGTCGTTCCCAAGTTCAGCATATGTTTTTCTAGTTCCTTTTCTCTGTTTTTCTGAAGTAAAATTTTTAATTCATTTGTTGCTTTGTTTAGGTTGCGTTTATCTTCCGGATTCCTAGTGATTTGCCATGTTTTCCGGAGCTTCCTTTTCCATTTAATTGTTCCCTTGATGAACGCTGGTGTAGTGTCCGTATTTGCTAACGTTAGCTTTGGTGTTGAAGCTGTGATTGCTTCGAAAAAAGTCTTGTCTCTATTGATCCGAATAATGTCATTAGGATTGGGGAGTGGTCTGAGGATAATTCTAAACATGATTTAATAGTTAGCTGTTTATGAAGAATATTTTTTGTGATGCAGAAATCTATTAAATCTGGTTGTTTTTTTGTGTCTGTTGGCCAATATGTTGGTTCACCAGTGCTAATGAATCGACAATTACTATATCGTATAGCTTTAAGTAACTCGCGTCCTTTTGCGTTTGTCAACCTTGATCCCCATAAAACATTTTTAGCGTTATAGGCACGCACCTCCGGCTAAATAGCGATTCCCCAGTTTTTTTAAATAGTCTAGATATTGTTCTTTTGTGTTGTTATATTTTGGTGGACAATAGACAGCATATACTACGATTTGTCCTTTCGAGTCATTTAGTGCTATTGTGGTTGCTTGAAGGTTTTCTTTTTTATATGCGTCAAGTTCAATGTAATTCATATTTTTTTTTATAATGATCGCCGTTCCACCGTGAGATTTGTTGTCAGGATGATTTGTGTAATGGATGTCAAAGTTAGGGAATTTAACATATGTTTTGTCTGTAGCATGTGTTTCCGAGATTAGCATCACATCTATTGAATTATTTATTAGGAAAGTCTTTAGTTCTAGTTCATGGCGCGACAGTCCATTTGCATTCCATTTTGCCAAATTTATTTTATTTACTGCCCTTCATCTATTTTGCATACAAGCATAGTTACTACGTTCATCATACTGGTCATTTGATCTTAGATATGAGCAAGATCCCTCACCTTGTTTCCTCCAAAATATATGAATTCCTTTCGAAAATTAACCTGACAGAAGATTTATAGATGACACTATCCTCATCTTTCAAATAAATAGGGGTATCACAATAGATCTTTCAGGTCGCAGTGTATAGCACCCTCAAATTTATCTATCTATCTATCCACTATAGAAGAAGAAATCGTAGAATTAATACTTGAATCGCCTGCAAAATCATCAGAACATACTTGCAAGAAGTCTACTCCAGTAGAATTCTGCTTCACGTCTAAAGAAACCATGTTTCTAAACTTATTTACAAACTAGTCTGTAATAAGTATCTATATTAAACTTTATTGCCCTTTTCTTTTTAAAATTATAATTAATTAATATATATGAATACACTAGTAGAACCCAACTAGCTCCAAGCAATACGACAAGAAGAAATACGATAAGAACGTGGACCGTTTCTGCTATTTGGGCTGCATGCTTGACAAAAGTGGCGGCTCATCTGCTGACGTCACTAACCGATTAGCCAAGGGTAAACAAGCTTTTGGAGATCGAGTATCATTTCCCGCCGCACCAAACTAAACATTTTCAACTCGAACGTTAAATCAGCCTTGCTATACGATGCGAGGCTTGGAATGCGGCCAAAAAAGATATACAAGCAGTGCAGGTCTTTATCAACAAATGCCTCCGCCAAATTCTTAAAATATTTTGGCCAAACACGATCACAAACGCCCGGCTATGGTCTTTGTCAGAACAACTTCCCATCAAAAAGGAAATCCTGAAACGTAAATGGAGCTGGATTGGACATACGTTACGTAAACTACATGACGACATTGCCAAAAGAGCCATAATGTGGAACCCTCAGGACAGCAGACACAGAGGCCGCCCTGCATACACCTAGAGAAGGCAGATTGACACGGAATTAGAGAGCTCCCAGCTAAATTGGAATGAATTTAAAAGACGTGCGAATGATAGAGTAGATTGGAATAATTTTGTAACGGCCCTTTGTTCCATAATGGACTAACAGGAATAATATATATATATATATATATATATATATATATATATATATATATATATATATATATATATATATATATATATATATATATAATAATAATAATAATAATAGGCAAATAGCATATTTAATACATTAGTTTTAAGATTTGATAACTTATTGTTAGTTTCCAATGGAGTAAGATACAATTAACAAATAAATGGTTTAATAAAAAAAAAGAATAAGTTACGTGTTTTAATTAAAATTCATACCTATGGACTCTGATGAGTCCTTTCAATATTACTCTAAATTTTAGGTTGACAAATCATAATGCTGTAGATTGCGTAGGTAAAATGTAATGGTTTAATAAAAAAAATACGTTAGGTGTTTTAATTAAAATTCATACCTATGGACTTTGATGAGTCCTTTCAATATTACTCTAAATTTTAGGTTGACAAATCGTAATGCTGTAGTTTGCGTAGTCAGCGAAGGTACTCTGTGGCGATACTTCTCCCTGTAAGCGTAACGTACGTTATAGGGCTGTGTGGTTCAGTCAAAAAACGATTGAAAGCCAGATGATCTCACTGAGTCTCTATGTCTCGGTATCATAAGTGTCTCACCAGATGTTCTCACTAAGTATCTAAGTTCGTAAAGCAGGTGTCTGGATTAGAGTTGTTGCTGGCCAGAATGTCGGTGTTCAAAGAAGAGACCAACTGATTGGGCTGCATGGCTTATATAGCCGAAGCGACTACAGTGACCAGTGCATGTTGTTGTTTGGCAGGCCACCGTTGTCGGTTGTGGTTCCACTTCCGTCGCTCGGCTTCGTTTACTGCTAAGGCCACGCTGGTTGTTGTTGTGGCCACTTGACTTTGGGCCACCTTCAACTTGTGTTGATCAGTCACCTGGCTGCAGCGGTTTCCAGCGGTCAAAACGGCACAAAATCATATGATTCTTATTGTTGTAATTATTTAAATGGTTCAATTTAAACTTGTGCTAGAATATAATTTTTCTTGCTTTTCTTTCTGCTATGTGCTTATTAGCAGTCGGCTTTTAGATTTGACACCGAAGCAGTAAACGTGTGCGTAGGATTTGAATTTAGAATTTGTGATTTTGAAAATGAGAATTATTATATTGCGAAAAATGTTATGCAAGTCTCTCCTGCGTCCACTTTTTATGCAAAATTCAATTATTCCTTGTTGAAAGCTAACAAAAGCATAAAAATTCCATTCCCACTGAGATGGAGAAATGGGAGCTAGGCGAGTAGCGACAAAGATAAAGCCTTAGCGTTTGCTTATCATCTGGAAAAAGTATTTCAAACTAATTCTGGGACCAATGATTTCGTAATTCCACCTCTGGTCACCCAAAAAAAGTATAACCCAAATAAAGTTAAGGCAAAGGAAGTAAAGTGCACTTTTCAAAATAATTTCCACTTGAAAAAATGTTCAGGCTACGATTCAATTACTACCACACTACGATACTGCCATACTGACGATACTGCCATAAAAATCCGAAAATTGCATCGAGAGATTTTAGTGACCACTTCAAACTAATTGAGTTCCGGCTTCCGGCGGTCACATTTACTCTTCGTAAGGATAATTGCCCTAAGACCACATTAAATAGTGTATCTATTCCACAAGCTAATGAAGTAACCTACCTAGGGATCAATCTCGATCGTAGACTGACTTGGCGATAGCAAATCGAAGCAAAACGTACGCAAATGAAATTGAATGCACAAGGAATCATTTGGTTACTTAATAAAAATCAAAACTGTGCCTAGAACACAAATTTTAATTGTATAAGGCAAACATAAAGGAAATGCTAGCTCATCTAATATTGAATTAATACAGCGAGCACAATCGAAAATTCTTCGAACTATTATAAGCTCCCCCTGATACATTTAAAACGATAACATCCACAGCGATCTACTACCACTGGTAAAAACTGAGCTAATTAAGTGTAAAAATTCAAACTAAAATACACACACGGTTATGTAGGCAAGACTGAAATCATTTAATTGAATTGTCCTCACTAGTTTGAACTGTTATAATTAAAAATACTATAATGAGCCGAAGAAAGGCTGATTACCAAGCAGGGTTTTTATATCATTTTATCTTGAATAACATTTTCGATTACAATTTCGATTATTCTAATCTGTTTATATCTAGCCCCTTTCGCTTAAAACTAAACTGAAATTCCACTGAAATACAAACAATTGATTCACCAATGACTGCACGCTAGGATTCTAATTACATTAGGATACATTACACATGTCAAGTGTTACAGTGTCGGTTTAATATTATTATTTTTTTATATAAATTTATATTCTTAAATTTTTTATCTAATTTTTTTAATTTTAGTATTCTCATATTAGAACATTGTATCTTTTTAGCATATTGTTATGCATTTTCTTCTCCATGCCGTTTATTAATATGAATGAGTTTACCCGTCTTGCTTTGAAATTCTATACGGACCATGGACTTTGAGACTTTTTGCGATTACCTAATTTTACCAATATTAAGTCTCCTATGGTTGCATTAAGTGCATTTTCATTTGTTTTCCTTTGAATGCTTCTTTTCTTTTTCACAACTTCGACCAGTTCCCTAGCTTTGTTTACAGACGTTCTGATTCTCAATTTCAGTTCATTTGCATAATTTTCAATATCATAAGTTGCTTCTCTTGTTTCAATTATGTCGCTAGGTAAGTGTGGCATTTTATCAAACACTAACTCATATGGTGAGTAACCGGTAACGACATGCGGCGTCGTATTGTAAGCAAAATTGTAAAATGAGACCATTTGTCCCACTCGTTATCGTTTGCGAAGTCAACATGAATTCATTAAGAGTGAGGTGATTGCCCAGTGATTCATGATGATAAGGAGTTGAAAATATTTGATTTATTTTAAGACCTTTACACACATTTTTTATTAGTTCGTTTACGAACTCTGTATCCTTGTCTGATTTAAAATTTTTGATATTACCATACTTGAGAATGAATAGGTCCACAAGAGTTTTAACTACAGTGTCGGCATCTTTGCTTTCCATGGAGTATACTATCACAAATATTCTCAATTCGCACTACACTGTCAAAATATATCTGTACCCATTAGATACAGTTTCAAAACTAGCCGTTGGAATGTCTGTGATAACCATTTGTTCTTTAGTATGTAATATTTGTTTATTCTCAGCGCAATGTTTACAATTTGTGACAAAATTTGTCACCATTTTTCCGATATTCTTCCAAATGTATTTTTGTTTCAATTTTAATTGGGTTTGCTACACCCAAATGCCCTCCGTAGGTTAGGTTAGGTTAATGTGGCAGCCAGTTCAAGGACCAGCTCACTCAGACCACCATGGGTCCATTGTGATACCACCGCGCCACAACGCACCTCCAATTCACTCGTCGAACCATTTTGAAGCCCTAATAAAGCGCAGGATTTGTTTGATCTTCGCGCTAGACACCTCTGTAAGAGAGCTAAAAGCGTATTTGCCTAAAGAGTACGCTCTGCTTCTGGCCAGAGCGGGGCAACTACAGAGCGGGGCAAGCACAGTCTCCTCCTCCTCCTCATCCCCACAGCTTCTGCAGTATTCATGAGAGAATACTCCCAGCCTGAGAGCATGTCTGCCGAAAAGCCAGTGACCAGTTATACATGCCACGACCTTAGAGATATTCTCTCTCGGCAGGGCAAGCAAGTCTCTAGTTTTCCTACTATTAAGTTCCGGCCACATTAGCCTAGTCGTTAAGCAAGTGCCCTCTTGTGCCCAAGACCCATTGGTCTCACGCACGACCCTATCCTTCAGCATCAGTTTACAGGTGGCAATAGGTATTCCAATTTCACATCTGTCCATGCCTAAAGGAAGGTTGGTACCCCGTCTGGCTAAGTCATCAGCCCTACAGTTTCCCGCAATATCTCTATGCCCCGGAACCCATATAAGGCGTACCTTGAAAGCGGTACTGATATCATTTAGGGCTGCTCGGCAGTCCTGAGCAACCTTTGATTTCAGTGCCACCGAATTCATTGACAAGATGGCCGCCTGGCTATCCGAGTAGATATTTATAATATTTCTTGTTACGGCATGTCTATTTAAGTAGACGGCTACCTTCTTTATGGCTAGGACCTCTGCTTGATAAACACTGCAGTGGTCGGGGAGACGGAAAGAAAGATCCAGTCCCAATTCTTGTGAGAAAACTCCAAAACCGACTCTATCGTCAAGTTTGGATCCGTCAGTGTAGAAATTAAGTTCCACCCTTCTCCATGGCATTGGTGTTTGCCACTCTCTTCTAGACGGAATATATGTCTGGAAGTGCCTATCGAAGTTGAGATTAGGTATAGAGTGGTCAATGTGTTGGATAGAACTACTCCAGGTATGCGCAATAGTCGAGTGACCAATCTGCCGATCATGCCATAACGCCGCACATTTCAGCCTTAGTGCTGATGTGGCGGCCACTTGTTTCCCTACCAGCTCTAATGTAGGTAGGTTGAGTATTACTTCTAAAGCTTTAGTAGGCGTGGTCCTTAAGGCACCAGAGATACATAAAAAAGCCGTTCTTTGGACCTTGCTCAGAAGCTTAAAATAGCTTTGTTTCTGAGTGGCTGGCCACCATACCAGTATTCCATATAGCAATATGGGTCTGACCGCCGAAATGTATAGCCAGTGCATAATTCGTGGGGATAGCCCCCACCTGATTCCGACCGCTTTTTTACATGTGTACAAAGCAATATTGGCCTTCCTGACTCTTTCTTCAATATTGGGTTTCCAGGTAAGTTTTCTATCTACTACTAGTCCCAAATATCTAACTGTCTCCTTCATCGGAATTTCCACACCTTTGTATGTTAGCGGGGAGACCTCAGGAGATCTATTTTTCTTAGAAAAGAGGATTAATTCCATTTTCTCAAAATCCTAATCCCCTTCTTCCCGTCCAACCAGTAAGCGTGGCCATGCTAGAGCGCGAAATATCCATAAGAGTGTTTGGATATTTCCCTCTGATCACAATTGCCAAGTCATCAGCGTAGGCGACGACATGGCAACCCTCCCTCTCTAAGGCTAGCAGTAATGAATTTACCGCCAAATTCCAGAGCAGGGGGGAGAGAACTCCTCCCTGAGGAGTGCCTCTGCAGACCTGTCTGCTTAAGGTGTGGGAACCTAAGCTGGCAGTTACCCTTCTACTGACGAGTATCATTTCTACCATCGCTACCATATTAGGATCGACGCCCAGAGCTTCTAACGCTCCCGTAATGGCGTTCGCATTTATGTTGTTGAAAGCGCCTTCTATGTCAATGAACGCCGCTAGTGCGAAATCTTTCTGCTGGATGGCTTTTTCCACTATACCAATAAGTACGTGTAACGCCGTCTCTGTCGATTTGCCCTTCGTGTATGCATGTTGTGCCGAGGAGATTCTACCAGTTGGTATAGCTTCCCGTAAGTGTGCATCCATCACTCTCTCCAGTGTTTTTAGGAGGAAAGACGTGAGACTGATTGGTCTGAAGTCTTTAGGATTTACATGAGAGGATCTGCCTGCCTTGGGTATGAAGGAAACCTTCGTTTCTCTCCATCTCAGCGGAATATAGCCCATGTTTAGACAGCTTCTCATTGCAGTCACATCCCAGGGCGTAATTATATCCCGTGATTGTTGCAGTTCAGCTGGATAGATTCCATCCGGACCCGGAGATTTATATGGACCAAAGGTGTTAATGGCCCACTGAACTTTCTCGACTGTAACTATCGCATTCCCTATCTCAGACTGCCTGCCCCTAGGTGTCGGGTTATCACCCTCCACTGTGCTACTGCCTGGAAAATGCGTATCTAAGAGAAGAGTCAAAGATTCCTCACTCGATTCACTCCACACATCACCCGGACCTTTAAGGTAGCCCAGGTTGTGTGGTGTCCTCGCTAGGATTCTTCTTAGTCTAGCTGCTTCCGTTGTTTCTTCCACATCCCTACAATAGTTTTGCCAGGACTGTCGCTGCGCAATTCTGGTTGCTTTTTTGTATATTTTTAGCTCAGCCTTGTAGGCTTCCCAGTCCGCGGGCAGACCCGAAGTTTTAGCCCTGTTAAATAGCCGCCTGTTGGACTTCCAGAGAAGGCCTAGATCCATTGACCACCAAGGTGGTTTGTCCTTGCCTCTCAGTTTTACAACCGGGCACCCGGCTGTCAGTGAACTATTCAGGGCCGTGGTTACCTGATTGATCAGCCCGTCTAATTCCACAGGGTCTGTGGGATCAGACGGGGGATTTATTGGCAGCGAGGCCCTGAGAGTTTTCCTATACTTCCCCCAGTCCGTTCTCCGTATATTTCTAAAGGTCTTAACTGGAGCTCGTGGGAAGTTCACTTCGTATTCTATATAGCGATGGTCAGAGTAGGAATTTTCATTCGACACTCTCCATCTTTTTATATTGTTAGCGAAGTTATCGAAGGTCAGGGTAATATCTAACACTTCCCTTCTATTTTGTGTTATAAACGTCGGCTCTGAGCCTAAATTTACCTCACTAAGCTTATTCTCTATAATGAAGTCTAAAACTGACTCACCTCTTGCGTTAGTGTTTGAACTTCCCCACAAAGTGTTGTGTGCGTTTACGTCACTGGAGACAACCAAGTTCCTTTTGGCTGCGGCTGCCTCCATGACCAATGTCCGAACCTCCTCTGGTGGAGCGACCTTGTCGTGAGGCATATATGCGGAGGCTACCCAGAGACTGCTATTTTGCAGCTCAATGCTTGCCGCCACCGTATCGCCATTACTTAACTGTGGGAGCAAACAATTTTAATGTTATCCTTTGCAACTATACAAGCACGAGGCTTACCTGTGCTCTGAGCGGCTATCATCTTGAAGCCTCTCATCTTCAAACCGCAGATTTTGTTGCCGCATATCCGGAACCCAGGCGGACCATCAAGTTCGCAGAGGCGAGTTTACAATGGTAGAGGTTGATTTGGATCAGCTTCATAAGAATCTGTCTTTCTTACCTCCACCATCGTAACGTCCGCGTCCTCCTCTTGTTCGGTGTAGTCAAGCAGGTCGTCCTCCTCAAAGAGCTGCCCGATCCCGGTCAGCTGCTCTGAGTCGGTCGACCTTTGGCTGCTGGACAACCATTCTACACCACCGCCAGCCTCGCTAGCCTTGTCACCCTCTATCTCCTCCGGCTCCAAAACTTGCTCGTCGCTGCGGTAGATCCGGACGGTCGCGTCAACGAACCCGAACCTGACTACCCCGTTTCTCTCTGCCAGTGGGGCAAGGGACTCAGCGTTGAGTATCAGCAACACCTGCCTCCTTCCTTCCACTGGCTCCTCGAGCTTCGCTACCTTCCAGTTATGGGTTGGCAGCTCCCTGTTGCACGATCTAAAGATCGCCTCTATTCTCTCCGGTTCAGCTGGCTTAGCCGGGATCCAGACCCGGGCTCCGGGTCTGCTGGGAACTTCTTCCCTGCTGACGGCTTGTAGCTTGGCTCCCGGCCAGATCTCGCCAACCTTGCTTACCGCGATCTTGTAAAGGTTGGCTGACCTGCTGTCATCGCATGCGATAAGTTTGGCCCTGCCCTGATACCAGCCCGCATCATGACAGAAAGGGGGGGTCCAGGGTTTTCCTCTAAGACTTGGAGGTAGACTTCGGCAATCGCTTGCTCCACCCACCTCCACTTCTCTTTGGGTATGACCCCTTCCACCTCCTTCCGGTCAAAGATGGCCAGCATCTCGCCCCCACCCTTGACAACGTCGCTGTAGGATGGGTATTTCTGGCCGACGACTTTTTGTCTTTTAGCGACCTCACCCGCCTCTTCAGCCGAGCGTTGTCTCTTTGGAGCTGTACCCGCCGATTTGCCCAAGCCGGATAGCACCCCCCTTGCCCACTCTACCGATTTGGCCTGCTCCTCAGTGAGCTGGTCTGTGGGTAGAGCCTCATGTTTGGCCATGACCCTCTTGGCTGCCTTCCTATCATAATAGGCCTGCTTAGACGGACGGACGGGTTTAAACGCCCCCCCCCTGGCCTACCCCAGCAACCTTCTTTGAGCTGCTGGGCCCCTCTACTATCTGCTGCCGAAAGATACCCGGGGTATCCCCCCGCCCCCTGACCTCAGTCAGCGTTTGGGTTTTTACCACCTCCTCCGGGTTTCTTCCTTCAGCACCCCTTTGAAAGAGACGAGAGACCGGTTTTCCCAAGCCTCCCCGTCCCCTACTACCAGCACTCGTGCTGGGACCAGCCCTAACGCTTAAGCCCCTTCTGCCTCCTGCTGTTATCGATCTGTCTGCCACCCTTATATTAGCGGTAGACAGGATCGCCCCTGTCGGTTTTTTGGGAGGACCGCCCTCCTTTGGTTTTGGATTTGGTTTTAAATTTAAAGACATATGTGGTCCCACGAGTATCGGACAAGAGAGGTCCGCTCGCGCAGAGGTCCGTGTGCGCGAGTAAGGCTAGATAGAACCGAAGTATCCGGAGCACTCCGTTAGAGACTGGGCTCAGCCAGGCTGAGCATCGACACGGGTCGTATGACATCTTACTCCAACCCAGAGGTTTTTATAGAGGTTTGCTCCTCCACACCCTGTATCCGGGGAGGTGTTTATTGACTCCTCAGTCTAGATCCGTAGTGTTCTGTTATAAATAGCAGGGTTACCTCGGGCAGGATATGACTCTTCACCACGCACTATCGGTCTAGATGGAATAGAGGCTAATGTTCCTAGAACTATAATCCCATCCTGCAAAAATTTACGCTTCAACGAAAACTGACGCTTCAACCCCCCCCATGCCCTCCGTAAGGCGAGTCGTTATATTCTGCGATTAGTTTATACATAATTACATTATCTACTATTCTGTGGGGACTCCTATATATCAATATATTCAACTTTGAGCATTCATTCTATACTTTATTCTTCTGTTGCGATTTATTATATTTCCTCTTTTAATTTTTCTTTTGGTACGACCTAAATATATCATCTTTCTCATCTAGCGCTAGTTCTTTTATATTTGACTTGTTTATTCCTTATTGATAGTAGTTTTTTCAATAGATAACCTGGGTTCGATTGATTATCACGACTTATCACTAGTATCTCATCTTTATTTATTTTATTATGGGTACCCTTCTTATGGCCAATAAATACAAATTTTAATTTTCTTACATGCCTGACGTCAGATATGGACGTGCAGTCCCAAATGTTAAGTCGATCACACTTCCAATAAGAACTCCATTTTTCCAGATTTATGTCTGTGCTCTTTTTAGCAGACATGCCCCTTGTAATAACTAATGCTTTGCTAACGGATTCATCGTTTTCCTTCGGAAGCATTGATTTTAGTGTGTCAGAATAGATTTTAATTCTTGACAATGCATCCCCATTGCTGTTTATTTTTCCTCTTTTATATATAATGTCGAAATCATAGTCGGACAAATCAAACCTATTAACTAGAATATAATTTTGAAGATGGGTTTTTATGTGTAAACAATGCGACTAACAGTCTGTGGTTTCTTACCACTGTGAATTTCCGTCCATAGAGGTAAGGCTAGAAAATATGTATGCTGTGAGAAACTTGTCAAAGTTGTGTGAATTTATGATATAGATTTAATGCTCTTGCATCGTTCCAATAAGTAATTTAATTTTAAAATATTTTGTTTGTACTTGTTTTTTTTTATATCTCAAACGTCTAACATAGTATAATGATTTGTACAACTACAAGCTATTTAATGTTGCAAATGTATATAATCAGTTTTGGCTTAACTGCTAATTTATATAAAATTGATTAAGAGTTCATTGTATCTCTATTGAGAACGCTTGCTGGCGCCTCCAGTTGTTAACTGCGAATCCGATTCTTCGAAATTTGTTTGTATGAAAACCTACTATCGCATGCACTGTTCCATTAGCTTGTATATATGGGGGAGGTGGAGGAGGTACCTACCGTCATCGTTTAGATCGGCGTCATCGTAGTCAGCTACGTCGAGTGTTTTGTGGGCAAAACTTTCATTGGAAGCCGAAGGAAAATGATATTCGCCAGTGGCTTTAATGCGTTTGGGTACGCTCATTTTGTCGTTGACCTCAATCGCCTCTTCGATGTTTGCCATCATATCTAAAATCGGAAAAATTAAAAAGTTTCCCAGACAGAAAATATACGTTAGGCAGGATCCGACACTTTATCAGAAAATCTACAGGAACGTGTTTGGCAAGATCGCCATGTGGTGTACGTATTGTGTGCAAGACTATATATATATCTATATATATATATATATATATATATATATATATATATATATATATATATATATATATATATATATATATATATATATATATATATATATATATATATATATATATATATATATATATATATATATATATATATATATATATATATATATATATATATATATATATATATAAATATATATATAAATATATATATATATATATATATATATATATATATATATATATATATAAGTTAGCAACAATAATATGCGACGCTGCAGTTCTCACGATAAACGGACAGCGAACCCGATACGAACAAAATCGTCGGCCACGCCGACATCGTAATCGAATCTTATAACACGCCTTTAAATTGGGATAGAATTCGAAGTGTTTAACGATGCACTATGCGGACAAGAGGGACTTGGGTACTCTTGAATATGAGATGATATCTCTTATTCAAGGAAGTAACACCATATCAGAATACTACCAGATAGTTTACCATCATTTATCATTCATCCTAAATAAACTTTCTTCTATGAAAATGGGTGCAGAAAGTCTCCATAACTTAACTAAAACATATCGGGACAAAGCCCTCGATACGTTCATTAGAGGGTTAAATGGCGACCTCCCTCGCCTTCTAAGCATGAGAGAACCCGTTGACCTACCCGAAGCCCTACATTTATGTACAAAACTACAAAATGTCGATTTCCGAACGAATTATACGCCGAAGAATAATATCATGATGGGCAAATACAATCCTTAGCCACCTCCAGTTCCTCCAAGACGTTTTCCTTCCCAGGCATCACCTGTACCAGCTCCAAGACGAACATTCTATCCAGAATTATTTCATTCCCCAAGACAGTCAGGACACCAAAACTTTAATAGACCCCCACCACAATTTCAAAGACAATTTCAGCCACAACAAACTCGACCAACATATTTCCAACCTCAACAGTTTCAACCACGTAATAACTTTTACCAATCCCAACCGAACCAGTTTCAAAATAGATCAAACTTACCACCTAAACCTCTTCCTAGGCCCGAGCCGATGGATGTAGATCAATCAATCCAATCGAGGGCCATAAACTACCAGAACCGCTAAAGACAAAACAGTAATTTTTATAAAAGACCGCCAAACCAAATGTCGCAACAAGTTGTCCCGAATAAATACCAAAGAATCTTCAATACACAACATTCAAACGGTAACGGTACTACAGAGCAAAACGAAAAATCGGAAGAAAACTATTCAGAAGACCTTGCAAATTACACTGACGAAATCCAAAATAGCGACCTTCAACATGAACAAACCCTTATCGACTACATAGATAATCAAGATACTACAAACCCGGATCCACCTGAAATCCTAAACGATATCTATTTTTTAGATTAACGAGCTCTTCATTACCATTTATCGAAAAGGTCATGAAGAGTGGAGAAGTCATCAAATTTTTGATAGATACAGGGTCCAACAAAAATTATTTTCAACCCCGTTTAATAAGGCGTCCCATACCCAATAAGAAACCATTTTTTGCTAACTCGATAGGTGGAAACATTAAAGTGACACACCATGCCGAAATTGATTTATTTAACTCATTAACACCCAAAATTAAATTCTTCCTTCTTCCGACCCTCAGCTCATTTAATGGTATCATTGGAAATGACACACTGAAAGACTTGAACGCAATAATTCACACTCAAGATAATTTCATGACAATTGACCCAGGAATAAGAATACAATTAAAACAACATTTATCTGAAACAGTGAACTCGATTGACATACGAACGGACCATTTGACCAAAGAACAAACTAAACGACTTCATAATATAATTGGAAAATGCCCAAATCTTTTTTCGGAACCAAACGAAAAACTGACCTATACGACAACGGTCAAAGGTGAAATTCGCACTACCTCTGATAACCCAGTTTATTCGAAATCATATCCTTATCCCTTTGCATTGAAACGAGAAGTCGAGACACAATTAAAAACCTTGCTTGAAGACGGAATTATACGTCCATCCAAGTCTCCCTATAATGCGCCTGTATGGATCGTTCCAAAAAAACTGATTCATCGGGAGAGAAGAAATATCGAATGGTCGTGGATTACCGAAAATTAAATCAAGTCACAATTCCCGACAGGTACCCCATTCCGGAAATTAGTGAGGTCCTGTCAAACTTAGGCAGAAATAAATATTTTACAATAGCGGATCTAAAGAGCGGGTTCCACCAAATACCCCTAAAAGAAAAAGATATCGAAAAGACTGCATTTTCAGTCAATCACGGTAAATACGAATTCACTCGACTACCGTTCGGATTATAAAATGCACCCTCAATCTTTCAGAGGGCACTCGATGACATCCTAAGGGAGCATATCGGTACACGCTGCTATGTCTACATAGACGACATAGTAATTTTTGGTCGCGACGAAGACGAACATTTTCGAAATTTAGAGGTCGTATTTAAAACATTGGAAAAGGCAAACATGAAAATACAAATAGATAAATGCCGCTTTTTGCAAAGCGAGATAGAATTCTTAGGGTTTATAGTTTCACCAGATGGGATTAAGACCAATCCCAATAAGGTGAAAGCCACTGTAAATCTACCACCTCCTACGACACTCAAAGAATTAAGATCTTTCCTCGGTATGTCAGGATACTACCGTAAGTTTGTGAAGGACTACGCTAAGCTTGCGAAACCCCTGACATCCCTTTTAAGAGGGGAAGATGGACGAGTGTCCAAAATTCAGTCTAAACATAAAGCAATTTCAATGAACCAAGAAGCTCTAGATGCATTTAAAAAATTAAAAAGCGCTCTCATTTCTGAAGAAGTTCTCTTGTGCACCCCAACTTCAACAAGCCGTTCGAACTAACAACTGACGCATCCGATCACGCAATCGGTGCTGTACTTTCTCAAGACCAGAAACCAATAACTTTCCTCTCAAGAACACTAAGTCAAACCGAGGAAAATTACGCTACTAATGAGAAAGAGATGCTGTCAATCATTTGGGCACTCAACTCACTGCGTAACTTCCTTTACGGTTCCAGAAAAGTAGTAATCTACACAGACCACCAACCACTGACATATGCCCTCAACAACAAAAACACAAATGCTAAAATGAAAAGGTGGAAGGCTATACTTGAGGAGTATAACCACGAACTTCGATACAAGCCTGGCCGAACAAATGTGGTTGCTGACACGCTTTCTAGACCACCTAAAACAGTTCAAATCAATTCTATGACTGCAACGCAGCATAGTCATGATAGCTCTGCCGAAGATTTAATATGCGGTGTAGAAGCTCCAATAAATGTATTTCGAAACCAGATTATATTAAAATTAGGCGATGAAAATTCATACCAAATTCAGAACCCATTCGGTAATTACAATAGACACATTTTTATTAAGCCACACTACACACATACTGATATCATTAACATATTTAAAAGGTATTTAAATCCAAAAACCATTAATGGACTACATGCCGAAGAACCGATAATGGGGATAATTCAAGAGGTATATCCAATACATTTACGTAATTACAAAATTAGGCGAACTCAATTTTTAGTAGAAAACCTTACGAACGAGACAGAACAAGAAGAAAAAATACTGTCTATCCACCGACGAGCTCACAGAAACCCAGAAGAAAACAGATTGCAATTATTAGAAAATTTCTATTTTCCGCGAATGTCATCAAAAATCAAATCCCTTACGAAGAATTGTTCACTTTGTAAACTGCACAAATATGACCGACATCCCAACAAACCCCTTTCTAAAACCAACACCCCTTCCTAAATACCCAGGGCACATAGTCCACATTGATATTTTCTCTACTGAGAAAAATCTAGTTCTAACAGCCATAGATAAACTCACAAAATATGCAAAAACCATCCCAATTAAAACACGCTCTATCGAAGACATAAGAACACCGTTGAGGGACGTACTATTCTTCTTTTCTGTGCCAGAAATTGTCGTAATCGACAATGAGAAATCCTTAAGTTCCGCATCATTGGCTACCATGATGGAAGAATTAAACATCCAAATTCACAAAACTCCACCATACAAAAGTGAAGTAAATGGCCAGATAGAGAGGTTTCATTCCACTCTCGCTAAAATAATGAGATGCCTAAAAGCTGAAAATAACTTTCGATCATTCAACGAACTTTTGGATAGAGCCACTCACGAGTATAATTGTACGATTCATTCCGTTACTGGAAAGAAACCTGTGGAACTGCTCCTAGGGCGATCACCCAGAGTAGGTCCTGATGACTTCGATAGAATCAGATTAGACAACATCGAAAAACTCAAAAGAAAACAGGAAAAAGATGCAAAGCATCATAATAAAAAACGTAAACCTCTAAAGAATTATGAAATAGGCGAAATAGTTTTTGTTAGACACAATAAAAGACTAGGATCCAAGCTTACCTAACGCTATAATCAGGAAATAGTTAAGGAAAATAAAAACACCACTATTACAACTGAATCGGGTAAAGTCATACATAAAAGTAATATACGAAATTAACTTCTACTTCCAGGTCATCTCTTATCCTTGTAGGATGCGAAATGCAAATTCTGGACTATACAAATTCACAAGTAGTAGCTGTCCACTATGGACGGGCGAAAATTAAAACAGGAAATTTTAAGATTATCCACGACATCAACATCAAGCAATATGACGACATTGTACATGAACTAACTGCAGCATTCGAAAAAGACATTCCAAGAGATCAGCCCCTATATCCCTACATCCGTCATGAACTATCACAAATCGAGGAAATGCTAACACACCTTAAGCCTAGAATTATTAAAAGATCGCTAGACTTCATAGGATCTGCTTGGAAGTGGGTTGCAGGGACACACGACCACGAAGACTTCGTTACAATTCAAGAAAAATTAAACAATGTTCTCACTAACAATAACTACCAGATCATAATAAACAAACTTATAAGCGACAGACTTAACAACATAACTCACGTTACAAATACTATTGAAAAATTTATGAAAACCGACACCAAATTTAGACACGAATTAATATCTAGCTTACAATATAAAATGAATCTTATAAAGGAAGAACTGACTAACATCAAATATGCTATCAATTTTGTAAAATCCGGTACTGTAAATACACTAATGCTTTCAAACACAGAAATAGAAATAGCTACCACGTTGTTAGATAAAGAAAAACTGCCCTATGCAACTCCCGAGGAAGCTCTTGAGTTTGCAAATGTTAAAATTATTACGAACAATTTGTCACTTCTGTATATTGTAAACATTCCCGTTACAACAATAGACACTTTCGAGAAAATTCTAATAAAACCTGTAAAAAGAAATAATACAATAATAGATATTGAGCATAGTACAATTTTAAAAAACAATGATGTTATTTACTCAATAGTAAAAGAATGCAAACTTTTTAATTCCTTAACAATATGTAAACAAATGAACTTAATAGACATAAGCAATACTTCATGTATCCCCAATATTCTAAGAAGCTCCCAATCAACATGCAACAAATCCAGCGGGCAACAAATTACAACGCTAGAAGAAATATCAACCGGCGTTCTACTTATAAATGACTTTAAGGGAATAGCCAACATTAATGACATTCCGCATGAACTTAACGGAACATTCCTTATCAACTTCAACAATGCAACAATAACAATAGATGATCGAACATTTACATCCAACGACATCCCTAGCTTCAAACCTCTACCACCGTATTACAACCTACACCACACGAAAACCAGTACAGAGAACTCCTATCCCTCGAGATGATGAAGGATCTAAACATTAAAAACACAAACCAAATCCAACTACTGAAGATGGAAAACAGAATCGAAAGATGGACCAATCTGGGACTCTCTACAGTTCTGATCATCCTATTAGCAGCAATCCTAATCCTCAAAATCCTGTTAAGAGAAAACACAAAACTGGTGATTAAGCAAAATATCGAACAACAAGAACCATTCTCGCAACCAGGAAAATTCTCGGACAAGGATAGCCGTTCGGTAGCATCTTTAAAAAAAAAAAAAAAAAAAAAAAAAAAAAAAAAAGGACCTTAACATCAAATTCACCTAATAACCAGATCTCTTCCTTTTAGCAGATGTGGACATCAGCATTTAAGAGGGGAAGAGTTAACAACAATAATATGCGATGCTGCAGTCCTCACGATAAACGGACAGCGAACCCGATACCTGTGCAAAAACAACAACCTTTGCCTACGTGAGGAAAAACGCTGACGCAATAGTTAACAACAATAATATGCGACGCTGCAGTTCTCACGATAAGCGGACAGCGAACCCGATACCTGTGCAAAAACAACAACCTTTGCCTACGTGAGGAAAAACGCTGACGCAAGCCCAGACTGGAGCTCTTTTTGTTTTCTTTAGTTTATCAAAAAATTGTTAAGTTTAGTTTTTAAGTGGACATGAAATAAAACGGACTTTAGTCCGAAAAAATATTTCTTTAATAAAATAAAATAAAAATTCGTTAACTTATATAGTCTTGCACACAAGCAAGGAGGTTGCTACAACTGTGGCGACAAATCACATTTTTCAGACAATTGTCCAGACAAGAATCGAGGACCTAAATGCTTCAAATGCAATGAGTTCGGCCATAAATCAATTGCTTGCAAACGCGAGAGACATGGCGCCAAGACAAGTGGCGGCATTAATGTGATGGAATGCAAAAATTCTTACAAAGCTGTTAATATTAACGGGATAGAAATGGAAGCATTAATAGATAGCGGCAGCCAAATTTCAATGATTCGGAAATATGTATTTCACTCACATATGCATATTCAGCAACGGGTATGGTGGTGTGTGGTGTCGGTTTAACACACACAAAGGCAATCGGAGTATTCAATGTTACAGTGAGAGCAGACGAATGCGAGTTGATCGGTCAGTGCCATATCATGCCAAACGATAGTATGAATGTAGATATGATACTCGGCACAAATTTAACAAAGCAAGCAACTGTTTGTTTCTCTGGCGACGGAGTATGGATGACAGACGTAAAAATATACCACCGATGTAACGACTGTAGAAATGATTCAACAAGCGAAATGTGTGTTTATTTCAGACGAAGAAAATATGCAGCCAGACATTACACACATACGATGCAATTCAATTCAAGCAGAAGTAAAGCAACTGATAGACGAATATAAACCACGATCAATTAAAGAAGCGCCAGTGAGTTTGAAAATTGTGTTGACAGACGTGATTCCAGTGGCGCAACGAGTACGACCATTGCCACAATCTGAAAAATTTGAAGTGGAAAAACAAACAAATGAATGGTTAGCGGATGGAATTATTCGTCCAAGTCTTTCTGAATACGCCAGTCCAATTGTTCTGGTAAAGAAAAAAGACGGGTCAAAGAGATTGTGTGTTGACTATCGGCTGCTCAATAAGAAAGTTGTGAAGGACAAATACCCTATGCCGATAATAGAAGAACAAATCGACTTGCTACAGAAGAGTAAAGTGTTCAGTACACTCGACTTGGCAAATGGGTTTTTCCATGTGTCGGTCGATGAAAGCAGCCGAAAGTATACATCGTTTGTTACACCAGCTGGCCAATTCGAATTTCTTGAAGTACCATTTGGGTTTGTGCGTTAGCTTCCTTCCAGCGATTTATTAACACGATATTGAAGCCGTTGATGCTCAAAGGCATTCTATTAATTTACATGGACGATTTGATCATCATTGCAGACAACGAAGAGGAAGTGGTGCGCCGATTACGAATAGTTCTAAATGTCGCGGCTGAATACAATTTGAATATCAAATGGAAGAAGTGCCAATTACTACAGAAGAAAATCGATTTCTTGGGATACAAAGTAGAGAATGGCCACATCAAACCATCACCGTTGAAGACGAAAGACGTTCGGCAGTTTCCAGAGCCGAAAACAGGGAAGCAAGTACAGCGATTTCTCGGCTTAGCTGGATACTTCCGTAAATTTATCCAGAATTTTGCAATGATAGCGCGACCATTGAGTGATTTGTTGCGAAAGAATGCCAAATCCGAGTTCGGTGAAACACAGCGTCGTGCATTCCAAACTCTTAAAGATTGTATTTCAGAACGACCAGTATTGACAATCTTTCGGCACGGCGCTGAAACCGAATTACATACAGACGCATCCAAAAATCGGAGCAATACTGCTGCAGCGTGGTTATGATGATGGGAAACTGCATCCAGTTCGATATATCAGCATTAAAACAACAGAACCGAACAAAATTATCACAGCTATGAATTGGAAGTGCTCGCGGTAATCAGGGTAGTACAAAAGTTGCGCGTGTATCTGCTCGGGCGTCGATTCAAAATTAGACTGACTGCAAGGCCTTTGAAGCGACGATGAAAAAGAAAGATGTGCCGAAAATTTCTCGTTGGGCACTAGCACTGCAGGAATATGATTGTGAGGTGGTACATCGTGCAGGCGACAGGATGAAACATGTAGATGCATTGAGTCGAATCATTTAATACAAGAAGCGAGCATGCTTAGCAGAATCAAAACCGCTCAAGCAAACGACAAATACATACGGGCCATTATCGATGTGCTGCGTGAACGAAGTTATGACAATTATGTTATGCAAAACGGGTTGCTCTGTAAGGAGTTTAATGGTAATGTCGCCATCGTGATACCCGCAGCAATGCAGCACGAAATTGTCAGTAAAGCGCATGAGCAGGGACATTTCAAGCATAAAAAGCTGGAAGACGTGATCAAAAAGGAGTTTTACGTCACAAATCTGAAAACAATGATAAACAGTGTTGTGCACAATTGTGTACCATGCATACTAACCGAGAGAAAAGCTGGTAAAAAAAGAGGATTTCTTCATCCGATACCAAAAGGAGACGCGCCGTTGGACACATGGCATATAGATCATGTAGGACCAATGCCATCAACAAATAAAACTTACAAATATCTGTTGACAATAGTGGATGCGTTCACTAAGTTTGTTTGGATTTTTCCAACTAAATCTACTGCCGCATTGGAAACAGTTGGTAAATTGAGAATAGTAACAAATATTTTCGGAAATCCGAGGCGTATCATTTCAGATAGAGGAACGGCATTCACGGCAGACGCATTTCAAGAACATTGCAGATCCGAAAACATCGATTCAGTTTTAACGACAACAGGGGTTCCGAGAGGAAATGGGCAAGTCGAACGTGTCCACAGAACCATAATTTCGGTTCTTTCAAAATTGTCCATAGACGATCCGGAGAAATGGTATCAGTATGTCAGCGCAGTTCAACAGTACTTAAATAAAACAACTCAGCGATCAATAAATACTTCGCCATTGAATTGATGGTTGGTGTACCGATGAAGACGAAAGATGACATGCTCATTGCCGAAATTATTGACGCTGAGGTAGCAGCTGAATTCAATCGCGACCGAGAAGAATTACGAAGCAAAGGAAAACAGCAAATCACATCCGTCCAAAATGAGAACAAAAGAACATTCGATGCGAAACGGAAAGCGCCAAAGCAATATAAAGTAGGCGATCTTGTGTGCATCGCTCAAACGCAATTTGGCGTTGGAATGAAATTGCGACCAAAGTACCATGGACCTTATGAAATTATTGCATATTAGGGCAATGATAGATATGACGTGAAGAAGGTTGGCGAACACGACGGACCAGGAAAAACATCTACGAGTGCAGATCACATGAAGCCATGGATTATATAAGCCGTACTCCAGATGAGAGACACATCCGGGTCGGATGTTATGAAGGATGGCCGAGTGTAGTAATGCGAGTGATAGCGACTGGCATCACCATTAGGCGATACAACCGCACCAAACACACTACAATCAACAAGCCTGCGCAGTCGTTTAGTTGATGTTCAAGCGGGCAGACGTGTGTTATTGGTGTGCGCATTAACATGTTAAATTAACGCATTATTAAATATTTATCTTAATCTTACTTGCTGTGTTTCATTTCGTGGTACCAAATCCCACATATATATATATATATATATATATATATATATATATATATATATATATATATATATATATATATATATATATATATATATATATATATATATATATATATATGCATATATATATATATATATATATATATATATATATATATATATATATATATATATATATATATATATATATATATATATATATATATATATATACGAGGAGTACTATTTATATTTCGGGAATAGCAAATAATAACAAACATTTTTAAATGAAATGTAAATGCAATGTCGAAGAAGGCACTTAACAGCAGGGTAGCACATTGAGCTATGCAGATTCAGGAATTTGATTGCACCGTAAAACATCGATCAGGCAGCTGCATGCGTCACGTGGATGAATTAAGTCGACACCATGTCGTACTAAGAGTTGAAGATGCTATCCTTCATTCCATCAAAAAATCACAAGCTACAGATGAGATGTGCCAGGTTATTATAAAGAGAGTGGGGAGTATGAGAATTTCCAAATGCGATGCGGTGTGCTCTGTAAATTTGTAGAAGGTGCTTACCTTCTGGTCATACCAAAGTCAATGAGAAATGAACTGATCACAAAATTACACGAAAGTGGACATTTAAGTACCAGCAAGGTAGAGGCGATAGTCCAACAAGAATATTACGTACCGAATGCTAGGAAGTATATTGAGAGAGCTATTTCGAATTGCATTGTTTGTATATTGGCAAATTGAAAAGCTGGCAAGCAGGAAGGATTTCTTAATCCAATCGAGAAAATCGACGTACCATTACACACTTTTCACATGGATCATATCGGGCCATTGCCCTCAACAGCGAAGTCTTACAAGTATTTGTTCGTAATCATCGATGCATTTACGAAATTTACATGGATTTTTCCAGTAAAGTCTACTACTACGGCAGAGGTGCTAAGCAAGCTGGAAAAGATAAGTGAAATATTTGGAAATCCCTGCCGTATTATAACCGACAAGGGGGCAGCATTCACAGCAGGCGATTTCGCAGAATATTGCAACGTTCATAACATCAGTCATCACGCTACAACCACAGGGGTTCCCAGAGGAAATGGACAGATGGAGCGAATGAACAAAATTATTATAGAAATGTTAGCAAAATTGTCTCTCGATGACACGCAGAGATGGTTCAAACATGTAAGTCGATTGCAAAAAATTATTAACTCTTCTACTTCCAAGAGTACAAAACGAACGCCATTTGAGCTGCTGTTTGGCACAAAAATGTTTACTCCTGAGGACCTAGAGCTAAGTCGTCAATTTGAGGAAGCGGTTATTAAAGACTTCGAGCAAGAGAGACAAGAAATGCACGACAATGCGAAGCAGGAAATCCAGAAAATTTAAGCCGAGAATAAGAAGCAGTTCGACAAAAGACGTAAATCAGCAAACACTTACAAAGTCGGTGACATAGTCGCTATTCGGCGTACCCAATTTGGAGTTGGGCTTAAACTAGTTCCTAAGTACCTTGGACCGTACGAGATTACAAAGGTGAAGCGAAATGATCGATATGAGGTGCGTAAAGTTGGCGGGCAAGATGGACCGAAGCACACCTCAACCGCTGCAGATTTTATGAAACGATGGAAGCACTATGAAGACGAGAGTGATGCAGAGTCGTCTGAGACATCCGACATTCAGAATGGCCGAATGTTGGAATTATAGACATGTTTACCAGCATATATAAAAAGCTAATACAATGCAAATTAGTCTAAGCGAGCGCAAATATTAGCGTGCATAATTTTCTGTCTCAGTCGTAAAGCGAATGTCGAGTGGATAAGTCGGAAAGCGTGTGTTAAGTTGTAATTCGCCAAGCGGACATTAAGAGGCTGTATAAAAATAAAGTGTAAATGAAATTTAATCGAATGATATTTTTGTGTATAAAACTTGAATTATTATTCTAATTTTGCTATTTTTTTAAACTAAATATTGAATTGTAATAAACTTGGTTAATTTTAAATTGATAATCTATGTTTATTCATTTTAAACTAAAAATCAGCCCAAAAAAGTTTTAAAATAATAAATCGACCCAAAAAGTTTACAAGAAGGAGAGGACAAATTAAATAATTAAAATTTACTTATGTCTACTAATGACCTTTCAGCATTGACAACAAAACAGTTACAAGAACTTCTGAAAAAGAGTGGTTTGCCATACGGTTACCAGCTAAAACGGGACTTAATCGTACGATTGCAGAAGCACCAAGAAACCAACAACAGCGTCGAGCAAATAAGCAAAAAGAGGCCATCAGCCATAGACGACTTTGCTGTAAACTACAGGCTAAGCGGAGATAAAACAACAACAAGATCAACACAAATAACAATGACAAGCGAGGAAGCAAAATACCCTGTAGGTAACAACAATATAGTGCAAAACAACATCCAACTACGAGATGTGCAGGAGGCGCTGGAAAGGTTTGATGGCGAATCAAGTAGGAATATTAGAGAGTGGTTAAACGAAATCGAAAATGTTGCTTCGGTTTGTCGTTGGAACGATGTCCAGAAATTTTTGTACGGTAGACAGCTGCTGGTCGGGGCAGCAAAACTAGCAGTTGAAGCAGAGAGCGACGTGTCGAGTTGGGAGAGTTTAAAAACAATATTACAAAACGAGTTTGGATCCCGTGAGAGCGATAATGTACACAAAATGCTCGAGAGTACTGGCAGACACTGGAGAACAGAAGAAACACTTTTGAGAATACTTATATAAAATGAAAAAAATTGCATCAGGCGGAAAGGTAGAGCCACACCACCTTATCGGTTATATTATTGCAGGTATACAGGATGAGGCAGCGAACAAAACGATTCTATACCAATCGCGTAGTATTGCAGAGCTTAAAAGTAACTTTAAAGCATACGAAAAATTTAAGGCAGAGCAAAATGAAGAAAGAAACAAAAACAAACGCTACGACAGTCAGGGTGTACTAGTGGGAGTATGAGCGGTAAGGGCGACCTAAGCCTAAAAAGCAACGACAAATTTGCTACCAATGTAAATAAGCGATGTAATAACTGTAGGGCAAAATCGCATTGGGTACGTGAATGTCAAAACAAAGAAAAGGGGGCCCGTTGTTTCAAATGCAGTGAATTTGGTCACATTTCACCTAATTGTCCAAAACAGAGAACAAAATCCAGTGAACACCAGAATTATGCGCGGGTTAATAGGGTGAAAATTCCAGATGTGTCTATAGAAGTGAAAATACACGGTGTCAAGTCAAGAGCGATGTTGGATATTGGAAGCGATATTAGCATCATAAAACAGAGTGTAACGAATGAGTTTGGAGTTAGACATTTCGATGGTGCTGGTACGGGAGTAGTAGCTTTTGGCGGCACCAGCAAATCGACACTTGGTTTCGTTAAGCTTGGCACAGAAATAGAGGGTGAATCGTAGGAGCTAAATTATGATATTGTACCCGACAGTTGGATTAGTGAAGATATAATATTAGGCAAAAACATCTTACAGTATGCATCGATTCTGATCGAAAATGGGAGACTTACGACCTATAAAGAAAATACTAGTGATGACAAATTGATGCTAGCGCAAGTAAATCTCATTAGATATTCTGAGACAACTGAAGAGCTAGATGGGTTACAGTATATTCGTGCAATTACTTTTAGCATACAATCCAAAGAAAATAGGTACCTCATGTGTGAAGATGCGGATCTATCTAGAAGATGACAAGCCAATTTTTCAAAAACCACGAAGGCTTGCACCCAAAGAGAAGGAGATTGTCAACTCACAAATAGAAGAATGGTTGGAGCAGGGCATAATACAGCCAAGTTCATCGAATTTCACGAGTCCCATAGTACTGGCGCGTAAGAAGGATGGCACGCATCGGCTCTGTGTCGACTATCGAAAATTAAATTCAAAGGTTATTCGCGATAGATATCTATTGCCAATTATAGAAGTACTGGAGGGTCTTTACGAAGCACGAATTTTTACTACACTGGATTTGAGGAATGGGTTTTTCCACGTCGATGTGGATGAATCGAGCATGAAATACACATCCTTTGTAACACCGGATGGCCAATTTGAATTTCGGAAGGCACCATTTGGTCTTTGCAATTCACCTTCAGCATTTCAACGATTTATCAATACTATTTTTAAAGATCTGATAAGAGATGGCGTCGTACTTGTTTATATGGACGATTTAATAATACCCACGAATAACGAAGCAGATGCTGTCGATAAGTTCAAAAGAGTGTTACAAGTTAGTGAGGATCATGGTTTGTTGATAAAGTGGGAAAAGTGTGCATTTTTGGAAAAACGCGCTGAGTTTTTGGGCCACGTAATAGAAGATGGATCTATCCGCCCGTCCGAAGCGAAAACCAAAGCGGTCAAGAAATTTCCAACGCCCAAGGACACACACGGCGTATTGAGTTTTCTTGGTCTTACTGGATTTTTCCGAAAATTTGTAGAAAACTATGCTCAGCTGTCGAAACCATTAACCGACCTTACAAAAAGAGATGTAGCTTTTAGATGGGGCGAAGCCGAAAATGAAGCGTTCATTTTACTTAAAGATCAACTTAGTGCGGAACCAGTACTGAAACTCTTTAATCAAAAGCTGCCTACACAACTTTACACAGATGCTAGTAAAGAGGGTTACGGTGCTGTATTGCTGCAAAAACATGAGGATTATCACCCAGTTTTTTATTTAAGCTACAAAACAACAGCTGCAGAAAGAAATTATCCCAGCTACGACCTAGAAGTTCTGGCGATCATAAAAGCATTGAAACGACTTAGAATTTATTTGTTGGGTTTAAATTTTGATATCTTTACAGATTGCAAGGTATTTCAACTGACAATGTCGAAGAAGGCACTTAACACCAGGGCACATTGGGCTATGCAGATTCAGGAATTTGATTGCACCGTAAAACACCGATCAGGCAGCTGCATGCGTCACGTGGATGCATTAAGTCGACACCCTGTCGTACTAAGAGTTGAAAATGCTATCCTTCATTCCATCAAAAAATCACAAGCTACATGTGAGATGTGCCAGGTTATTATAAAGCTACTAGAGTGGGTAGTATGAGAATTTCCAAATGCGAAGCGGTGTGCTCTGTAAATTTGTAGAAGGTGCTTACCTTCTGGTCATACCAAAGTCAATGAAAAATGAACTGATCACAAAATTACACGAAAGAGGACATTTAAGTACCAACAAGGTAGAGGCGATAGTCAAACAAGAATATTACGTACCGAATGCTAGGAAGTATATTGAGAGAACTATTTCGAACTACATTGTTTGTATATTGGCAAATCGAAAAGCTGGGAAGCAGGAAGGATTTCTTAATCCAATCGAAAAAATCGACGTATCATTACACACTTTTCACATGGATCATATCGGGCAATTGCCCACAACAGCGAAGTCTTACAAGTATTTGTTCGTAATCATCGATGAATTTACGAAATTTACATGGATTTTTCCAGTAAAGTCTACTACTACGGCAGAGGTGCTAAGCAAGCTGGAAAAGATAAGTGAAATGTTTGCAAATCCCTGCCGTATTATAACCCATAAAGGGGCAGCATTCACAGCAGGCGATTGCGCAGCATATTGCAACGTTCATAACATCAGTCATCACGCTACAACCACAGGGGTTCCCAGAGGAAATGGACAGGTGGAGCGAATGAACAAAATTATTATAGAAATGTCAACAAAATTGTCTATCGATTACTCGCCGAGATGGTTCCAACATGCAAGTCGATTGCAAAAAATTATTAACTATTCTACTTCCAGGAGCACAAAACGAACGCCATATGAGCTGCTGTTTGGCACAAAAATGTTTACTCCTGAGGACCTAGAGCTAAGTCGTCAATTTGAGGAAGCGGTTATTAAAGACTTCGGTCAAGAGAGACAAGAAATGCGCGACGATGCGAAGCTGGAAATCCAGAAAATTCAAGGCGAGAATAACAAACAGTTCGACAAAAAACGTAAATCAGCAAACAGTTACAAAGTCGGTAGGCTCACATGGGGTAAACATATAGAAGCTAAAAAAACTCAAATAAAACTAAAAATCAATCAACTTCACTGGCTTGTAAGCAAAAAGTCAAAACTATCCCTATCTTATAAAATACTACTACACAAAGCCGTTGTAAAGCCAATATGGACCTACGGAATCCAGCTGTGGGGAACCGCATCGCCATCTAATATTGTTAAACTCCAACGTATCCAATCAAAATGCCTTTGGACAATTACAGGTGCACCCTGGTACTTAAAAAATGAGAATATCCACAGAGATTTAAACGTATGTACAATAAAAGGAGAAATAAAAAAATGCTGCAGAAGTTAAGTTATAAAAAAGGAAAGATACCATTAACCTACTACAATAGAAATTAACTATATATATAATCTCAACTGTACTGTATAATGTAATGTGTACCTATGTAATCCTATTCTAATTCATGTTATGTTCGGACAATTGGCGAAGAACATATTAATTTTAAATTAGTTCTTAAGATTTGAAAAACTTATTGTGAGTATCTTATATTCTAAGAAAGATTCAATCAATAATATATATGAAAATAAAAAATAAAAAAAGTGACATATCGTGAGATAGAGGACAACTTGGGTATTACTTCCACTTCCATACATTAAATATTGCATGAACACTTGGCTGTAAAAAAGATTTGTACGCATTGGATCTCACATAATTTGACAATCGCTCAAAAAAAGGCTCGTGTAAATTGGTGTAAGGAAATGATTAAAAAGTTCGACCGTGGTACTTCAAAAGACGTGTATAAAATCGTGACAGGTGACGAGTCATTGATATATACGTATGAGCCAGAAACAAAACAACAATCGACCGTGTGGGTTTTCCAAGACGAGCTAAATCCAACAAAATTTGTTCGTGGAAGAAGAACAGCGGAGCAAATGGTCTCCTGTTTATTCGGCTGAATGGGTCATGTGGCCACTGTTCCGCTTGAGCAACGCAGGACAGTCAATTATGAGTGGTATGTTTGCCGGAAGTCTTCGGAGAAATTCGTAAAACTAATCGCCAAAGACGAAGCGTTCAAAAACCATGTTGAAGCGTTCAAAAACCATGTTTTGGAGGTGTCTCAAGAGGAATGGAAAAACTGCTATGAAAAATGGTTTGAACGAATGCAAAAGTGTATAGATCATCAAGGGAATATTTTGAAAAACAATAAAGCCATTTTCATTTAAAAATGTTTGTTATTATTTGCTATTCCCGAAATATAAATAGTACTCCTCGTATATATATATATATATATATATATATATATATATATATATATATATATGCATATATATATATATATATATATATATATATATATATATATATATATATATATATATATACGAGGAGTACTATTTATATTTCGGGAATAGCAAATAATAACAAACATTTTTAAATGAAAATGGTTTTATTGTTTTTCAAAATATTCCCTTGATGATCTATACACTTTTGCATTCGTTCAAACCATTTTTCATAGCAGTTTTGCCATTCCTCTTGAGACACCTCCAAAACATGGTTTTTGAACGCTTCAACATGGTTTTTGAACGCTTCGTCTTTGGCGATTAGTTTTACGAATTTCTCCGAAGACTTCCGGCAAACATACCACTCATAATTGACCGTCCTGCGTTGCTCAAGCGGAACAGTGGCCACATGACCCATTCAGCCGAAGAAACAGGAGACCATTTGCTCCGCTGTTCTTCTTCCACGAACAAATTTTGTTGGATTTAGCTCGTCTTGGAAAACCCACACGGTCGATTGTTGTTTTGTTTCCGGCTCATACGTATATATCAATGACTCGTCACCTGTCACGATTTTATACACGTCTTTTGAAGTACCACGGTCGAACTTTTTAATCATTTCCTTACACCAATTTACACGAGCCTTTTTTTGAGCGATTGTCAAATTATGTGAGATCCAATGCGTACAAATCTTTTTTACAGCCAAGTGTTCATGCAATATTTAATGTATGGAAGTGGAAGTAATACCCAAGTTGTCCTCTATCTCACGATATGTCACTTTTTTTATTTTTTATTTTCATATATATTATTGATTGAATCTTTCTTAGAATATAAGATACTCACAATAAGTTTTTCAAATCTTAAGAACTAATTTAAAATTAATATGTTCTTCGCCAATTGTCCGAACATAACATGAATTAGAATAGGATTACATAGGTACACATTACATTATACAGTACAGTTCAGATTATATATATAGTTAATTTCTATTGTAGTAGGTTAATGGTATCTTTCCTTTTTTATAACTTAACTTCTGCAGCATTTTTTTATTTCTCCTTTTATTTTACATACGTTTAAATCTCTGTGGATATTCTCATTTTTTAAGTACCAGGGTGCACCTGTAATTGTCCAAAGGCATTTTGATTGGATACGTTGGAGTTTAACAATATTAGATGGCGATGCGGTTCCCCACAGCTGGATTCCGTAGGTCCATATTGGCTTTACAACGGCTTTGTGTAGTAGTATTTTATAAGATAGGGATAGTTTTGACTTTTTGCTTACAAGCCAGTGAAGTTGATTGATTTTTAGTTTTATTTGAGATTTTTTAGCTTCTATATGTTTACCCCATGTGAGCCTACCGACTTTGTAACTGTTTGCTGATTTACGTTTTTTGTCGAACTGTTTGTTATTCTCGCCTTGAATTTTCTGGATTTCCAGCTTCGCATCGTCGCGCATTTCTTGTCTCTCTTGACCGAAGTCTTTAATAACCGCTTCCTCAAATTGACGACTTAGCTCTAGGTCCTCAGGAGTAAACATTTTTGTGCCAAACAGCAGCTCATATGGCGTTCGTTTTGTGCTATTGGAAGTAGAATAGTTAATAATTTTTTGCAATCGACTTGCATGTTGGAACCATCTCGGCGAGTAATCGATAGACAATTTTGTTGACATTTCTATAATAATTTTGTTCATTCGCTCCACCTGTCCATTTCCTCTGGGAACCCCTGTGGTTGTAGCGTGATGACTGATGTTATGAACGTTGCAATATGCTGCGAAATCGCCTGCTGTGAATGCTGCCCCCTTGTCGGTTATAATACGGCAGGGATTTCCAAATATATCACTTATCTTTTCCAGCTTGCTTAGCACCTCTGCCGTAGTAGTAGACTTTACTGGAAAAATCCATGTAAATTTCGTAAATGCATCGATGATTACGAACAAATACTTGTAAGACTTCGCTGTTGTGGGCAATGGCCCGATATGATCCATGTGAAAAGTGTGTAATGATACGTCGATTTTTTCGATTGGATTAAGAAATCCTTCCTGCTTCCCAGCTTTTCGATTTGCCAATATACAAACAATGTAGTTCGAAATAGTTCTCTCAATATACTTCCTAGCATTCGGTACGTAATATCCTTGTTTGACTATCGCCTCTACCTTGTTGGTACTTAAATGTCCTCTTTCGTGTAATTTTGTGATCAGTTCATTTTTCATTGACTTTGGTATGACCAGAAGGTAAGCACCTTCTACAAATTTACAGAGCACACCGCTTCGCATTTGGAAATTCTCATACTCCCCACTCTAGTAGCTTTATAATAACCTGGCACATCTCACATGTAGCTTGTGATTTTTTGATGGAATGAAGGATAGCATTTTCAACTCTTAGTACGACAGGGTGTCGACTTAATGCATCCACGTGACGCATGCAGCTGCCTGATCGATGTTTTACGGTGCAATCAAATTCCTGAATCTGCATAGCCCAATGTGCCCTGGTGTTAAGTGCCTTCTTCGACATTGTCAGTTGAAATACCTTGCAATCTGTAAAGATATCAAAATTTAAACCCAACAAATAAATTATAAGTCGTTTCAATGCTTTTATGATCGCCAGAACTTCTAGGTCGTAGCTGGGGTAATTTCTTTCTGCAGCTGTTGTTTTGTAGCTTAAATAAAAAACTGGGTGATAATCCTCATGTTTTTGCAGCAATACAGCACCGTAACCCTCTTTACTAGCATCTGTGTAATGTTGTGTAGGCAGCTTTTGATTAAAGAGTTTCAGTACTGGTTCCGCACTAAGTTGATCTTTAAGTAAAATGAACGCTTCATTTTCGGCTTCGCCCCATCTAAAAGCTACATCTCTTTTTGTAAGGTCGGTTAATGGTTTCGACAGCTGAGCATAGTTTTCTACAAATTTTCGGAAAAATCCAGTAAGACCAAGAAAACTCATTACGCCGTGTGTGTCCTTGGGCGTTGGAAATTTCTTGACCGCTTTGGTTTTCGCTTCGGACGGGCGGATAGATCCATCTTCTATTACGTGGCCCAAAAACTCAGCGCGTTTTTCCAAAAATGCACACTTTTCCCACTTTATCAACAAACCATGATCCTCACTAACTTGTAACACTCTTTTGAACTTATCGACAGCATCTGCTTCGTTATTCGTGGGTATTATTAAATCGTCCATATAAACAAGTACGACGCCATCTCTTATCAGATCTTTAAAAATAGTATTGATAAATCGTTGAAATGCTGAAGGTGAATTGCAAAGACCAAATGGTGCCTTCCGAAATTCAAATTGGCCATCCGGTGTTACAAAGGATGTGTATTTCATGCTCGATTCATCCACATCGACGTGGAAAAGCCCATTCCTCAAATCCAGTGTAGTAAAAATTCGAGCTTCGTAAAGACCCTCCAGTACTTCTATAATTGGCAATAGATATCTATCGCGAATAACCTTTGAATTTAATTTTCGATAGTCGACACAGAGCCGATGCGTGCCATCCTTCTTACGCGCCAGTACTATGGGACTCGTGAAATTCGATGAACTTGGCTGTATTATGCCCTGCTCCAACCATTCTTCTATTTGTGAGTTGACAATCTCCTTCTCTTTGGGTGCAAGCCTTCGTGGTTTTTGAAAAATTGGCTTGTCATCTTCTAGATAGATCCGCATCTTCACACATGAGGTACCTATTTTCTTTGGATTGTATGCTAAAAGTAATTGCACGAATATACTGTAACCCATCTAGCTCTTCAGTTGTCTCAGAATATCTAATGAGATTTACTTGCGCTAGCATCAATTTGTCATCACTAGTATTTTCTTTATAGGTCGTAAGTCTCCCATTTTCGATCAGAATCGATGCATACTGTAAGATGTTTTTGCCTAATATTATATCTTCACTAATCCAACTGTCGGGTACAATATCATAATTTAGCTCCTACGATTCACCCTCTATTTCTGTGCCAAGCTTAACGAAACCAAGTGTCGATTTGCTTGTGCCGCCATAAGCTACTATTCCCGTACCAGGACCATCGAAATGTCTAACTCCAAACTCATTCGTTACACTCTGTCTTATGATGCTAATATCGCTTCCAGTATCCAACATCGCTCTTGACTTGACACCGTGTATTTTCACTTCTATAGACACATCTGGAATTTTCACCCTATTAACCCGCGCATAATTCTGGTGTTCACTGGATTTTGTTCTCTGTTTTGGACAATTAGGTGAAATGTGACCAAATTCACTGCATTTGAAACAACGGGCCCCCTTTTCTTTGTTTTGACATTCACGTACCCAATGCGATTTTGCCCCACAGTTATTACATCGCTTATTTACATTGGTAGCAAATTTGTCGTTGCTTTTGAGGCTTAGGTCGCCCTTACCGCTCATACTTCCACTAGTACACCCTGACTGTCGTAGCGTTTGTTTTTGTTTCTTTCTTCATTTTGCTCTGCCTTAAATTTTTCGTATGCTTTAAAGTTACTTTTAAGCTCTGCAATACTACGCGATTGGTATAGAATCGTTTTGTTCGCTGCCTCATCCTGTATACCTGCAATAATATAACCGATAAGGTGGTGTGGCTCTACCTTTCCGCCTGATGCAATTTTTTTCATTTTATATAAGTATTCTAAAAGTGTTTCTTCTGTTCTCTTGCCAGTACTCTCGAGCATTTTGTGTACATTATCGCTCTCACGGGATCCAAACTCGTTTTGTAATATTGTTTTTAAACTCTCCCAACTCGACACGTCGCTCTCTGCTTCAACTGCTAGTTTTGCTGCCCCGACCAGCAGCTGTCTACCGTACAAAAATTTCTGGACATCGTTCCAACGACAAACCGAAGCAACATTTTCGATTTCGTTTAACCACTCTCTAATATTCCTACTTGATTCGCCATCAAACCTTTCCAGCGCCTCCTGCACATCTCGTAGTTGGATGTTGTTTTGCACTATATTGTTGTTACCTACAGGGTATTTTGCTTCCTCGCTTGTCATTGTTATTTGTGTTGATCTTGTTGTTGTTTTATCTCCGCTTAGCCTGTAGTTTACAGCAAAGTCGTCTATGGCTGATGGCCTCTTTTTGCTTATTTGCTCGACGCTGTTGTTGGTTTCTTGGTGCTTCTGCAATCGTACGATTAAGTCCCGTTTTAGCTGGTAACCGTATGGCAAACCACTCTTTTTCAGAAGTTCTTGTAACTGTTTTGTTGTCAATGCTGAAAGGTCATTAGTAGACATAAGTAAATTTTAATTATTTAATTTGTCCTCTCCTTCTTGTAAACTTTTTGGGTCGATTTATTATTTTAAAACTTTTTTGGGCTGATTTTTAGTTTAAAATGAATAAACATAGATTATCAATTTAAAATTAACCAAGTTTATTACAATTCAATATTTAGTTTAAAAAAATAGCAAAATTAGAATAATAATTCAAGTTTTATACACAAAAATATCATTCGATTAAATTTCATTTACACTTTCTTTTTATACAGCCTCTTAATGTCCGCTTGGCGAATTACAACTTAACACACGCTTTCCGACTTATCCACTCGACATTCGCTTTACGACTGAGACAGAAAATTATGCACGCTAATATTTGCGCTCGCTTAGACTAATTTGCATTGTATTAGCTTTTTATATATGCTGGTAAACATGTCTATAATTCCTACCTTCGGCCATTCTGAATGTCGGATGTCTCAGACGACTCTGCATCACTCTCGTCTTCATAGTGCTTCCATCGTTTCATAAAATCTGCAGCGGTTGAGGTGTGCTTCGGTCCATCTTGCCCGCCAACTTTACGCACCTCATATCGATCATTTCGCTTCACCTTTGTAATCTCGTACGGTCCAAGGTACTTAGGAACTAGTTTAAGCCCAACTCCAAATTGGGTACGCCGAATAGCGACTATGTCACCGACTTTGTAAGTGTTTGCTGATTTACGTCTTTTGTCGAACTGCTTCTTATTCTCGGCTTAAATTTTCTGGATTTCCTGCTTCGCATTGTCGCGCATTTCTTGTCTCTCTTGCTCGAAGTCTTTAATAACCGCTTCCTCAAATTGACGACTTAGCTCTAGGTCCTCAGGAGTAAACATTTTTGTGCCAAACAGCAGCTCAAATGGCGTTCGTTTTGTACTCTTGGAAGTAGAAGAGTTAATAATTTTTTGCAATCGACTTACATGTTTGAACCATCTCTGCGTGTCATCGAGAGACAATTTTGTTAACATTTCTATAATAATTTTGTTCATTCGCTCCACCTGTCCATTTCCTCTGGGAACCCCTGTGGTTGTAGCGTGATGACTGATGTTATGAACGTTGCAATATTCTGCGAAATCGCCTGCTGTGAATGCTGCCCCCTTGTCGGTTATAATACGGCAGGGATTTCCAAATATTTCACTTATCTTTTCCAGCTTGCTTAGCACCTCTGCCGTAGTAGTAGACTTTACTGGAAAAATCCATGTAAATTTCGTAAATGCATCGATGATTACGAACAAATACTTGTAAGACTTCGCTGTTGAGGGCAATGGCCCGATATGATCCATGTGAAAAGTGTGTAATGGTACGTCGATTTTCTCGATTGGATTAAGAAATCCTTCCTGCTTGCCAGCTTTTCAATTTGCCAATATACAAACAATGCAATTCGAAATAGCTCTCTCAATATACTTCCTAGCATTCGGTACGTAATATTCTTGTTGGACTATCGCCTCTACCTTGCTGGTACTTAAATGTCCACTTTCGTGTAATTTTGTGATCAGTTCATTTCTCATTGACTTTGGTATGACCAGAAGGTAAGCACCTTCTACAAATTTACAGAGCACACCGCATCGCATTTGGAAATTCTCATACTCCCCACTCTCTTTATAATAACCTGGCACATCTCATCTGTAGCTTGTGATTTTTTGATGGAATGAAGGATAGCATCTTCAACTCTTAGTATGACATGGTGTCGACTTAATTCATCCACGTGACGCATGCAGCTGCCTGATCGATGTTTTACGGTGCAATCAAATTCCTGAATCTGCATAGCTCAATGTGCTACCCTGCTGTTAAGTGCCTTCTTCGACATTGCCAGCTGAAATGCCTTGCAATCTGTACAGATATCAAAATTTAAACCCAACAAATAAATTCTAAGTCGTTTCAATGCTATTATGATTGCCAGAACTTCTAGGTCGTAGCTGGGGTAATTTCTTTCTGCAGCTGTCGTTTTGTAGCTTAAATAAAAAGCCGGGTGATAATCGTCATATTTTTGCAGCAATACAGCACCGTATCCCTCTTTGCATTTGTGTGAAGTTGTGTAGGCAGCATTTGATTAAAGAGTTTCAGTACAGGTTCCGCACTAAGTTGATCATTAAGTGAAATGAACGCTTCATTTTGGGCTTCGCCCCATCTAAAAGCTACATCTCTTTTGGTAAGGTCGATTAACGGTTTCGCCAGCTGAGCATAATTTTGTACAAATTTTCGGAAAAATCCAGTAAGACCTAGAAAGCTCAATACTGGGAACTTGGGTATATCCTTGGGTGTTGGAAATTTCTTCACCGCTTTTGTTTTCGCTTCGGACGGGCGGATAGATCTATCTTCTAGTACGTGGCCCAAAAACTCAACGCATTTTTCCAAAAATGCACACTTTTCCCACTTTATCAACAAACCATGATCCTCACTAACTTGTAACACTCTTTTGAACTTATCAGCTTAAATCGTCTATATAAACAAGTACGACGCCATCTCTTATCAGATCTTTAAAAATAGTATTGATGAATCGTTGAAATGCTGAAGGCGAATTGCAAAGACCAAATGGTGCCTTCCGAAATTCAAATTGGCCATCCGGGGTTACAAAGGATGTGTATTTCATACTCGATTCGTCCACATCGACGTGGAAAAACCCATTCCTCAAATCCAGTGCAGTAAAAATTCGTGCTTCGTAAAGACCTTCCAGTACTTCTTCTATATTTGGTGATGGATATCTATCGCGAATAACCTTTGAATTTAATTTTCGATACTCGATACAGAGCTGTCGCGTACCATCCTTCTTACGCTCCAGTACTATGCGATTCGCAAAATTCGATGAACTTAGCTGTATTATGCCCTGCTCCAACCATTCTTCTATTTGTGAGTTGACAATCTCCTTCTCTTTGGGTGCAAGCCTTTTTTGGTTTTTGAAAAATTGGCTTGTCATCTTCTAGATAGATCCGCATCTTCACACTTTCTTTGGATTGTATAATAAAAGTAATTGCTGTAGTTTGCTTAATGTCAAGTGCACTAATATGCTGTAACCCATCTAGCACTTCAGCTGTCTCAGAATACCTAATTAGATTTACTTGCGCTAGCATCAATTTGTCATCACTAGTATTTTCTGTTTAGGTCGTAAGTCTCCCATTTTTTATCAGAATCGATGCATGCTATAAGATGTTTTTGCCTTGTATTATATCTTCACTAATCACACTGTCGGGTACAATTTCATAATTTAGCTCGTACGAGTGCCAAGCCTAACGAAACCAAGTGTCGATTTGCTTGTGCCGCCAAAAGCTACTACTCCCGTACCAGGACCATCGAAATACATAGACACATCTGTAATCTTCACCCTATTAATCCGCCAATAATTCTACTGTTCACTGGATTTTGTTCTCTGCTTTGGAAAATTAGGTGCGATGTGCCCAAATTCACTGCATTTGAAACAACGGGCCCCCTTTTCTTTGTTTGGAGATTCACGTGCGCAATGCGTTTTTGCCCAACAGTTATTACATCGCTTATTTACATTGGTCGCAAATTTGTCGCTGCTTTTAATGCTCAAGTCGCCCTTACCGCTCATACTGCCACTAGTACCCTTACTGTCGTAGCGTTTGTTTTTGTTTCTTTCTTCATTTTGCTCTGCCCTAAATTTTTCGTATGCTTTAAAGTTACTTTTAAGCTCTGCAATAATACGCTATAATATTTTATTTTTTTTTTTCGGAACAATCTGGTAAGCGCAGCACTCAGAGAGAGTATATATCCATTGTACCGCACTTAAGGTTCCCTTTTTACTCTGCTTTAAATCTACCCGACCTCCGAAGAAATAGAAGTAGATCCTGTGGTGCTAAGGAGCCAATTTGGTTTCTCCTCAGTACATCAGTGCCAAAAATCCCAAACCTGATTCGAGCAAAGGCAGGGGAGACGCAAAGGAAATGGTCCGCCGTCTCGACCTCTTCTTCACAGGCTGGGCACAGCCCACTGTCTGATTGGCAATCCTTTCCATGTGCCTAGCCCATAGAAAGTGTCCCGTCATCACTCCAACCAACAGCATGCAGTCCCTCCTACCTAAAGATAGAAGGAACCGTGACCATTGGTCAGAGATAACGGGTAGCATAATTTTCGTCCATCCGCAGCCTCTATCAGCCCGCCATGCTCGCTTGTGAGGCGAAACAACCCACTTGTTAGCAGTGGCTTTGATAACAGCAGAAGGGAATGGCAGAACAGGCTCAGGGATAATAAAAACAGGCTCAGAGCCCATCGTGGCCAAAGACTCAGAGGTCTCGTTACCCGCAATGCCAGCGTGTCCCGGTACCCAAGTCAGCGTCAGACTATTATGTTTTCCAACATAATTTAGCCTGGATTTGCAGGACCTGACTATCGTGGAAGTGGTGGTAGGGCTATCCAACGTCATGAGCGCAGCTTGGCTGTCACTGCAGACACAAATAGATTTGCCTTTGCACCTGTTTTCCACAACAAAGTCCATCGCCTCAAGTATCGCATACACCTCCGCCTGAAACACAGACGCATGCAGACCAAAGGCAAAAAACCGACGGGTCCCACAAGATTCCACAAAGACACCAGAACCTGAACCTTCTTCAGTCCTGGAGCCATCAGTGAAAATACGGCAGCAGTGTTTGCCGGGCTCGTTCTCGGGATCTAACCATGAACGAGCCTCTGGCAGCAACACATTGTGCCGCTTTTCTAGTAGACGGTTGACGACATGGAGTCCGGGGGCATAGACAGGATTGCAGAATCGATGTCAGTGCCTGCGCCGTCGTCCAATATCGAGTACACCCCATACCAGTGGCCACTATTTTTCACTCTGCAGATTGCCTCAACGGCCTCTCCGCGGATGAGGACATCTAGTGGCGGGAGATTCACCAAAGCATCAAGTGCCGGGCCTGGAGTAGTCGGAAATGCTCCGGTACAGCTTATGGCCAAAGTACGTTGTAGTCTTGATAGAGCTTTTTTGACCCCTACAAGAGAGAGTCTGCTCATCCAAACCACCGATGCATAGGTGATAATAGATCTTACCATAGCTGTGCAACCCTCACCATCCTTCAAGAGCGTGGTACATAGGCCAGCGCGAGACATGCAGTGAAGATCTTCTGCAGTGCTGCCAACACTAACTCAATACCTTCATTCAACACAATCGGATATATGCCATCCAGTCCGGGCGATTTGAAGCTGTCAAAGGATTTGATAGCAAATCTAATGGCAGCCTCATATGCCACAGTTCTGGCGACATACCAATCATGTCGAGAGGGTGTAGCTGCCCTGACAACAGTTCCAACCAAAGGTAGTTGTTGACGGGCTATGCTTACCTGTTTTCCTGGAAAGTGTGACTCCAACAGCAAGCTGAGTGTCTCACTTTGCCTCTCCGTATAGGAGCCATCAGGTTTCCTGAGCGACCCCAGCTTAGCGGTTTGGTCCTTTTTCAGGACTTTGACCAATTTTGCCGTGTCACTCAGGGATTCGATATCCCTGCAGAAATCTCTAAAGGAAGCCCTTTTAGAGTCCCGAATTAGCTTCTTGTAGTCCCTCTGAACACGTCGATCTCGTTCCCAGTCATCAAGATTCGTCTTAAGGGCCCGGTTGAGGAGTTTTCTAGACTCATGCCTCAGCACCTGAAGCTCTCGATTCCACCATGGAACAGGAGTCCGGCTAAGAGGAGGTCTAGTTGGACAGGCTAGCTCGAAGCTGTTTGTTAGAGCAGTGTTGAGATGTTCAATAGCGGCCTCAATGTTTTGCTCCTTGCGAAATTTCAGTGGCGTCACGTAATTGCTACGCAGTGCCTCCCTGAACTTTGGCCAGTCTGTTTTTCTTGGTTTTCTGGTGGGCAATGGCACCTGCGCCTGCTCGCCACACTGAAACTCAATGTACCCTCCAGTTGTTGATCGACCATCCTAGTCTTGGATTTGACAGGGTGACGTCAATTACCTCCTGCCTTCTTGTAGTCACAAAAGTAGGCTGCTTGCCTACATTGTGGATGTTCACGCTGGAGGAGGCAATGTAATGTAATGTATCCTAATGTAATTAGAATCCTAGCATGCAGTCATTGGTGAATAAATTGTTTGTATTTCAGTGGAATTTGAGTTTAGTTTTAAGCGAAAGGGGTTAGATATAAACAAATTAGAATAATCGAAATTGTAATCGAAAATGTTATTCAAGATAAAATGATATAAAAACCCTGCTCGGTAATTAAAGAAATCAGTTACCAACTAAAACTATTGCATTTTTTCTGCATCAGCCTTTCTTCGGCTCATTATAGTATTTTTAATTATAACAGTTCAAACTAGTGAGGACAATTCAATTAAATGATTTCAGTCTTGCCTACATAACCGTGTGTGTATTTTAGTTTGAATTTTTACACTTAATTAGCTTAGTTTTTACCAGTGGTATATTTAGATCGCTGTGGATGTTATCATTTTAAATGTATCAGGGGGAGCTTATAATAGTTCGAAGAATTTTCGATTGTGCTCGCTGTATTAATTCAATATTAGATGAGCTAGCATTTCCCGTTAGCTGGGCTCCATTCGTCTATATTGGCTTTATGATTGCCTTATACAATTGAAATTTGTAGTAACCAAATGATTCCTTGTGCATTCAATTTCATTTGCGTACGTTTTGCTTCGATGTGCTATCGCCAAGTCAGTCTACGATCGAGATTGATCCCTAGGTAGGTTACTTCATTAGCTTGTGGAATAGATACACTATTTAATGTGGCCTTAGGGCAATTATCCTTACGAAGAGTAAATGTGACCGCCGGAAGCCGGAACTCAATTAGTTTTAAGGGGTCACTAAAATCTCTCGATGCAAATTTCGGATTTTTATGGCAGTATCGTCAGTATGGCAGTATCGTAGTGTGGTAGTAATTGACTCGTAGCCTGAAAATTTTTTCAAGTGGAAATTATTTTGAAAAGTGCACTTCACTTCCTTTGCCTTAACTTTATTTGGGTTATACTTTTTTTGGGTGACCAGAGGTGGAATTACGAAATCATTGGTCCCAGAATTAGTTTGAAATACTTTTTCCAGATGATAAGCAAACGCTAAGGCTTTATCTTTGTCGCTACTCGCCTAGCTCCCATTTCTCCATCTCAGTGGGAATGGAATTTTTATGCTTTTGTTAGCTTTCAACAAGGAATAATTGAATTTTGCATAAAAAGTGGACGCAGGAGAGACTTGCATAACATTTTTCGCAATATAATAATTCTCATTTTCAAAATCACAAATTCTAAATTCAAATCCTACGCACACGTTTACTGCTTCGGTGTCAAATCTAAAAGCCGACTGCTAATAAGCACATAGCAGAAAGAAAAGCAAGAAAAATTATATTCTAGCACAAGTTTAAATTGAACCATTTAAATAATTACAACAATAAGAATCATATGATTTTGTGCCGTTTTGACCGCTGGAAACCGCTGCAGCCAGGTGACTGATCAACACAAGTTGAAGGTGGCCCAAAGTCAAGTGGCCACAACAACAACCAGCGTGGCCTTAGCAGTAAACGAAGCCGAGCGACGGAAGTGGAACCACAACCGACAACGGTGGCCTGCCAAACAACAACATGCACTGGTCACTGTAGTCGCTTCGGCTATATAAGCCATGCAGCCCAATCAGTTGGTCTCTTCTTTGAACACCGACATTCTGGCCAGCAACAACTCTAATCCAGACACCTGCTTTACGAACTTAGATACTTAGTGAGAACATCTGGTGAGACACTTATGATACCGAGACATAGAGACTCAGTGAGATCATCTGGCTTTCAATCGTTTTTTGACTGAACCACACAGCCCTATAACGTACGTTACGCTTACAGGGAGAAGTATCGCCACAGAGTACCTTCGCTGACTACGCAAACTACAGCATTACGATTTGTCAACCTAAAATTTAGAGTAATATTGAAAGGACTCATCAAAGTCCATAGGTATGAATTTTAATTAAAACACCTAACGTATTTTTTTTATTAAACCATTACATTTTACCTACGCAATCTACAGCATTATGATTTGTCAACCTAAAATTTAGAGTAATATTGAAAGGACTCATCAGAGTCCATAGGTATGAATTTTAATTAAAACACCTAACGTATTTTTTTTATTAAACCATTACATTTTACCTACGCAATCTACAGCATTATGATTTGTCAACCTAAAATTTAGAGTAATATTGAAAGGACTCATCAGAGTCCATAGGTATGAATTTTAATTAAAACACGTAACTTATTCTTTTTTTTTATTAAACCATTTATTTGTTAATTGTATCTTACTCCATTGGAAACTAACAATAAGTTATCAAATCTTAAAACTAATGTATTAAATATGCTATTTGCCTATTATTATTATTATTATTATATATATATATATATATATATATATATATATATATATATATATATATATATATATTTATATTCCTATTAGTCCATTAAGGAACAAAGGGCCGTTACAAAATTATTCCAATCTACTCTATAATTCGCACGTCTTTTAAATTCATTCCAATTTAGCTGGGAGTTCTCTAATTCCGTGTCAATCTGCCTTCTCTAGGCAGGGCGGCCTCTGTGTTTGCTGTCCTGAGGGTTCCACATTATGGCTCTTTTGGCAATGTCGTCATGTGGTTTACGTAACGTATGTCCAATCCAGCTCCATTTACGTTTCAGGATTTCCTTTTTGATGGGAAGTTGTTCTGACAAAGACCATAGCCGGGCGTTTGTGATCGTGTTTGGCCAAAATATTTTAAGAATTTGGCGGAGGAATTTTTTAATAAAGACCTGCACTGCTTGTATATCTTTTGTGGCCGCATTCCAAGCCTCGCAACCGTATAGCAAGGCTGATTTAACGTTCGAGTTGAAAATGTTTAGTTTGGTGCGGCGGGAAATGATACTCGATCTCCAAAAGCTTGTTTACCCTTGGCTAATCGGTTAGTGACGTCAGCAGATGAGCCGCCACTTTTGTCAAGCATGCAGCCCAAATAGCAGAAACGGTCCACGTTCTTATCGTATTTCTTCTTGTCGTATTGCTTGGAGCTAGTTGGGTTCTACTAGTGTATTCATATATATTAATTAATTATAATTTTAAAAAGAAAAGGGCAATAAAGTTTAATATAGATACTTATTACAGACTAGTTTGTAAATAAGTTTAGAAACATGGTTTCTTTAGACGTGAAGCAGAATTCTACTGGAGTAGACTTCTTGCAAGTATGTTCTGATGATTTTGCAGGCGATTCAAGTATTAATTCTACGATTTCTTCTTCTATAGTGGATAGATAGATAGATAAATTTGAGGGTGCTATACACTGCGACCTGAAAGATCTATTGTGATACCCCTATTTATTTGAAAGATGAGGATAGTGTCATCTATAAATCTTCTGTCAGGTTAATTTTCGAAAGGAATTCATATATTTTGGAGGAAACAAGGTGAGGGATCTTGCTCATATCTAAGATCAAATGACCAGTATGATGAACGTAGTAACTATGCTTGTATGCAAAATAGATGAAGGGCAGTAAATAAAATAAATTTGGCAAAATGGAATGCAAATGGACTGTCGCGCCATGAACTAGAACTAAAGACTTTCCTAATAAATAATTCAATAGATGTGATGCTAATCTCGGAAACACATGCTACAGACAAAACATATGTTAAATTCCCTAACTTTGACATCCATTACACAAATCATCCTGACAACAAATCTCACGGTGGAACGGCGATCATTATAAAAAAAAATATGAATTACATTGAACTTGACGCATATAAAAAAGAAAACCTTCAAGCAACCACAATAGCACTAAATGACTCGAAAGGACAAATCGTAGTATATGCTGTCTATTGTCCACCAAAATATAACAACACAAAAGAACAATATCTAGACTCTTTAAAAAAACTAGGGAATCGCTATTTAGCCGGAGGTGACTATAACGCTAAAAATGTTTTATGGGGATCAAGGTTGACAAACGCAACTGTGCAACAGGTCCACAGGGTTGTAAACAAAATCCTTGAAAGTATAGACAAGAAAAAATACTGCGTAGCTGTATACTTGGACATTGCAAAAGCATTCGACAAGGTGTGGCACAAAGGACTTCTATATAAACTTAAGCGAATATTTCCACAAAAATATTATGACATTTTAAAGAGCTATATAAGCGAACGAAAATTCTACATAAAATATGACGAGGATTGCTCAGACATCCTACCAATGACAGCTGGAGTACCACAAGGCAGCGTATTAGGACCTCTACTATACTTAATATTCACAGCAGATATACCAATTCCAACGAAAAGCAATGCGATGATAGCAACATTCGCAGACGACACAGTTTTAATGGCATCACATAATGACGAAAAAAAGGCAACAAATACAATGCAACATATATTGGACAATGTAGTAGCATGGTGTGACTTATGGGGAATAGAGATAAATAAAGACAAAACTGTACAAGTTGTATATACAAACAGAAAATCGACAAAATACAGCCTTGCTATAAAGGGCAAAAAAATAAAAACTCACTCTGCTGCAAAATATCTTGGAATAATCATAGACGAAAAATTGACTTGGAAGCAGCACATCATTCACAAGCGAAACGATGCAAAAAATAAGTACCGACAATTAAGGTGGCTACTTGGACGAGCATCTAGACTATCTCTCTACAACAAACTAATAATATACAAGACAATAATAGCACCTATCTGGAAATATGGAATCGAGATATGGGGCACAGCTAGCATATCAAACTTAAATTTAATACAACGAATGCAGTCAAGAATACTACGAACAATTACAAATGCTGATTGGTATATACCGAACGAGGTTATACACCGTGACCTACAAATTGAAACCATCACGGACACAATCACAAAATGCAGCACCAAACATATACACCGACTGAGAGGCCACCAAAACCTGGAACTGCGTAGTGCAGCAGACACGGAGGGTGCAACTCCAAGAAGATTGAAGCGAATTACCCCTGCCGAACTTACAGGAAGGTTTAAAAAAAAATAAATACATAACAATAATAAAATAAATAATTAAATATATACATAAATAAAATGATGGATAAATAGAGAAAATTTAATAAACAAATAAATAAAAGAAGTTCTGTTGGTATTGGCAAAAAGAGCATATTCAATCCAAACCTGCACAAAATATTACTTAATATAATTGTTATAGATTGTAATATATAGAGGAAGAAATAAAAAAAATATATATATATATATCTAAGATATATTCTCCAAAACACCTGAGTCTATTGTGTGCTAATGGTCCGCAGTCTGTGGTCAGGTGCAGTGAGGTTTCGCCACTTTCTCCATAGAATCGACAGATGCCATCTGAAGATATACCCAACTTGTTCATATGGTAGTTCAGTCTACAATGTCCGCTTAAAATGCCTGTGATGACTCTTAATTTACTCCGAGGCATAATTATTAAATCCTTAGCCCATTTAGGATCAAAATCTCCCAGAAGAGCTTTGGACTGTCTTAATCCCGGAAGAGGTTTCCAGGTTTGACTTCCTAGCTAAGCTATCAGCCTGTCAGACCGGCTTGACCGCTAAAATGGTCAATTGTGGAATAGCGGAAAACACCGAGAAAAATAGAAAAAAGCGAAAAAAGAATTTAAGTAAAGAAAAAACGGCTTGCTTAGAATCTTTGGATTGTCAGTTGTCTGGTCGTAGCTGAACTTCAATAGTTTTCGTATATTTTGTAAATTAAGGATAGGTTATGTTTGGGACGATTCCAAAAAAAAAAAAAAAAAAAAAAAATAAGTAGGAAAGTTGTGCAATTAGAAGGAAAGTAAATTGAAACTTAAATTCAAAAATATATGTTGCGTAAAAGATAAACTGCAGACATGCAACGAAAGTGAAATATTTCCTATAAGTGAAACTATGTTTTTTACAATAAGAAGATATTTCGAAGTCTCTCCGAAAAATGTGGAATTCATCAAAACACCAAAAAAAAAAATATCAAGCAGACGATTTCAAATTCTTCTTTTAAAGACTAACGAGGCAGAATTATATGATTTCTACAACAACATTCGTTATTGGTTGCAAAAAAAAATATTTAACAAAACAGCCAGATTAGTGTTTCAGCTAGAAAGCTGGATAAAGAAAAAACAGGAAAGCCCCTTCCGTCCCGTCGAGCGTAAAGATAAGTAATAATTGTTCCATGTGCATAAATTAAGACTATCTTATAATCATATATATATAATCTTAAAATTAAAATTGAACTTAAATTTAATAGTCTGGGTATTTAGTTGTAAACACGGCGTCAGTATAAGTGTAAGATGTGGAGTAGATTATAAAAAAAATATTATGAAGGGATTAAGAATGATTGGCTAAGGCGGTAAGGATGGGACGGGCTCGCTTGATGTAGAGGGGGAGGTTTCCCGGCTGAAAGAAAAAATGGTGAATTGGAAACTCTTGTTTTCTTACTTCTTTTAGTGTTGCCTCGATGCGGGTTAAGTACCACTGGCCGCGGCCACCACGCTGAATCCTATCAAGGGGGGTTCGCAACAAAGCTCCATAATAAACATCGTGACCTGAAAGTCCCAACAATTGTGCAAGAAATAAGAAAATAATCATTGGCGTACAAACTGAGAATTCATCGGCCACTCATATCAGAACTCACAGCTCATATGACTACATTCAGCCGTTTAAAAAGGAAATCAACAGCAGATATTTTCTGTTTATGAATACCTACAATTAAGAAATTGGGTACACTCCATAAATTTTATTTTGATTTTAGTTATTGTTATTTAGGTTTAAAATAAAAATATTGTTTATTGTATATAATACAGATTGCAACAAAAATGGTTATAAAAAAAAAAAAAATATATATATATATATATATATATATATATATATATATATATATATATATATATATATATATACATATATATATATATATATATATATATATATATATATATATATATATATATATATATATATATTTATATTCCTATTAGTCCATTAAGGAACAAAGGGCCGTTACAAAATTATTCCAATCTACTCTATAATTCGCACGTCTTTTAAATTCATTCCAATTTAGCTGGGAGTTCTCTAATTCCGTGTCAATCTGCCTTCTCTAGGTGTGTGCAGGGCGGCCTCTGTGTTTGCTGTCCTGAGGGTTCCACATTATGGCTCTTTTGGCAATGTCGTCATGTGGTTTACGTAACGTATGTCCAATCCAGCTCCATTTACGTTTCAGGATTTCCTTTTTGATGGGAAGTTGTTCTGACAAAGACCATAGCCGGGCGTTTGTGATCGTGTTTGGCCAAAATATTTTAAGAATTTGGCGGAGGAATTTTTTAATAAAGACCTGCACTGCTTGTATATCTTTTGTGGCCGCATTCCAAGCCTCGCAACCGTATAGCAAGGCTGATTTAACGTTCGAGTTGAAAATGTTTAGTTTTGTGCGGCGGGAAATGATACTCGATCTCCAAAAGCTTGTTTACCCTTGGCTAATCGGTTAGTGACGTCAGCAGATGAGCCGCCACTTTCGTCAAGCATGCAGCCCAAATAGCAGAAACGGTCCACGTTCTCCTATTGCTTGGAGCTAGTTGGGTTCTACTAGTGTATTCATATATATTAATTAATTATAATTTTAAAAAGAAAAGGGCAATAAAGTTTAATATAGATACTTATTACAGACTACTTTGTAAATAAGTTTAGAAACATGGTTTCTTTAGACGTGAAGCAGAATTCTGCTGGAGTAGACTTCTTGCAAGTATGTTCTGATGATTTTGCAGGCGATTCGAGTCTTAATTCTACGATTTCTTCTTCTATAGTGGATAGATAGATAGATAAATTTGAGGGTGCTATACACTGCGATCTGAAAGATCTATTGTGATGCCCCTATTTATTTGAAAGATGAGGATAGTGTCATCTATAAATCTTCTGTCAGGTTAATTTTCGAAAGGAATTCATATATTTTAGAGGAAACAAGGCGAGGGATCTTGCTCATATCTAAGATATATTCTCCAAAACACCTGAGTCTATTGTGTGCTAATGGTCCGCAGTCTGTGGTCAGGTGCAGTGAGGTTTCGCCACTTTCTCCATAGAATCGACAGATGCCATCTGAAGATATACCCAACTTGTTCATATGGTAGTTCAGTCTACAATGTCCGCTTAAAATGCCTGTGATGACTCTTAATTTACTCCGAGGCATAATTATTAAATCCTTAGCCCATTTAGGATCAAAATCTCCCAGAAGAGCTTTGGACTGTCTTAATCCCGGAAGAGGTTTCCAGGTTTGACTTCCTAGCTAAGCTATCAGCCTGTCAGACCAGCTTGACCGCTAAAATGGTCAATTGTGGAATAGCGGAAAACACCGAGAAAAATAGAAAAAAGCGAAAAAAGAATTTAAGTAAAGAAAAAACGGCTTGCTTAGAATCTTTGGATTGTCAGTTGTCTGGTCGTAGCTGAACTTCAATAGTTTTCGTATATTTTGTAAATTAAGGATAGGTTATGTTTGGGACGATTCCAAAAAAAAAAAAAAAAAAAAAAAATAAGTAGGAAAGTTGTGCAATTAGAAGGAAAGTAAATTGAAACTTAAATTCAAAAATATATGTTGCGTAAAAGATAAACTGCAGACATGCAACGAAAGTGAAATATTTCCTATAAGTGAAACTATGTTTTTTACAATAAGAAGATATTTCGAAGTCTCTCCGAAAAATGTGGAATTCATCAAAACACCAAAAAAAAATATATCAAGCAGACGATTTCAAATTCTTCTTTTAAAGACTAACGAGGCAGAATTATATGATTTCTACAACAACATTCGTTATTGGTTGCAAAAAAAAATATTTAACAAAACAGCCAGATTAGTGTTTCAGCTAGAAAGCTGGATAAAGAAAAAACAGGAAAGCCCCTTCCGTCCCGTCGAGCGTAAAGATAAGTAATAATTGTTCCATGTGCATAAATTAAGACTATCTTATAATCATATATATATAATCTTAAAATTAAAATTGAACTTAAATTTAATAGTCTGGGTATTTAGTTGTAAACACGGCGTCAGTATAAGTGTAAGATGTGGAGTAGATTATAAAAAAAATATTATGAAGGGATTAAGAATGATTGGCTAAGGCGGTAAGGATGGGACGGGCTCGCTTGATGTAGAGGGGGAGGTTTCCCGGCTGAAAGAAAAAATGGTGAATTGGAAACTCTTGTTTTCTTACTTCTTTTAGTGTTGCCTCGATGCGGGTTAAGTACCACTGGCCGCGGCCACCACGCTGAATCCTATCAAGGGGGGTTCGCAACAAAGCTCCATAATAAACATCGTGACCTGAAAGTCCCAACAATTGTGCAAGAAATAAGAAAATAATCATTGGCGTACAAACTGAGAATTCATCGGCCACTCATATCAGAACTCACAGCTCATATGACTACATTCAGCCGTTTAAAAAGGAAATCAACAGCAGATATTTTCTGTTTATGAATACCTACAATTAAGAAATTGGGTACACTCCATAAATTTTATTTTGATTTTAGTTATTGTTATTTAGGTTTAAAATAAAAATATTGTTTATTGTATATAATACAGATTGCAACAAAAATGGTTATAAAAAAAAAAAAAAAAATATATATATATATATATATATATATATATATATATATATATATATATATATATATACATATATATATATATATATATATATATATATATATATATATATATATATATTTATATTCCTATTAGTCCATTAAGGAACAAAGGGCCGTTACAAAATTATTCCAATCTACTCTATAATTCGCACGTCTTTTAAATTCATTCCAATTTAGCTGGGAGTTCTCTAATTCCGTGTCAATCTGCCTTCTCTAGGTGTGTGCAGGGCGGCCTCTGTGTTTGCTGTCCTGAGGGTTCCACATTATGGCTCTTTTGGCAATGTCGTCATGTGGTTTACGTAACGTATGTCCAATCCAGCTCCATTTACGTTTCAGGATTTCCTTTTTGATGGGAAGTTGTTCTGACAAAGACCATAGCCGGGCGTTTGTGATCGTGTTTGGCCAAAATATTTTAAGAATTTGGCGGAGGAATTTTTTAATAAAGACCTGCACTGCTTGTATATCTTTTGTGGCCGCATTCCAAGCCTCGCAACCGTATAGCAAGGCTGATTTAACGTTCGAGTTGAAAATGTTTAGTTTGGTGCGGCGGGAAATGATACTCGATCTCCAAAAGCTTGTTTACCCTTGGCTAATCGGTTAGTGACGTCAGCAGATGAGCCGCCACTTTTGTCAAGCATGCAGCCCAAATAGCAGAAACGGTCCACGTTCTTATCGTATTTCTTCTTGTCGTATTGCTTGGAGCTAGTTGGGTTCTACTAGTGTATTCATATATATTAATTAATTATAATTTTAAAAAGAAAAGGGCAATAAAGTTTAATATAGATACTTATTACAGACTAGTTTGTAAATAAGTTTAGAAACATGGTTTCTTTAGACGTGAAGCAGAATTCTACTGGAGTAGACTTCTTGCAAGTATGTTCTGATGATTTTGCAGGCGATTCAAGTATTAATTCTACGATTTCTTCTTCTATAGTGGATAGATAGATAGATAAATTTGAGGGTGCTATACACTGCGACCTGAAAGATCTATTGTGATACCCCTATTTATTTGAAAGATGAGGATAGTGTCATCTATAAATCTTCTGTCAGGTTAATTTTCGAAAGGAATTCATATATTTTGGAGGAAACAAGGTGAGGGATCTTGCTCATATCTAAGATCAAATGACCAGTATGATGAACGTAGTAACTATGCTTGTATGCAAAATAGATGAAGGGCAGTAAATAAAATAAATTTGGCAAAATGGAATGCAAATGGACTGTCGCGCCATGAACTAGAACTAAAGACTTTCCTAATAAATAATTCAATAGATGTGATGCTAATCTCGGAAACACATGCTACAGACAAAACATATGTTAAATTCCCTAACTTTGACATCCATTACACAAATCATCCTGACAACAAATCTCACGGTGGAACGGCGATCATTATAAAAAAAAATATGAATTACATTGAACTTGACGCATATAAAAAAGAAAACCTTCAAGCAACCACAATAGCACTAAATGACTCGAAAGGACAAATCGTAGTATATGCTGTCTATTGTCCACCAAAATATAACAACACAAAAGAACAATATCTAGACTCTTTAAAAAAACTAGGGAATCGCTATTTAGCCGGAGGTGACTATAACGCTAAAAATGTTTTATGGGGATCAAGGTTGACAAACGCAACTGTGCAACAGGTCCACAGGGTTGTAAACAAAATCCTTGAAAGTATAGACAAGAAAAAATACTGCGTAGCTGTATACTTGGACATTGCAAAAGCATTCGACAAGGTGTGGCACAAAGGACTTCTATATAAACTTAAGCGAATATTTCCACAAAAATATTATGACATTTTAAAGAGCTATATAAGCGAACGAAAATTCTACATAAAATATGACGAGGATTGCTCAGACATCCTACCAATGACAGCTGGAGTACCACAAGGCAGCGTATTAGGACCTCTACTATACTTAATATTCACAGCAGATATACCAATTCCAACGAAAAGCAATGCGATGATAGCAACATTCGCAGACGACACAGTTTTAATGGCATCACATAATGACGAAAAAAAGGCAACAAATACAATGCAACATATATTGGACAATGTAGTAGCATGGTGTGACTTATGGGGAATAGAGATAAATAAAGACAAAACTGTACAAGTTGTATATACAAACAGAAAATCGACAAAATACAGCCTTGCTATAAAGGGCAAAAAAATAAAAACTCACTCTGCTGCAAAATATCTTGGAATAATCATAGACGAAAAATTGACTTGGAAGCAGCACATCATTCACAAGCGAAACGATGCAAAAAATAAGTACCGACAATTAAGGTGGCTACTTGGACGAGCATCTAGACTATCTCTCTACAACAAACTAATAATATACAAGACAATAATAGCACCTATCTGGAAATATGGAATCGAGATATGGGGCACAGCTAGCATATCAAACTTAAATTTAATACAACGAATGCAGTCAAGAATACTACGAACAATTACAAATGCTGATTGGTATATACCGAACGAGGTTATACACCGTGACCTACAAATTGAAACCATCACGGACACAATCACAAAATGCAGCACCAAACATATACACCGACTGAGAGGCCACCAAAACCTGGAACTGCGTAGTGCAGCAGACACGGAGGGTGCAACTCCAAGAAGATTGAAGCGAATTACCCCTGCCGAACTTACAGGAAGGTTTAAAAAAAAATAAATACATAACAATAATAAAATAAATAATTAAATATATACATAAATAAAATGATGGATAAATAGAGAAAATTTAATAAACAAATAAATAAAAGAAGTTCTGTTGGTATTGGCAAAAAGAGCATATTCAATCCAAACCTGCACAAAATATTACTTAATATAATTGTTATAGATTGTAATATATAGAGGAAGAAATAAAAAAAAATATATATATATATATCTAAGATATATTCTCCAAAACACCTGAGTCTATTGTGTGCTAATGGTCCGCAGTCTGTGGTCAGGTGCAGTGAGGTTTCGCCACTTTCTCCATAGAATCGACAGATGCCATCTGAAGATATACCCAACTTGTTCATATGGTAGTTCAGTCTACAATGTCCGCTTAAAATGCCTGTGATGACTCTTAATTTACTCCGAGGCATAATTATTAAATCCTTAGCCCATTTAGGATCAAAATCTCCCAGAAGAGCTTTGGACTGTCTTAATCCCGGAAGAGGTTTCCAGGTTTGACTTCCTAGCTAAGCTATCAGCCTGTCAGACCGGCTTGACCGCTAAAATGGTCAATTGTGGAATAGCGGAAAACACCGAGAAAAATAGAAAAAAGCGAAAAAAGAATTTAAGTAAAGAAAAAACGGCTTGCTTAGAATCTTTGGATTGTCAGTTGTCTGGTCGTAGCTGAACTTCAATAGTTTTCGTATATTTTGTAAATTAAGGATAGGTTATGTTTGGGACGATTCCAAAAAAAAAAAAAAAAAAAAAAAAATAAGTAGGAAAGTTGTGCAATTAGAAGGAAAGTAAATTGAAACTTAAATTCAAAAATATATGTTGCGTAAAAGATAAACTGCAGACATGCAACGAAAGTGAAATATTTCCTATAAGTGAAACTATGTTTTTTACAATAAGAAGATATTTCGAAGTCTCTCCGAAAAATGTGGAATTCATCAAAACACCAAAAAAAAATATATCAAGCAGACGATTTCAAATTCTTCTTTTAAAGACTAACGAGGCAGAATTATATGATTTCTACAACAACATTCGTTATTGGTTGCAAAAAAAAATATTTAACAAAACAGCCAGATTAGTGTTTCAGCTAGAAAGCTGGATAAAGAAAAAACAGGAAAGCCCCTTCCGTCCCGTCGAGCGTAAAGATAAGTAATAATTGTTCCATGTGCATAAATTAAGACTATCTTATAATCATATATATATAATCTTAAAATTAAAATTGAACTTAAATTTAATAGTCTGGGTATTTAGTTGTAAACACGGCGTCAGTATAAGTGTAAGATGTGGAGTAGATTATAAAAAAAATATTATGAAGGGATTAAGAATGATTGGCTAAGGCGGTAAGGATGGGACGGGCTCGCTTGATGTAGAGGGGGAGGTTTCCCGGCTGAAAGAAAAAATGGTGAATTGGAAACTCTTGTTTTCTTACTTCTTTTAGTGTTGCCTCGATGCGGGTTAAGTACCACTGGCCGCGGCCACCACGCTGAATCCTATCAAGGGGGGTTCGCAACAAAGCTCCATAATAAACATCGTGACCTGAAAGTCCCAACAATTGTGCAAGAAATAAGAAAATAATCATTGGCGTACAAACTGAGAATTCATCGGCCACTCATATCAGAACTCACAGCTCATATGACTACATTCAGCCGTTTAAAAAGGAAATCAACAGCAGATATTTTCTGTTTATGAATACCTACAATTAAGAAATTGGGTACACTCCATAAATTTTATTTTGATTTTAGTTATTGTTATTTAGGTTTAAAATAAAAATATTGTTTATTGTATATAATACAGATTGCAACAAAAATGGTTATAAAAAAAAATATATATATATATATATATATATATATATATATATATATATATATATATATATATATATATATATATACATATATATATATATATATATATATATATATATATATATATATATATATATTTATATTCCTATTAGTCCATTAAGGAACAAAGGGCCGTTACAAAATTATTCCAATCTACTCTATAATTCGCACGTCTTTTAAATTCATTCCAATTTAGCTGGGAGTTCTCTAATTCCGTGTCAATCTGCCTTCTCTAGGTGTGTGCAGGGCGGCCTCTGTGTTTGCTGTCCTGAGGGTTCCACATTATGGCTCTTTTGGCAATGTCGTCATGTGGTTTACGTAACGTATGTCCAATCCAGCTCCATTTACGTTTCAGGATTTCCTTTTTGATGGGAAGTTGTTCTGACAAAGACCATAGCCGGGCGTTTGTGATCGTGTTTGGCCAAAATATTTTAAGAATTTGGCGGAGGAATTTTTTAATAAAGACCTGCACTGCTTGTATATCTTTTGTGGCCGCATTCCAAGCCTCGCAACCGTATAGCAAGGCTGATTTAACGTTCGAGTTGAAAATGTTTAGTTTTGTGCGGCGGGAAATGATACTCGATCTCCAAAAGCTTGTTTACCCTTGGCTAATCGGTTAGTGACGTCAGCAGATGAGCCGCCACTTTCGTCAAGCATGCAGCCCAAATAGCAGAAACGGTCCACGTTCTCCTATTGCTTGGAGCTAGTTGGGTTCTACTAGTGTATTCATATATATTAATTAATTATAATTTTAAAAAGAAAAGGGCAATAAAGTTTAATATAGATACTTATTACAGACTACTTTGTAAATAAGTTTAGAAACATGGTTTCTTTAGACGTGAAGCAGAATTCTGCTGGAGTAGACTTCTTGCAAGTATGTTCTGATGATTTTGCAGGCGATTCGAGTCTTAATTCTACGATTTCTTCTTCTATAGTGGATAGATAGATAGATAAATTTGAGGGTGCTATACACTGCGATCTGAAAGATCTATTGTGATGCCCCTATTTATTTGAAAGATGAGGATAGTGTCATCTATAAATCTTCTGTCAGGTTAATTTTCGAAAGGAATTCATATATTTTAGAGGAAACAAGGCGAGGGATCTTGCTCATATCTAAGATATATTCTCCAAAACACCTGAGTCTATTGTGTGCTAATGGTCCGCAGTCTGTGGTCAGGTGCAGTGAGGTTTCGCCACTTTCTCCATAGAATCGACAGATGCCATCTGAAGATATACCCAACTTGTTCATATGGTAGTTCAGTCTACAATGTCCGCTTAAAATGCCTGTGATGACTCTTAATTTACTCCGAGGCATAATTATTAAATCCTTAGCCCATTTAGGATCAAAATCTCCCAGAAGAGCTTTGGACTGTCTTAATCCCGGAAGAGGTTTCCAGGTTTGACTTCCTAGCTAAGCTATCAGCCTGTCAGACCAGCTTGACCGCTAAAATGGTCAATTGTGGAATAGCGGAAAACACCGAGAAAAATAGAAAAAAGCGAAAAAAGAATTTAAGTAAAGAAAAAACGGCTTGCTTAGAATCTTTGGATTGTCAGTTGTCTGGTCGTAGCTGAACTTCAATAGTTTTCGTATATTTTGTAAATTAAGGATAGGTTATGTTTGGGACGATTCCAAAAAAAAAAAAAAAAAAAAAAAATAAGTAGGAAAGTTGTGCAATTAGAAGGAAAGTAAATTGAAACTTAAATTCAAAAATATATGTTGCGTAAAAGATAAACTGCAGACATGCAACGAAAGTGAAATATTTCCTATAAGTGAAACTATGTTTTTTACAATAAGAAGATATTTCGAAGTCTCTCCGAAAAATGTGGAATTCATCAAAACACCAAAAAAAAATATATCAAGCAGACGATTTCAAATTCTTCTTTTAAAGACTAACGAGGCAGAATTATATGATTTCTACAACAACATTCGTTATTGGTTGCAAAAAAAAATATTTAACAAAACAGCCAGATTAGTGTTTCAGCTAGAAAGCTGGATAAAGAAAAAACAGGAAAGCCCCTTCCGTCCCGTCGAGCGTAAAGATAAGTAATAATTGTTCCATGTGCATAAATTAAGACTATCTTATAATCATATATATATAATCTTAAAATTAAAATTGAACTTAAATTTAATAGTCTGGGTATTTAGTTGTAAACACGGCGTCAGTATAAGTGTAAGATGTGGAGTAGATTATAAAAAAAATATTATGAAGGGATTAAGAATGATTGGCTAAGGCGGTAAGGATGGGACGGGCTCGCTTGATGTAGAGGGGGAGGTTTCCCGGCTGAAAGAAAAAATGGTGAATTGGAAACTCTTGTTTTCTTACTTCTTTTAGTGTTGCCTCGATGCGGGTTAAGTACCACTGGCCGCGGCCACCACGCTGAATCCTATCAAGGGGGGTTCGCAACAAAGCTCCATAATAAACATCGTGACCTGAAAGTCCCAACAATTGTGCAAGAAATTAGAAAATAATCATTGGCGTACAAACTGAGAATTCATCGGCCACTCATATCAGAACTCACAGCTCATATGACTACATTCAGCCGTTTAAAAAGGAAATCAACAGCAGATATTTTCTGTTTATGAATACCTACAATTAAGAAATTGGGTACACTCCATAAATTTTATTTTGATTTTAGTTATTGTTATTTAGGTTTAAAATAAAAATATTGTTTATTGTATATAATACAGATTGCAATAAAAATGGATATAAAAAAAATAAAAAAATAAAAAAAAAAAAAAATATATATATATATATATATATATATATATATATATATATATATATATATATATATATATATATATATATATATATATATATATATATATATACATATATATATATATATATATATATATATATATATATATATATATATACGAGGTGTGATCAAAAAGATAACCGTTATTTTCATCTTTTCGTGAGTTACGTAATTTCGTTGTTCGCATTTTTTTTATATATATATATATATGTTGGCAATACCAACCATTTTGGATTGTCAGTTTGTTTTTGACAGAAAAAAGGTTAGTCGTGTTTTGGTGTGCTCTTCAATTTTGTACTATTCGAAAAAATTGATCAAAGAAACTGTATTCAGTTTTGTGTAAAAAATGAAATTAAATGCGCAAGGACATTTGAAATGTTGACTGTGGCCTTTGGCGAGTCTACTATGAGCAGAACACAAGTTCAATAGTGGTATAACCGGTTTAAGGAAGGCCGAGAAGATGTCAATGACGATGCTCGTCCTGGTCGCCCGAGCACGTCAACAACCAATGAAAACATTGACGCAGTGAAGAAAATGAGTTTGGATAATCGTCGAATCACTATCAGAGAGGTTGCTGATGATGTTGGCATATCGTTCGGCTCATGCCAAGCAATTTTTACGGATGTTTTAGGCAAACGTGCGGCAGCGAAGATTGTTCCAAAATTGCTAAATTTTTAGCAAAAACAACGTTGCATGGACATCGCTCAGGAACTGTTTTTGGCCAAAAACAAAACCGTTATCATGCCTCAACCACCGTATTCACCGGACTTGGCCCCCGCTGATTTTTTCCTCTTTCCAAAACTGAAGACACCGATGAAAGGAAAGCGTTTTGCTACGATTGAGGAGATAACAGAAAAATCGAAACAGGAGCTGTAGGCGATACCAAAAAAGCGTTTCAGAAGTGTTTCGAGGATTGAAAAAACCCTGGCATAAGTGTATTATATCTGAGGGGAATTACTTTAAAGGGGACAAGATAGTTGTTGATGAATAAATAAATACTTTTTTTTTTATCACACCTCGTACATATATATATATATATATATATATATATATATATATATATATATATATATATATATATATATATATATATAATATATATGTATATATATATATATATATATATATATATATATATATAATATATATATATATATATATATATATATATATATATATATATATATATATACATTTATATATACCTAGCCATATGCATACATATACAAATACATATCTATTATACACAGAAAAAGGAATGAGTTTACTCATAAAAATTTACTCATCAAAATTTAGCGTTAAATTCAATACATTTTATGAGAAAATTTTTTTCTCCGCTTTCTGCCGTTACATCCGCACGCTATAAAATTCTGCTTCAAATGAATGCATGTTTAGTCACGGAAATACAAATGACGTATTGACTGAACACACTGCATGGCTTCAGTCATTGAATGTGAGACGCATACATAGCTATTTTACTAAACAATTTTTCGATTCTGTACATCAGCAGTAACATGTTGGGGCCGCTTTAGATTTTGTTTCGATAAATTCCAATTTTCCGATACCACATGTTTTTCAACAAATAGGAATCTCTTGTGTTTACGCTGTTAGTACTGTAGTATTGTATTAATATTTAGTTTCGTACTTTCAATGGAGACTGCCAAATTAAATTGTTTTAATGATTTACAACATGAACTGGACGATGCGAAGAACACTTTAATAATATTAAACGATAATATTCGACGAATCATTGGACGTAGTCCAAAGGATTTGAGGTACAAGTTTGTAAACGCTTCGTTCGTTTTTTAATATTTTAAGTTGTACATACATATGAATGTAGTATGTTAGGATCTTTTTCATATTATGTTCAGTTTCCTCTAAATAATAATTCAACTGCAGGTTTACTACATATAACTGTTTTCGGGATTGCTTCCCTGTATATGTGTTTTTATTTGTCATTAAGTATTAATAAAAAAAAATTAATTACATGCGCTTAAGGGAAGCGAGCATAAATGCATTTTAAATTGATTAGAAGAAGGTTCATATAAATGCCGGATACAGTGCAGTGCATTAAAAATTGACTTTATTTTGGTACCTTCACTCAATACCTCATAACTCTGGGATTTATCCATAGATTTCATCATCAGTACTTTGTTGTCTTCATAAGAGTACGATGTATACACAAATAATAAGAAATTTGTATAATTTGAAGTTTTCTATTTTTGTTTGGCGATAGAGTGAATTTTCGATATTTATTTTGGCCAAAAATCCGATTTTCTCATATTTTGTCCATAACAGTTAAACTACTAAACCGATTAAAAATACTGTTAAGAAGGATTATCGGATTTGTTTCATTTCATATCTTGTGTGTCCCAATCGGACATTTTAAACTCTAGATATAGCCTAACAAGTTAATCCACCTCCAAAATTGAAACCAAAAAAATTCACAAGCCCATCTCTCGGAAACCTATCCATTCAAAATTTTTTAATTGCGTTTTTCGAGTTCAACAAGTCAAAATACATACAGTGACAGACTTAAGTATAGGCACAGAGCGCAAAATAAAAGAAACTCAAACTTATTCATGTCAAAACAAAGAAAAATATTTATTTCATTAACTTCTTATAGTATGTATGTATGTAAGAAATATATGATGGCATTGAGAATGAATAGAAATTTTATTTTTTAGTAAACTAAAAATTGGTAAAATTTTAAAACTAATAAAAAAATGTAACTCCCAACCAATGTATTGGACTTAGTAACTGAAGTATAGAATATGCAAGGGTTTTATATAATGAAAAACAACTGAACAATTAAATTTAAAGTAACGCTATTAGAGTTTTCTTTTATACATAAAAGTGTTACCATGCGGAAGAGTAATTATAAAATAAAAAAAAAAAATTAAAAAGGAGAAGAGTTTTCAAACAAAAGAATGCAAAATGAACGCAGTTTAAGGCAAGTGTAATCTTTTTGAGTAGAAAAGAAAATGTTATATGTATGTCTAATCTTCGAAACCGTGTATTTGTATTTGTTTAGAGTAATTGTCTGACCAACATTTGTGTCCGTTTTGTTTCAAAACGACATTTAATGAAACTTTGGGGAATGTGTCCGGAGTAAATGTGACTTGAGTACTTTTGCTTTCATTGACATTGGCTAGCCGGGTCTCAACTAGTTTTGATTCCTAAGGTATCTCTATGAGATGCTTGGATTTTTAAACGAGCTCAATATAAATAAGAAAGTATTTTCGTAAAACTTTTTCATATACAATATTTTTAGTTTTTTCATAGGTTAAAGTATATGATATACATATGTATATATATTTTATTTCGAAACTCTTTAAAATTAAGGCCTGAATAATATTATAGTGCAATTTCACATAGAAGTCTATTATCAATCTAGCTCTTCATTAGCATGAAATAGTAATAATGTGGCTTAATTAATGATCATTCGTCCCACACGCTTTTTTTTATTTTTCTTTCGTAACATTTAAAAATACAGCCAAACAATATCGTTTGCCATAAGTGTCTTCAGCAAATTGATGATAGGGAAATATTATTATTTTTATTATTTATTCGTTTATTTATTGAATTCACTCATTTCGAGCCTAACAATAAGTAATTAAACCTAAAGAGCTAAATTATCTATATTCATCCCCCACCAGTGTTTGGGCTTAGTATTCAATTTAATAACATTTTTTCACTTTTAATTTTAATACAATTTAAATCATTGTGATATAATATAGTAATTAATTAATATTTAATATATTTAATATATAGGTAAGTCCGATCTTTTGAGATGTTTCGCTGTTATAAGAGGAATTTTTGCTAATGGATTCGAGCGCTCTCGTAGTTTCTCTTAGTGTTTGAGTATAATCTCTGTGAGCCCACTTTTAACAAGAGGAATGCTGAGGACCTTATGAATGTCAGGATTTCTAATGAACCAAGGCGCACCGGTGATTGCACTTAAGATTTTCGATTGCACTCGTTGTATCAGAGAGGGTCGGCATATATATTATATATATATACATATATATATATATATATATATATATATATATATATATATATATATATATATATACATATATATATATATATATATATATATATATATATATATATATATATATATATATATATATATATATATATATATATATATATATATATATATATATATATATATATATATATATATATATATATATATATATATATATATATATATATATATATATATATATATATATATATATATATATATATATATATATATTGACGACTTAGCTCTAGGTCCTCAGGAGTAAACATTTTTGTGCCAAACAGCAGCTCAAATGGCGTTCGTTTTGTACTCTTGGAAGTAGAAGAGTTAATAATTTTTTGCAATCGACTTACATGTTTGAACCATCTCTGCGTGTCATCGAGAGACAATTTTGTTAACATTTCTATAATAATTTTGTTCATTCGCTCCACCTGTCCATTTCCTCTGGGAACCCCTGTGGTTGTAGCGTGATGACTGATGTTATGAACGTTGCAATATTCTGCGAAATCGCCTGCTGTGAATGCTGCCCCCTTGTCGGTTATAATACGGCAGGGATTTCCAAATATTTCACTTATCTTTTCCAGCTTGCTTAGCACCTCTGCCGTAGTAGTAGATTTTACTGGAAAAATCCATGTAAATTTCGTAAATGCATCGATGATTACGAACAAATACTTGTAAGACTTCGTTGTTGAGGGCAATGGCCCGATATGATCCATGTGAAAAGTGTGTAATGGTACGTCGATTTTCTCGATTGGATTAAGAAATCCTTCCTGCTTGCCAGCTTTTCAATTTGCCAATATACAAACAATGCAATTCGAAATAGCTCTCTCAATATACTTCCTAGCATTCGGTACGTAATATTCTTGTTTGACTATCGCCTCTACCTTGCTGGTACTTAAATGTCCACTTTCGTGTAATTTTGTGATCAGTTCATTTCCCATTGACTTTGGTATGACCAGAAGGTAAGCACCTTCTACAAATTTACAGAGCACACCGCATCGCATTTGGAAATTCTCATACTCCCCACTCTCTAGTAGCTTTATAATAACCTGGCACATCTCATCTGTAGCTTGTGATTTTTTGATGGAATGAAGGATAGCATCTTCAACTCTTAGTACGACAGGGTGTCGACTTAATTCATCCACGTGACGCATGCAGCTGCCTGATCGATGTTTTACGGTGCAATCAAATTCCTGAATCTGCATAGCTCAATGTGCTACCCTGCTGTTAAGTGCCTTCTTCGACATTGCCAGCTGAAATGCCTTGCAATCTGTATAGATATCAAAATTTAAACCCAACAAATAAATTCTAAGTCGTTTCAATGCTATTATGATTGCCAAAACTTCTAGGTCGTAGCTGGGGTAATTTCTTTCTGCAGCTGTTGTTTTGTAGCTTAAATAAAAAACTGGGTGATAATCCTCATGTTTTTGCAGCAATACAGCACCGTAACCCTCTTTGCTAGCATCTGTGTAAAGTTGTGTAGGCAGCTTTTGATTAAAGAGTTTCAGTACTGGTTCCGCACTAAGTTGATCTTTAAGTAAAATGAACGCTTCATTTTCGGCTTCGCCCCATCTAAAAACTACATCTCTTTTTGTAAGGTCGGTTAATGGTTTCGACAGCTGAGCATAGTTTTCTACAAATTTTCGGAAAAATCCAGTAAGACCAAGAAAACTCATTACGCCGTGTGTGTCCTTGGGCGTTGGAAATTTCTTGACCGCTTTGCTTTCGCTTCGGACGGGCGGATAGATCCATCTTCTATTACGTGGCCCAAAAACTCAACGCGTTTTTCCAAAAATGTACACTTTTCCCACTTTATCAACAAACCATGATCCTCACTAACTTGTAACACTCTTTTGAACTTATCGACAGCATCTGCTTCGTTATTCGTGGGTATTATTAAATCGTCCATATAAACAAGTACGACGCCATCTCTTATCAGATCTTTAAAAATAGTATTGATGAATCGTTGAAATGCTGAAGGTGAATTGCAAAGACCAAATGGTGCCTTCCGAAATTCAAATTGGCCATCCGGTGTTACAAAGGATGTGTATTTCATGCTCGATTCGTCCACATCGACGTGGAAAAACCCATTCCTCAAATCCAGTGTAGTAAAAATTCGTGCTTCGTAAAGACCCTCTAGTACTTCTATATTTGGCAATGGATATCTATCGCGAATTGCCTTTGAATTTAATTTTCGATAGTCGACACAGAGCCGATGCGTGCCATCCTTCTTACGCGCCAGTACTATGAGACTCGAGAAAATTCGATGAACTTGGCTGTATTATGCCCTGCTCCAACCATTCTTCTATTTGTGAGTTGACAATCTCCTTCTCTTTGGGTGCAAGCCTTCGTGGTTTTTGAAAAATTGGCTTGTCATCTTCTAGATAGATCCGCATCTTCACACATGAGGCACCTATTTTCTTTGGATTGTATGCTAAAAGTAAATGCACGAATATACTGTAACCCATCTAGCTCTTCAGTTGTCTCAGAATATCTAATGAGATTTACTTGCGCTAGCATCAATTTGTCATCACTAGTATTTTCTTTATAGGTCGTAAGTCTCCCATTTTCGATCAGAATCGATGCATACTGTAAGATGTTTTTGCCTAATATTATATCTTCACTAATCCAACTGTCGGGTACAATATCATAATTTAGCTCCTACGATTCACCCTCTATTTCTGTGCCAAGCTTAAAGAAACCAAGTGTCGATTTGCTTGTGCCGCCAAAAGCTACTACTCGCGTACCAGGACCATCGAAATGTCTGACTCCAAACTCATTCGTTACATTCTGTCTTATGATGCTAATATCGCTTCCAGTATCCAACATCGCTCTTAACTTGACACCGTGTATTTTCACTTCTATAGACACATCTGGAATTTTCACCCTATTAACCCGCGCATAATTCTGGTGTTCACTGGATTTTGTTCTCTGTTTTGGACAATTAGGTGCAATGTGACCAAATTCACTGCATTTGAAACAACGGGCCCCCCTTTTCTTTGTTTTGACATTCACGTGCCCAATGCGATTTTGCCCCACAGTTATTACATCGCTTATTTACATTGGTAGCAAATTTGTCGTTGCTTTTGAGGCTTAGGTCGCCCTTACCGCTCATACTTCCACTAGTACACCCTGACTGTCGTAGCGTTTGTTTTTGTTTCTTTCTTCATTTTGCTCTGCCTTAAATTTTTCGTATGCTTTAAAGTTACTTTTAAGCTCTGCAATACTACGCGATTGGTATAGAATCGTTTTGTTCGCTGCCTCATCCTGTATACCTGCAATAATATAACCGATAAGGTGGTGTGGCTCTACCTTTCCGCCTGATGCAATTTTTTTCATTTTATATAAGTATTCTAAAAGTGTTTCTTCTGTTCTCTTGCCAGTACTCTCGAGCATTTTGTGTACATTATCGCTCTCACGGGATCCAAACTCGTTTTGTAATATTGTTTTTAAGCTCTCCCATTTCGACACTTCGCTCTCTGCTTCAACTGCTAGTTTTGCTGCCCCGACCAGCAGCTGTCTACCGTACAAAAATTTCTGGACATCGTTCCAACGACAAACCGAAGCAACATTTTCGATTTCGTTTAACCACTCTCTAATATTCCTACTTGATTCGCCATCAAACCTTTCCAGCGCCTCCTGCACATCTCGTAGTTGGATGTTGGTTTGCACTATATTGTTGTTACCTACAGGGTATTTTGCTTCCTCGCTTGTCATTGTTATATGTGTTGATCTTGTTGTTGTTTTATCTCCGCTCAGCCTGTAGTTTACAGGAAATTCGTCTATGGCTGATGGTCTCCTTTTGCTTATTTGCTCGACGCTGTTGTTAGTTTCTTGGCGCTTCTGCAATCGTACGATTAAGTCCCGTTTTAGCTGGTAACCGTATGGCAAACCACTCTTTTTCAGAAGTTCTTGTAACTGTTTTGTTGTCAATGCTGAAAGGTCATTAGTAGACATAAGTAAATTTTAATTATTTAATTTGTCCTCTCCTTCTTGTAAACTTTTTGGGTCGATTTATTATTTTAAAACTTTTTTGGGCTGATTTTTAGTTTAAAATGAATAAACATAGATTATCAATTTAAAATTAATCAAGTTTATTACAATTCAATATTTAGTTTAAAAAAATAGCAAAATTAGAATAATAATTCAAGTTTTATACACAAGAATATCATTCGATTAAATTTCATTTACACTTTCTTTTTATACAGCCTCTTAATGTCCGCTTGGCGAATTACAACTTAACACACGCTTTCCGACTTATCCACTCGACATTCGCTTTACGACTGAGACAGAAAATTATGCACGCTAATATTTGCGCTCGCTTAGACTAATTTGCATTGTATTAGCTTTTTATATATGCTGGTAAACATGTCTATAATTCCTACATTCGGCCATTCTGAATGTCGGATGTCTCAGACAACTCTGCATCACTCTCGTCTTCATAGTGCTTCCATCGTTTCATAAAATCTGCAGCGGTTGAGGTGTGCTTCGGTCCATCTTGCCCGCCAACTTTACGCACCTCATATCGATCATTTCGCTTCACCTTTGTAATCTCGTACGGTCCAAGGTACTTAGGAACTAGTTTAAGCCCAACTCCAAATTGGGTACGCCGAATAGCGACTATGTCACCGACTTTGTAAGTGTTTGCTGCTTTACGTCTTTTGTCGAACTGCTTCTTATTCTCGGCGTAAATTTTCTGGATTTCCTGCTTCGCATTGTCGCGCATTTCTTGTCTCTCTTGCTCGAAGTCTTTAATAACCGCTTCCTCAAATTGACGACTTAGCTCTAGGTCCTCAGGAGTAAACATTTTTGTGCCAAACAGCAGCTCAAATGGCGTTCGTTTTGTACTCTTGGAAGTAGAAGAGTTAATAATTTTTTGCAATCGACTTACATGTTTGAACCATCTCTGCGTGTCATCGAGAGACGATTTTGTTAACATTTCTATAATAATTTTGTTCATTCTCTCCACCTGTCCATTTCCTCTGGGAACCCCCGTGGTTGTAGCGTGATGACTGATGTTATGAACGTTGCAATATTCTGCGAAATCGCCTGCTGTGAATGCTGCCCCCTTGTCGGTTATAATACGGCAGGGATTTCCAAATATTTCACTTATCTTTTCCAGCTTGCTTAGCACCTCTGCCGTAGTAGTAGACTTTACTGGAAAAATCCATGTAAATTTCGTAAATGCATCGATGATTACGAACAAATACTTGTAAGACTTCGTTGTTGAGGGCAATGGCCCGATATGATCCATGTGAAAAGTGTGTAATGGTACGTCGATTTTCTCGATTGGATTAAGAAATCCTTCCTGCTTGCCAGCTTTTCAATTTGCCAATATACAAACAATGCAATTCGAAATAGCTCTCTCAATATACTTCCTAGCATTCGGTACGTAATATTCTTGTTTGACTATCGCCTCTACCTTGCTGGTACTTAAATGTCTACTTTCGTGTAATTTTGTGATCAGTTCATTTCTCATTGACTTTGGTATGACCAGAAGGTAAGCACCTTCTACAAATTTACAGAGCACACCGCATCGCATTTGGAAATTCTCATACTCCCCACTCTCTAGTAGCTTTATAATAACCTGGCACATCTCATCTGTAGCTTGTGATTTTTTGATGGAATGAAGGATAGCATCTTCAGCTCTTAGTACGACAGGGTGTCGACTTAATTCATCCACGTGACGCATGCAGCTGCCTGATCGATGTTTTACGGTGCAATCAAATTCCTGAATCTGCATAGCTCAATGTGCTACCCTGCTGTTAAGTGCCTTCTTCGACATTGCCAGCTGAAATGCCTTGCAATCTGTATAGATATCAAAATTTAAACCCAACAAATAAATTCTAAGTCGTTTCAATGCTATTATGATTGCCAAAACTTCTAGCTCGTAGCTGGGGTAATTTCTTTCTGCAGCTGTTGTTTTGTAGCTTAAATAAAAAACTGGGTGATAATCCTCATGTTTTTGCAGCAATACAGCACCGTAACCCTCTTTGCTAGCATCTGTGTAATGTTGTGTAGGCAGCTTTTGATTAAAGAGTTTCAGTACTGGTTCCGCACTAAGTTGATCTTTAAGTAAAATGAACGCTTCATTTTCGGCTTCGCCCCATCTAAAAGCTACATCTCTTTTTGTAAGGTCGGTTAATGGTTTCGACAGCTGAGCATAGTTTTCTACAAATTTTCGGAAAAATCCAGTAAGACCAAGAAAACTCATTACGCCGTGTGTGTCCTTGGGCGTTGGAAATTTCTTGACCGCTTTGCTTTCGCTTCGGACGGGCGGATAGATCCATCTTCTATTACGTGGCCCAAAAACTCAACGCGTTTTTCCAAAAATGCACACTTTTCCCACTTTATCAACAAACCATGATCCTCACTAACTTGTAACACTCTTTTGAACTTATCGACAGCATCTGCTTCATTATTCGTGGGTATTATTAAATCGTCCATATAAACAAGTACGACGCCATCTCTTATCAGATCTTTAAAAATAGTATTGATGAATCGTTGAAATGCTGAAGGTGAATTGCAAAGACCAAATGGTGCCTTCCGAAATTCAAATTGGCCATCCGGTGTTACAAAGGATGTGTATTTCATGCTCGATTCGTCCACATCGACGTGGAAAAACCCATTCCTCAAATCCAGTGTAGTAAAAATTCGTGCTTCGTAAAGACCCTCCAGTACTTCTATATTTGGCAATGGATATCTATCGCGAATAGCCTTTGAATTTAATTTTCGATAGTCGACACAGAGCCGATGCGTGCCATCCTTCTTACGCGCCAGTACTATGGGACTCGTGAAATTCGATGAACTTGGCTGTATTATGCCCTGCTCCAACCATTCTTCTATTTGTGAGTTGACAAAATTCTACTCTTTGGGTGCAAGCCTTCGTGGTGTTTGAAAAATTGGCTTGTCATCTTCTAGATAGATCCGCATCTTCACACATGAGGTACCTATTTTCTTTGGATTGTATGCTAAAAGTAATTGCACGAATATACTGTAACCCATCTAGCTCTTCAGTTGTCTCAGAATATCTAATGATATTTACTTGCGCTAGCATCAATTTGTCATCACTAGTATTTTCTTTATAGGTCGTAAGTCTCCCATTTTCGATCAGAATCGATGCATACTGTGAGATGTTTTTGCCTAATATTATATCTTCACTAATCCAACTGTCGGGTACAATATCATAATTTAGCTCCTACGATTCACCCTCTATTTCTGTGCCAAGCTTAAAGAAACCAAGTGTCGATTTGCTTGTGCCGCCAAAAGCTACTACTCCCGTACCAGGACCATCGAAATGTCTGACTCCAAACTCATTCGTTACATTCTGTCTTATGATGCTAATATCGCTTCCAGTATCCAACATCGCTCTTAACTTGACACCGTGTATTTTCACTTCTATAGACACATCTGGAATTTTCACCCTATTAACCCGCGCATAAATCTGGTATTCACTGGATTTTGTTCTCTGTTTTGGACAATTAGGTGCAATGTGACCAAATTCACTGCATTTGAAACAACGGGCCCCCTTTTCTTTGTTTTGACATTAACGTACCCAATGCGATTTTGCCCCACAGATATTACATCGCTTATTTACATTGGTAGCAAATTTGTCGTTGCTTTTGAGGCTTAGGTCGCCCTTACCGCTCATACTTCCACTAGTACACCCTGACTGTCGTAGCGTTTGTTTTTGTTTCTTTCTTCATTTTGCTCTGCCTTAAATTTTTCGTATGCTTTAAAGTTACTTTTAAGCTCTGCAATACTACGCGATTGGTATAGAATCGTTTTGTTCGCTGCCTCATCCTGTATACCTGCAATAATATAACCGATAAGGTGGTGTGGCTCTACCTTTCCGCCTGATGCAATTTTTTTCATTTTATATAAGTATTCTAAAAGTGTTTCTTCTGTGCTCTTGCCAGTACTCTCGAGCATTTTGTGTACATTATCGCTCTCACGGGATCCAAACTCGTTTTGTAATATTGTTTTTAAGCTCTCCCATTTCGACACTTCGCTCTCTGCTTCAACTGCTAGTTTTGCTGCCCCGACCAGCAGCTGTCTACCGTACAAAAATTTCTGGACATCGTTCCAACGACAAACCGAAGCAACATTTTCGATTTCGTTTAACCACTCTCTAATATTCCTACTTGATTCGCCATCAAACCTTTCCAGCGCCTCCTGCACATCTCGTAGTTGGATGTTGGTTTGCACTATATTGTTGTTACCTACAGGGTATTTTGCTTCCTCGCTTGTCATTGTTATATGTGTTGATCTTGTTGTTGTTTTATCTCCGCTCAGCCTGTAGTTTACAGCAAATTCGTCTATGGCTGATGGTCTCCTTTTGCTTATTTGCTCGACGCTGTTGTTGGTTTCTTGGCGCTTCTGCAATCGTACGATTAAGTCCCGTTTTAGCTGGTAACCGTATGGCAAACCACTCTTTTTCAGAAGTTCTTGTAACTGTTTTGTTGTCAATGCTGAAAGGTCATTAGTAGACATAAGTAAATTTTAATTATTTAATTTGTCCTCTCCTTCTTGTAAACTTTTTGGGTCGATTTATTATTTTAAAACTTTTTTGGGCTGATTTTTAGTTTAAAATGAATAAACATAGATTATCAATTTAAAATTAACCAAGTTTATTACAATTCAATATTTGGTTTCAAAAAATAGCAAAATTAGAATAATAATTCAAGTTTTATACACAAAAATATCATTCGATTAAATTTCATTTACACTTTCTTTTTATACAGCCTCTTAATGTCCGCTTGGCGAATTACAACTTAACACACGCTTTCCGACTTATCCACTCGACATTCGCTTTAAGACTGAGACAGAAAATTATGCACGCTAATATTTGCGCTCGCTTAGACTAATTTGCATTGTATTAGCTTTTTATATATGCTGGTAAACATGTCTATAATTCCTACATTCGGCCATTCTGAATGTCGGATGTCTCAGACAACTCTGCATCACTCTCGTCTTCATAGTGCTTCCATCGTTTCATAAAATCTGCAGCGGTTGAGGTGTGCTTCGGTCCGTCTTGCCCGCCAACTTTACGCACCTCATATCGATCATTTCGCTTCACCTTTGTAATCTCGTACGGTCCAAGGTACTTAGGAACTAGTTTAAGCCCAACTCCAAATTGGGTACGCCGAATAGCGACTATGTCACCGACTTTGTAAGTGTTTGCTGCTTTACGTCTTTTGTCGAACTGCTTCTTATTCTCGGCGTACATTTTCTGGATTTCCTGCTTCGCATTGTCGCGCATTTCTTGTCTCTCTTGCTCGAAGTCTTTAATAACCGCTTCCTCAAATTGACGACTTAGCTCTAGGTCCTCAGGAGTAAACATTTTTGTGCCAAACAGCAGCTCAAATGGCGTTCGTTTTGTACTCTTGGAAGTAGAAGAGTTAATAATTTTTTGCAATCGACTTACATGTTTGAACCATCTCTGCGTGTCATCGAGAGACGATTTTGTTAACATTTCTATAATAATTTTGTTCATTCTCTCCACCTGTCCATTTCCTCTGGGAACCCCCGTGGTTGTAGCGTGATGACTGATGTTATGAACGTTGCAATATTCTGCGAAATCGCCTGCTGTGAATGCTGCCCCCTTGTCGGTTATAATACGGCAGGGATTTCCAAATATTTCACTTATCTTTTCCAGCTTGCTTAGCACCTCTGCCGTAGTAGTAGACTTTACTGGAAAAATCCATGTAAATTTCGTAAATGCATCGATGATTACGAACAAATACTTGTAAGACTTCGTTGTTGAGGGCAATGGCCCGATATGATCCATGTGAAAAGTGTGTAATGGTACGTCGATTTTCTCGATTGGATTAAGAAATCCTTCCTGCTTGCCAGCTTTTCAATTTGCCAATATACAAACAATGCAATTCGAAATAGCTCTCTCAATATACTTCCTAGCATTCGGTACGTAATATTCTTGTTTGACTATCGCCTCTACCTTGCTGGTACTTAAATGTCTACTTTCGTGTAATTTTGTGATCAGTTCATTTCTCATTGACTTTGGTATGACCAGAAGGTAAGCACCTTCTACAAATTTACAGAGCACACCGCATCGCATTTGGAAATTCTCATACTCCCCACTCTCTAGTAGCTTTATAATAACCTGGCACATCTCATCTGTAGCTTGTGATTTTTTGATGGAATGAAGGATAGCATCTTCAACTCTTAGTACGACAGGGTGTCGACTTAATTCATCCACGTGACGCATGCAGCTGCCTGATCGATGTTTTACGGTGCAATCAAATTCCTGAATCTGCATAGCTCATTGTGCTACCCTGCTGTTAAGTGCCTTCTTCGACATTGCCAGCTGAAATGCCTTGCAATCTGTATAGATATCAAAATTTAAACCCAACAAATAAATTCTAAGTCGTTTCAATGCTATTATGATTGCCAAAACTTCTAGCTCGTAGCTGGGGTAATTTCTTTCTGCAGCTGTTGTTTTGTAGCTTAAATAAAAAACTGGGTGATAATCCTCATGTTTTTGCAGCAATACAGCACAGTAACCCTCTTTGCTAGCATTTGTGTAATGTTGTGTAGGCAGCTTTTGATTAAAGAGTTTCAGTACTGGTTCCGCACTAAGTTGATCTTTAAGTAAAATGAACGCTTCATTTTCGGCTTCGCCCCATCTAAAAGCTACATCTCTTTTTGTAAGGTCGGTTAATGGTTTCGACAGCTGAGCATAGTTTTCTACAAATTTTCGGAAAAATCCAGTAAGACCAAGAAAACTCATTACGCCGTGTGTGTCCTTGGGCGTTGGAAATTTCTTGACCGCTTTGCTTTCGCTTCGGACGGGCGGATAGATCCATCTTCTATTACGTGGCCCAAAAACTCAACGCGTTTTTCCAAAAATGCACACTTTTCCCACTTTATCAACAAACCATGATCCTCACTAACTTGTAACACTCTTTTGAACTTATCGACAGCATCTGCTTCATTATTCGTGGGTATTATTAAATCGTCCATATAAACAAGTACGACGCCATCTCTTATCAGATCTTTAAAAATAGTATTGATGAATCGTTGAAATGCTGAAGGTGAATTGCAAAGACCAAATGGTGCCTTCCGAAATTCAAATTGGCCATCCGGTGTTACAAAGGATGTGTATTTCATGCTCGATTCGTCAACATCGACGTGGAAAAACCCATTCCTCAAATCCAGTGTAGTAAAAATTCGTGCTTCGTAAAGACCCTCCAGTACTTCTATATTTGGCAATGGATATCTATCGCGAATAGCCTTTGAATTTAATTTTCGATAGTCGACACAGAGCCGATGCGTGCCATCCTTCTTACGCGCCAGTACTATGGGACTCGTGAAATTCGATGAACTTGGCTATATTATGCCCTGCTCCAACCATTCTTCTATTTGTGAGTTGACAATATTCTACTCTTTGGGTGCAAGCCTTCGTGGTGTTTGAAAAATTGGCTTGTCATCTTCTAGATAGATCCGCATCTTCACACATGAGGTACCTATTTTCTTTGGATTGTATGCTAAAAGTAATTGCACGAATATACTGTAACCCATCTAGCTCTTCAGTTGTCTCAGAATATCTAATGATATTTACTTGCGCTAGCATCAATTTGTCATCACTAGTATTTTCTTTATACGTCGTAAGTCTCCCATTTTCGATCAGAATCGATGCATACTGTGAGATGTTTTTGCCTAATATTATATCTTCACTAATCCAACTGTCGGGTACAATATCATAATTTAGCTCCTACGATTCACCCTCTATTTCTGTGCCAAGCTTAAAGAAACCAAGTGTCGATTTGCTTGTGCCGCCAAAAGCTACTACTCCCGTACCAGGACCATCGAAATGTCTGACTCCAAACTCATTCGTTACATTCTGTCTTATGATGCTAATATCGCTTCCAGTATCCAACATCGCTCTTAACTTGACACCGTGTATTTTCACTTCTATAGACACATCTGGAATTTTCACCCTATTAACCCGCGCATAAATCTGGTGTTCACTGGATTTTGTTCTCTGTTTTGGACAATTAGGTGCAATGTGACCAAATTCACTGCATTTGAAACAACGGGCCCCCTTTTCTTTGTTTTGACATTAACGTACCCAATGCGATTTTGCCCCACAGTTATTACATCGCTTATTTACATTGGTAGCAAATTTGTCGTTGCTTTTGAGGCTTAGGTCGCCCTTACCGCTCATACTTCCACTAGTACACCCTGACTGTCGTAGCGTTTGTTTTTGTTTCTTTCTTCATTTTGCTCTGCCTTAAATTTTTCGTATGCTTTAAAGTTACTTTTAAGCTCTGCAATACTACGCGATTGGTATAGAATCGTTTTGTTCGCTGCCTCATCCTGTATACCTGCAATAATATAACCGATAAGGTGGTGTGGCTCTACCTTTCCGCCTGATGCAATTTTTTTCATTTTATATAAGTATTCTAAAAGTGTTTCTTCTGTTCTCTTGCCAGTACTCTCGAGCATTTTGTGTACATCGCTCTCACGGGATCCAAACTCGTTTTGTAATATTGTTTTTAAGCTCTCCCATTTCGACACTTCGCTCTCTGCTTCAACTGCTAGTTTTGCTGCCCCGACCAGCAGCTGTCTACCGTACAAAAATTTCTGGACATCGTTCCAACGACAAACCGAAGCAACATTTTCGATTTCGTTTAACCACTCTCTAATATTCCTACTTGATTCGCCATCAAACCTTTCCAGCGCCTCCTGCACATCTCGTAGTTGGATGTTGGTTTGCACTATATTGTTGTTACCTACAGGGTATTTTGCTTCCTCGCTTGTCATTGTTATATGTGTTGATCTTGTTGTTGTTTTATCTCCGCTCAGCCTGTAGTTTACAGCAAAGTCGTCTATGGCTGATGGTCTCCTTTTGCTTATTTGCTCGACGCTGTTGTTGGTTTCTTGGCGCTTCTGCAATCGTACGATTAAGTCCCGTTTTAGCTGGTAACCGTATGGCAAACCACTCTTTTTCAGAAGTTCTTGTAACTGTTTTGTTGTCAATGCTGAAAGGTCATTAGTAGACATAAGTAAATTTTAATTATTTAATTTGTCCTCTCCTTCTTGTAAACTTTTCGGGTCGATTTATTATTTTAAAACTTTTTTGGGCTGATTTTTAGTTTAAAATGAATAAACATAGATTATCAATTTAAAATTAACCAAGTTTATTACAATTCAATATTTAGTTTAAAAAAATAGCAAAATTAGAATAATAATTCAAGTTTTATACACAAAAATATCATTCGATTAAATTTCATTTACACTTTCTTTTTATACAGCCTCTTAATGTCCGCTTGGCGAATTACAACTTAACACACGCTTTCCGACTTATCCACTCGACATTCGCTTTACGACTGAGACAGAAAATTATGCACGCTAATATTTGCGCTCGCTTAGACTAATTTGCATTGTATTAGCTTTTTATATATGCTGGTAAACATGTCTATAATTCCTACATTCGGCCATTCTGAATGTCGGATGTCTCAGACAACTCTGCATCACTCTCGTCTTCATAGTGCTTCCATCGTTTCATAAAATCTGCAGCGGTTGAGGTGTGCTTCGGTCCATCTTGCCCGCCAACTTTACGCACCTCATATCGATCATTTCGCTTCACCTTTGTAATCTCGTACGGTCCAAGGTACTTAGGAACTAGTTTAAGCCCAACTCCAAATTGGGTACGCCGAATAGCGACTATGTCACCGACTTTGTAAGTGTTTGCTGCTTTACGTCTTTTGTCGAACTGCTTCTTATTCTCGGCGTAAATTTTCTGGATTTCCTGCTTCGCATTGTCGCGCATTTCTTGTCTCTCTTGCTCGAAGTCTTTAATAACCGCTTCCTCAAATTGACGACTTAGCTCTAGGTCCTCAGGAGTAAACATTTTTGTGCCAAACAGCAGCTCAAATGGCGTTCGTTTTGTACTCTTGGAAGTAGAAGAGTTAATAATTTTTTGCAATCGACTTACATGTTTGAACCATCTCTGCGTGTCATCGAGAGACGATTTTGTTAACATTTCTATAATAATTTTGTTCATTCTCTCCACCTGTCCATTTCCTCTGGGAACCCCCGTGGTTGTAGCGTGATGACTGATGTTATGAACGTTGCAATATTCTGCGAAATCGCCTGCTGTGAATGCTGCCCCCTTGTCGGTTATAATACGGCAGGGATTTCCAAATATTTCACTTATCTTTTCCAGCTTGCTTAGCACCTCTGCCGTAGTAGTAGACTTTACTGGAAAAATCCATGTAAATTTCGTAAATGCATCGATGATTACGAACAAATACTTGTAAGACTTCGTTGTTGAGGGCAATGGCCCGATATGATCCATGTGAAAAGTGTGTAATGGTACGTCGATTTTCTCGATTGGATTAAGAAATCCTTCCTGCTTGCCAGCTTTTCAATTTGCCAATATACAAACAATGCAATTCGAAATAGCTCTCTCAATATACTTCCTAGCATTCGGTACGTAATATTCTTGTTTGACTATCGCCTCTACCTTGCTGGTACTTAAATGTCTACTTTCGTGTAATTTTGTGATCAGTTCATTTCTCATTGACTTTGGTATGACCAGAAGGTAAGCACCTTCTACAAATTTACAGAGCACACCGCATCGCATTTGGAAATTCTCATACTCCCCACTCTCTAGTAGCTTTATAATAACCTGGCACATCTCATCTGTAGCTTGTGATTTTTTGATGGAATGAAGGATAGCATCTTCAACTCTTAGTACGACAGGGTGTCGACTTAATTCATCCACGTGACGCATGCAGCTGCCTGATCGATGTTTTACGGTGCAATCAAATTCCTGAATCTGCATAGCTCAATGTGCTACCCTGCTGTTAAGTGCCTTCTTCGACATTGCCAGCTGAAATGCCTTGCAATCTGTATAGATATCAAAATTTAAACCCAACAAATAAATTCTAAGTCGTTTCAATGCTATTATGATTGCCAAAACTTCTAGGTCGTAGCTGGGGTAATTTCTTTCTGCAGCTGTTGTTTTGTAGCTTAAATAAAAAACTGGGTGATAATCCTCATGTTTTTGCAGCAATACAGCACAGTAACCCTCTTTGCTAGCATCTGTGTAATGTTGTGTAGGCAGCTTTTGATTAAAGAGTTTCAGTACTGGTTCCGCACTAAGTTGATCTTTAAGTAAAATGAACGCTTCATTTTCGGCTTCGCCCCATCTAAAAGCTACATCTCTTTTTGTAAGGTCGGTTAATGGTTTCGACAGCTGAGCATAGTTTTCTACAAATTTTCGGAAAAATCCAGTAAGACCAAGAAAACTCATTACGCCGTGTGTGTCCTTGGGCGTTGGAAATTTCTTGACCGCTTTGCTTTCGCTTCGGACGGGCGGATAGATCCATCTTCTATTACGTGGCCCAAAAACTCAACGCGTTTTTCCAAAAATGCACACTTTTCCCACTTTATCAACAAACCATGATCCTCACTAACTTGTAACACTCTTTTGAACTTATCGACAGCATCTGCTTCATTATTCGTGGGTATTATTAAATCGTCCATATAAACAAGTACGACGCCATCTCTTATCAGATCTTTAAAAATAGTATTGATGAATCGTTGAAATGCTGAAGGTGAATTGCAAAGACCAAATGGTGCCTTCCGAAATTCAAATTGGCCATCCGGTGTTACAAAGGATGTGTATTTCATGCTCGATTCGTCAACATCGACGTGGAAAAACCCATTCCTCAAATCCAGTGTAGTAAAAATTCGTGCTTCGTAAAGACCCTCCAGTACTTCTATATTTGGCAATGGATATCTATCGCGAATAGCCTTTGAATTTAATTTTCGATAGTCGACACAGAGCCGATGCGTGCCATCCTTCTTACGCGCCAGTACTATGGGACTCGTGAAATTCGATGAACTTGGCTATATTATGCCCTGCTCCAACCATTCTTCTATTTGTGAGTTGACAATATTCTACTCTTTGGGTGCAAGCCTTCGTGGTGTTTGAAAAATTGGCTTGTCATCTTCTAGATAGATCCGCATCTTCACACATGAGGTACCTATTTTCTTTGCATTGTATGCTAAAAGTAATTGCACGAATATACTGTAACCCATCTAGCTCTTCAGTTGTCTCAGAATATCTAATGATATTTACTTGCGCTAGCATCAATTTGTCATCACTAGTATTTTCTTTATACGTCGTAAGTCTCCCATTTTCGATCAGAATCGATGCATACTGTGAGATGTTTTTGCCTAATATTATATCTTCACTAATCCAACTGTCGGGTACAATATCATAATTTAGCTCCTACGATTCACCCTCTATTTCTGTGCCAAGCTTAAAGAAACCAAGTGTCGATTTGCTTGTGCCGCCAAAAGCTACTACTCCCGTACCAGGACCATCGAAATGTCTGACTCCAAACTCATTCGTTACATTCTGTCTTATGATGCTAATATCGCTTCCAGTATCCAACATCGCTCTTAACTTGACACCGTGTATTTTCACTTCTATAGACACATCTGGAATTTTCACCCTATTAACCCGCGCATAAATCTGGTGTTCACTGGATTTTGTTCTCTGTTTTGGACAATTAGGTGCAATGTGACCAAATTCACTGCATTTGAAACAACGGGCCCCCTTTTCTTTGTTTTGACATTAACGTACCCAATGCGATTTTGCCCCACAGTTATTACATCGCTTATTTACATTGGTAGCAAATTTGTCGTTGCTTTTGAGGCTTAGGTCGCCCTTACCGCTCATACTTCCACTAGTACACCCTGACTGTCGTAGCGTTTGTTTTTGTTTCTTTCTTCATTTTGCTCTGCCTTAAATTTTTCGTATGCTTTAAAGTTACTTTTAAGCTCTGCAATACTACGCGATTGGTATAGAATCGTTTTGTTCGCTGCCTCATCCTGTATACCTGCAATAATATAACCGATAAGGTGGTGTGGCTCTACCTTTCCGCCTGATGCAATTTTTTTCATTTTATATAAGTATTCTAAAAGTGTTTCTTCTGTTCTCTTGCCAGTACTCTCGAGCATTTTGTGTACATTATCGCTCTCACGGGATCCAAACTCGTTTTGTAATATTGTTTTTAAGCTCTCCCATTTCGACACTTCGCTCTCTGCTTCAACTGCTAGTTTTGCTGCCCCGACCAGCAGCTGTCTACCGTACAAAAATTTCTGGACATCGTTCCAACGACAAACCGAAGCAACATTTTCGATTTCGTTTAACCACTCTCTAATATTCCTACTTGATTCGCCATCAAACCTTTCCAGCGCCTCCTGCACATCTCGTAGTTGGATGTTGGTTTGCACTATATTGTTGTTACCTACAGGGTATTTTGCTTCCTCGCTTGTCATTGTTATATGTGTTGATCTTGTTGTTGTTTTATCTCCGCTCAGCCTGTAGTTTACAGCAAAGTCGTCTATGGCTGATGGTCTCCTTTTGCTTATTTGCTCGACGCTGTTGTTGGTTTCTTGGCGCTTCTGCAATCGTACGATTAAGTCCCGTTTTAGCTGGTAACCGTATGGCAAACCACTCTTTTTCAGAAGTTCTTGTAACTGTTTTGTTGTCAATGCTGAAAGGTCATTAGTAGACATAAGTAAATTTTAATTATTTAATTTGTCCTCTCCTTCTTGTAAACTTTTCGGGTCGATTTATTATTTTAAAACTTTTTTGGGCTGATTTTTAGTTTAAAATGAATAAACATAGATTATCAATTTAAAATTAACCAAGTTTATTACAATTCAATATTTAGTTTAAAAAAATAGCAAAATTAGAATAATAATTCAAGTTTTATACACAAAAATATCATTCGATTAAATTTCATTTACACTTTCTTTTTATACAGCCTCTTAATGTCCGCTTGGCGAATTACAACTTAACACACGCTTTCCGACTTATCCACTCGACATTCGCTTTACGACTGAGACAGAAAATTATGCACGCTAATATTTGCGCTCGCTTAGACTAATTTGCATTGTATTAGCTTTTTATATATGCTGGTAAACATGTCTATAATTCCTACATTCGGCCATTCTGAATGTCGGATGTCTCAGACAACTCTGCATCACTCTCGTCTTCATAGTGCTTCCATCGTTTCATAAAATCTGCAGCGGTTGAGGAGTGCTTCGGTCCATCTTGCCCGCCAACTTTACGCACCTCATATCGATCATTTCGCTTCACCTTTGTAATCTCGTACGGTCCAAGGTACTTAGGAACTAGTTTAAGCCCAACTCCAAATTGGGTACGCCGAATAGCGACTATGTCACCGACTTTGTAAGTGTTTGCTGCTTTACGTCTTTTGTCGAACTGCTTCTTATTCTCGGCGTAAATTTTCTGGATTTCCTGCTTCGCATTGTCGCGCATTTCTTGTCTCTCTTGCTCGAAGTCTTTAATAACCGCTTCCTCAAATTGACGACTTAGCTCTAGGTCCTCAGGAGTAAACATTTTTGTGCCAAACAGCAGCTCAAATGGCGTTCGTTTTGTACTCTTGGAAGTAGAAGAGTTAATAATTTTTTGCAATCGACTTACATGTTTGAACCATCTCTGCGTGTCATCGAGAGACGATTTTGTTAACATTTCTATAATAATTTTGTTCATTCTCTCCACCTGTCCATTTCCTCTGGGAACCCCCGTGGTTGTAGCGTGATGACTGATGTTATGAACGTTGCAATATTCTGCGAAATCGCCTGCTGTGAATGCTGCCCCCTTGTCGGTTATAATACGGCAGGGATTTCCAAATATTTCACTTATCTTTTCCAGCTTGCTTAGCACCTCTGCCGTAGTAGTAGACTTTACTGGAAAAATCCATGTAAATTTCGTAAATGCATCGATGATTACGAACAAATACTTGTAAGACTTCGTTGTTGAGGGCAATGGCCCGATATGATCCATGTGAAAAGTGTGTAATGGTACGTCGATTTTCTCGATTGGATTAAGAAATCCTTCCTGCTTGCCAGCTTTTCAATTTGCCAATATACAAACAATGCAATTCGAAATAGCTCTCTCAATATACTTCCTAGCATTCGGTACGTAATATTCTTGTTTGACTATCGCCTCTACCTTGCTGGTACTTAAATGTCTACTTTCGTGTAATTTTGTGATCAGTTCATTTCTCATTGACTTTGGTATGACCAGAAGGTAAGCACCTTCTACAAATTTACAGAGCACACCGCATCGCATTTGGAAATTCTCATACTCCCCACTCTCTAGTAGCTTTATAATAACCTGGCACATCTCATCTGTAGCTTGTGATTTAATTCATCCACGTGACGCATGCAGCTGCCTGATCGATGTTTTACGGTGCAATCAAATTCCTGAATCTGCATAGCTCAATGTGCTACCCTGCTGTTAAGTGCCTTCTTCGACATTGCCAGCTGAAATGCCTTGCAATCTGTATAGATATCAAAATTTAAACCCAACAAATAAATTCTAAGTCGTTTCAATGCTATTATGATTGCCAAAACTTCTAGGTCGTAGCTGGGGTAATTTCTTTCTGCAGCTGTTGTTTTGTAGCTTAAATAAAAAACTGGGTGATAATCCTCATGTTTTTGCAGCAATACAGCACCGTAACCCTCTTTGCTAGCATCTGTGTAATGTTGTGTAGGCAGCTTTTGATTAAAGAGTTTCAGTACTGGTTCCGCACTAAGTTGATCTTTAAGTAAAATGAACGCTTCATTTTCGGCTTCGCCCAATCTAAAAGCTACATCTCTTTTTGTAAGGTCGGTTAATGGTTTCGACAGCTGAGCATAGTTTTCTACAAATTTTCGGAAAAATCCAGTAAGACCAAGAAAACTCATTACGCCGTGTGTGTCCTTGGGCGTTGGAAATTTCTTGACCGCTTTGCTTTCGCTTCGGACGGGCGGATAGATCCATCTTCTATTACGTGGCCCAAAAACTCAACGCGTTTTTCCAAAAATGCACACTTTTCCCACTTTATCAACAAACCATGATCCTCACTAACTTGTAACACTCTTTTGAACTTATCGACAGCATATGCTTCATTATTCGTGGGTATTATTAAATCGTCCATATAAACAAGTACGACGCCATCTCTTATCAGATCTTTAAAAATAGTATTGATGAATCGTTGAAATGCTGAAGGTGAATTGCAAAGACCAAATGGTGCCTTCCGAAATTCAAATTGGCCATCCGGTGTTACAAAGGATGTGTATTTCATGCTCGATTCGTCCACATCGACGTGGAAAAACCCATTCCTCAAATCCAGTGTAGTAAAAATTCGTGCTTCGTAAAGACCCTCCAGTACTTCTATATTTGGCAATGGATATCTATCGCGAATAGCCTTTGAATTTAATTTTCGATAGTCGACACAGAGCCGATGCGTGCCATCCTTCTTACGCGCCAGTACTATGGGACTCGTGAAATTCGATGAACTTGGCTGTATTATGCCCTGCTCCAACCATTCTTCTATTTGTGAGTTGACAATATTCTACTCTTTGGGTGCAAGCCTTCGTGGTGTTTGAAAAATTGGCTTGTCATCTTCTAGATAGATCCGCATCTTCACACATGAGGTACCTATTTTCTTTGGATTGTATGCTAAAAGTAATTGCACGAATATACTGTAACCCATCTAGCTCTTCAGTTGTCTCAGAATATCTAATGATATTTACTTGCGCTAGCATCAATTTGTCATCACTAGTATTTTCTTTATAGGTCGTAAGTCTCCCATTTTCGATCAGAATCGATGCATACTGTGAGATGTTTTTGCCTAATATTATATCTTCACTAATCCAACTGTCGGGTACAATATCATAATTTAGCTCCTACGATTCACCCTCTATTTCTGTGCCAAGCTTAGCAAGTGTCGATTTGCTTGTGCCGCCAAAAGCTACTACTCCCGTACCAGCACCATCGAAATGTCTAACTCCAAACTCATTCGTTACACTCTGTTTTATGATGCTAATATCGCTTCCAGTATCCAACATCGCTCTTGACTTGACACCGTGTATTTTCACTTCTATAGACACATCTGGAATTTTCACCCTATTAACCCGCGCATAATTCTGGTGTTCACTGGATTTTGTTCTCTGTTTTGGACAATTAGGTGCAATGTGACCAAATTCACTGCATTTGAAACAACGGGCCCCCTTTTCTTTGTTTTGACTTTAACGTGCCCAATGCGATTTTGCCTCACAGTTATTACATCGCTTATTTACATTGGTAGCAAATTTGTCGTTGCTTTTGAGGCTTAGGTCGCCCTTACCGCTCATACTTCCACTAGTACACCCTGACTGTCGTAGCGTTTGTTTTTGTTTCTTTCTTCATTTTGCTCTGCCTTAAATTTTTCGTATGCTTTAAAGTTACTTTTAAGCTCTGCAATACTACGCGATTGGTATAGAATCGTTTTGTTCGCTGCCTCATCCTGTATACCTGCAATAATATAACCGATAAGGTGGTGTGGCTCTACCTTTCCGCCTGATGCAATTTTTTTCATTTTATATAAGTATTCTAAAAGTGTTTCTTCTGTGCTCTTGCCAGTACTCTCGAGCATTTTGTGTACATTATCGCTCTCACGGGATCCAAACTCGTTTTGTAATATTGTTTTTAAGCTCTCCCATTTCGACACTTCGCTCTCTGCTTCAACTGCTAGTTTTGCTGCCCCGACCAGCAGCTGTCTACCGTACAAAAATTTCTGGACATCGTTCCAACGACAAACCGAAGCAACATTTTCGATTTCGTTTAACCACTCTCTAATATTCCTACTTGATTCGCCATCAAACCTTTCCAGCGCCTCCTGCACATCTCGTAGTTGGATGTTGGTTTGCACTATATTGTTGTTACCTACAGGGTATTTTGCTTCCTCGCTTGTCATTGTTATATGTGTTGATCTTGTTGTTGTTTTATCTCCGCTCAGCCTGTAGTTTACAGCAAATTCGTCTATGGCTGATGGTCTCCTTTTGCTTATTTGCTCGACGCTGTTGTTGGTTTCTTGGCGCTTCTGCAATCGTACGATTAAGTCCCGTTTTAGCTGGTAACCGTATGGCAAACCACTCTTTTTCAGAAGTTCTTGTAACTGTTTTGTTGTCAATGCTGAAAGGTCATTAGTAGACATAAGTAAATTTTAATTATTTAATTTGTCCTCTCCTTCTTGTAAACTTTTTGGGTCGATTTATTATTTTAAAACTTTTTTGGGCTGATTTTTAGTTTAAAATGAATAAACATAGATTATCAATTTAAAATTAACCAAGTTTATTACAATTCAATATTTAGTTTAAAAAAATAGCAAAATTAGAATAATAATTCAAGTTTTATACACAAAAATATCATTCGATTAAATTTCATTTACACTTTCTTTTTATACAGCCTCTTAATGTCCGCTTGGCGAATTACAACTTAACACACGCTTTCCGACTTATCCACTCGACATTCGCTTTAAGACTGAGACAGAAAATTATGCACGCTAATATTTGCGCTCGCGATAGACTAATTTGCATTGTATTAGCTTTTTATATATGCTGGTAAACATGTCTATAATTCCTACATTCGGCCATTCTGAATGTCGGATGTCTCAGACAACTCTGCATCACTCTCGTCTTCATAGTGCTTCCATCGTTTCATAAAATCTGCAGCGGTTGAGGTGTGCTTCGGTCCATCTTGCCCGCCAACTTTACGCACCTCATATCGATCATTTCGCTTCACCTTTGTAATCTCGTACGGTCCAAGGTACTTAGGAACTAGTTTAAGCCCAACTCCAAATTGGGTACGCCGAATAGCGACTATGTCACCGACTTTGTAAGTGTTTGCTGCCTTACGTCTTTTGTCGAACTGCTTCTTATTCTCGGCGTAAATTTTCTGGATTTCCTGCTTCGCATTGTCGCGCATTTCTTGTCTCTCTTGCTCGAAGTCTTTAATAACCGCTTCCTCAAATTGACGACTTAGCTCTAGGTCCTCAGGAGTAAACATTTTTGTGCCAAACAGCAGCTCAAATGGCGTTCGTTTTGTACTCTTGGAAGTAGAAGAGTTAATAATTTTTTGCAATCGACTTACATGTTTGAACCATCTCTGCGTGTCATCGAGAGACGATTTTGTTAACATTTCTATAATAATTTTGTTCATTCTCTCCACCTGTCCATTTCCTCTGGGAACCCCCGTGGTTGTAGCGTGATGACTGATGTTATGAACGTTGCAATATTCTGCGAAATCGCCTGCTGTGAATGCTGCCCCCTTGTCGGTTATAATACGGCAGGGATTTCCAAATATTTCACTTATCTTTTCCAGCTTGCTTAGCACCTCTGCCGTAGTAGTAGACTTTACTGGAAAAATCCATGTAAATTTCGTAAATGCATCGATGATTACGAACAAATACTTGTAAGACTTCGCTGTTGAGGGCAATGGCCCGATATGATCCATGTGAAAAGTGTGTAATGGTACGTCGATTTTCTCGATTGGATTAAGAAATCCTTCCTGCTTGCCAGCTTTTCAATTTGCCAATATACAAACAATGCAATTCGAAATAGCTCTCTCAATATACTTCCTAGCATTCGGTACGTAATATTCTTGTTTGACTATCGCCTCTACCTTGCTGGTACTTAAATGTCTACTTTCGTGTAATTTTGTGATCAGTTCATTTCTCATTGACTTTGGTATGACCAGAAGGTAAGCACCTTCTACAAATTTACAGAGCACACCGCATCGCATTTGGAAATTCTCATACTCCCCACTCTCTAGTAGCTTTATAATAACCTGGCACATCTCATCTGTAGCTTGTGATTTTTTGAAGGAATGAAGGATAGCATCTTCAACTCTTAGTACGACAGGGTGTCGACTTAATTCATCCACGTGACGCATGCAGCTGCCTGATCGATGTTTTACGGTGCAATCAAATTCCTGAATCTGCATAGCTCAATGTGCTACCCTGCTGTTAAGTGCCTTCTTCGACATTGCCAGCTGAAATGCCTTGCAATCTGTATAGATATCAAAATTTAAACCCAACAAATAAATTCTAAGTCGTTTCAATGCTATTATGATTGCCAAAACTTCTAGGTCGTAGCTGGGGTAATTTCTTTCTGCAGCTGTTGTTTTGTAGCTTAAATAAAAAACTGGGTGATAATCCTCATGTTTTTGCAGCAATACAGCACCGTAACCCTCTTTGCTAGCATCTGTGTAATGTTGTGTAGGCAGCTTTTGATTAAAGAGTTTCAGTACTGGTTCCGCACTAAGTTGATCTTTAAGTAAAATGAACGCTTCATTTTCGGCTTCGCCCCATCTAAAAGCTACATCTCTTTTTGTAAGGTCGGTTAATGGTTTCGACAGCTGAGCATAGTTTTCTACAAATTTTCGGAAAAATCCAGTAAGACCAAGAAAACTCATTACGCCGTGTGTGTCCTTGGGCGTTGGAAATTTCTTGACCGCTTTGCTTTCGCTTCGGACGGGCGGATAGATCCATCTTCTATTACGTGGCCCAAAAACTCAACGCGTTTTTCCAAAAATGCACACTTTTCCCACTTTATCAACAAACCATGATCCTCACTAACTTGTAACACTCTTTTGAACTTATCGACAGCATCTGCTTCATTATTCGTGGGTATTATTAAATCGTCCATATAAACAAGTACGACGCCATCTCTTATCAGATCTTTAAAAATAGTATTGATGAATCGTTGAAATGCTGAAGGTGAATTGCAAAGACCAAATGGTGCCTTCCGAAATTCAAATTGGCCATCCGGTGTTACAAAGGATGTGTATTTCATGCTCGATTCGTCCACATCGACGTGGAAAAACCCATTCCTCAAATCCAGTGTAGTAAAAATTCGTGCTTCGTAAAGACCCTCCAGTACTTCTATATTTGGCAATGGATATCTATCGCGAATAGCCTTTGAATTTAATTTTCGATAGTCGACACAGAGCCGATGCGTGCCATCCTTCTTACGCGCCAGTACTATGGGACTCGTGAAATTCGATGAACTTGGCTGTATTATGCCCTGCTCCAACCATTCTTCTATTTGTGAGTTGACAATATCCTACTCTTTGGGTGCAAGCCTTCGTGGTTTTTGAAAAATTGGCTTGTCATCTTCTAGATAGATCCGCATCTTCACACATGAGGTACCTATTTTCTTTGGATTGTATGCTAAAAGTAATTGCACGAATATACTGTAACCCATCTAGCTCTTCAGTTGTCTCAGAATATCTAATGAGATTTACTTGCGCTAGCATCAATTTGTCATCACTAGTATTTTCTTTATAGGTCGTAAGTCTCCCATTTTCGATCAGAATCGATGCATACTGTGAGATGTTTTTGCCTAATATTATATCTTCACTAATCCAACTGTCGGGTACAATATCATAATTTAGCTCCTACGATTCACCCTCTATTTCTGTGCCAAGCTTAGCAAGTGTCGATTTGCTTGTGCCGCCAAAAGCTACTACTCCCGTACCAGCACCATCGAAATGTCTAACTCCAAACTCATTCGTTACACTCTGTTTTATGATGCTAATATCGCTTCCAATATCCAACATCGCTCTTGACTTGACACCGTGTATTTTCACTTCTATAGACACATCTGGAATTTTCACCCTATTAACCCGCGCATAATTCTGGTGTTCACTGGATTTTGTTCTCTGTTTTGGACAATTAGGTGCAATGTGACCAAATTCACTGCATTTGAAACAACGGGCCCCCTTTTCTTTGTTGTGACTTTAACGTGCCCAATGCGATTTTGCCTCACAGTTATTACATCGCTTATTTACATTGGTAGCAAATTTGTCGTTGCTTTTGAGGCTTAGGTCGCCCTTACCGCTCATACTTCCACTAGTACCCTGACTGTCGTAGCGTTTGTTTTTGTTTCTTTCTTCATTTTGCTCTGCCTTAAACTTTTCGTATGCTTTAAAGTTACTTTTAAGCTCTGCAATACTACGCGATTGGTATAGAATCGTTTTGTTCGCTGCCTCATCCTGTATACCTGCAATAATATAACCGATAAGGTGGTGTGACTCTACCTTTCCGCCTGATGGCATTTTTTTTTATATTATATAAGTATTCTAAAAGTGTTTCTTCTGTTCTCTTGCCAGTACTCTCGAGCATTTTGTGTACATTATCGCTCTCACGGGATCCAAACTCGTTTTGTAATATTGTTTTTAAGCTCTCCCAACTCGACACATCGCTCTCTGCTTCAACTGCTAGTTTTGCTGCACCGACCAGCAGCTGTCTACCGTACAAAAATTTCTGGACATCGTTCCAACGACAAACCGAAGCAACATTTTCGATTTCGTTTAACCACTCTCTAATATTCCTACTTGATTCGCCATCAAACCTTTCCAGCGCCTCCTGCACATCTCGTAGTTGGATGTTGGTTTGTACTATATTGTTGTTACCTACAGGGTATTTTGCTTCCTCGCTTGTCATTGTTATATGTGTTGATCTTGTTGTTGTTTTATCTCCGCTCAGCCTGTAGTTTACAGCAAAGTCGTCTATGGCTGATGGTCTCCTTTTGCTTATTTGCTCGACGCTGTTGTTGGTTTCTTGGCGCTTCTGCAATCGTACGATTAAGTCCCGTTTTAGCTGGTAACCGTATGGCAAACCACTATTTTTCAGAAGTTCTTGTAAATGTTTTGTTGTCAATGCTGAAAGGTCATTAGTAGACATAAGTAAATTTTAATTATTTAATTTGTCCTCTCCTTCTTGTAAACTTTTTGGGTCGATTTATTATTTTAAAACTTTTTTGGGCTGATTTTTAGTTTAAAATGAATAAACATAGATTATCAATTTAAAATTAACCAAGTTTATTACAATTCAATATTTAGTTTTAAAAAATAGCAAAATTAGAATAATAATTCAAGTTTTATACACAAAAATATCATTCGATTAAATTTCATTTACACTTTCTTTTTATACAGCCTCTTAATGTCCGCTTGGCGAATTACAACTTAACACACGCTTTCCGACTTATCCACTCGACATTCGCTTTACGACTGAGACAGAAAATTATGCACGCTAATATTTGCGCTCGCTTAGACTTATTTGCATTGTATTAGCTTTTTATATATGCTGGTAAACATGTCTATAATTCCTACATTCAGCCATTCTGAATGTCGGATGTCTCAGACGACTCTGCATCACTCTCGTCTTCATAGTGCTTCCATCGTTTCATAAAATCTGCAGCGGTTGAGGTGTGCTTCGGTCCATCTTGCCCGCCAACTTTACGCACCTCATATCGATCATTTCGCTTCACCTTTGTAATCTCGTACGGTCCAAGGTACTTAGGAACTAGTTTAAGCCCAACTACAAATTGGGTACGCCGAATAGCGACTATGTCACCGACTTTGTAAGTGTTTGCTGCTTTACGTCTTTTGTCGAACTGCTTCTTATTCTCGGCGTAAATTTTCTGGATTTCCTGCTTCGCATTGTCGCGCATTTCTTGTCTCTCTTGCTCGAAGTCTTTAATAACCGCTTCCTCAAATTGACGACTTAGCTCTAGGTCCTCAGGAGTAAACATTTTTGTGCCAAACAGCAGCTCAAATGGCGTTCGTTTTGTACTCTTGGAAGTAGAAGAGTTAATAATTTTTTGCAATCGACTTACATGTTTGAACCATCTCTGCGTGTCATCGAGAGACGATTTTGTTAACATTTCTATAATAATTTTGTTCATTCTCTCCACCTGTCCATTTCCTCTGGGAACCCCCGTGGTTGTAGCGTGATGACTGATGTTATGAACGTTGCAATATTCTGCGAAATCGCCTGCTGTGAATGCTGCCCCCTTGTCGGTTATAATACGGCAGGGATTTCCAAATATTTCACTTATCTTTTCCAGCTTGCTTAGCACCTCTGCCGTAGTAGTAGACTTTACTGGAAAAATCCATGTAAATTTCGTAAATGCATCGATGATTACGAACAAATACTTGTAAGACTTCGTTGTTGAGGGCAATGGCCCGATATGATCCATGTGAAAAGTGTGTAATGGTACGTCGATTTTCTCGATTGGATTAAGAAATCCTTCCTGCTTGCCAGCTTTTCAATTTGCCAATATACAAACAATGCAATTCGAAATAGCTCTCTCAATATACTTCCTAGCATTCGGTACGTAATATTCTTGTTTGACTATCGCCTCTACCTTGCTGGTACTTAAATGTCTACTTTCGTGTAATTTTGTGATCAGTTCATTTCTCATTGACTTTGGTATGACCAGAAGGTAAGCACCTTCTACAAATTTACAGAGCACACCGCATCGCATTTGGAAATTCTCATACTCCCCACTCTCTAGTAGCTTTATAATAACCTGGCACATCTCATCTGTAGCTTGTGATTTTTTGATGGAATGAAGGATAGCATCTTCAACTCTTAGTACGACAGGGTGTCGACTTAATTCATCCACGTGACGCATGCAGCTGCCTGATCGATGTTTTACGGTGCAATCAAATTCCTGAATCTGCATAGCTCAATGTGCTACCCTGCTGTTAAGTGCCTTCTTCGACATTGCCAGCTGAAATGCCTTGCAATCTGTATAGATATCAAAATTTAAACCCAACAAATAAATTCTAAGTCGTTTCAATGCTATTATGATTGCCAAAACTTCTAGCTCGTAGCTGGGGTAATTTCTTTCTGCAGCTGTTGTTTTGTAGCTTAAATAAAAAACTGGGTGATAATCCTCATGTTTTTGCAGCAATACAGCACCGTAACCCTCTTTGCTAGCATCTGTGTAATGTTGTGTAGGCAGCTTTTGATTAAAGAGTTTCAGTACTGGTTCCGCACTAAGTTGATCTTTAAGTAAAATGAACGCTTCATTTTCGGCTTCGCCCCATCTAAAAGCTACATCTCTTTTTGTAAGGTCGGTTAATGGTTTCGACAGCTGAGCATAGTTTTCTACAAATTTTCGGAAAAATCCAGTAAGACCAAGAAAACTCATTACGCCGTGTGTGTCCTTGGGCGTTGGAAATTTCTTGACCGCTTTGCTTTCGCTTCGGACGGGCGGATAGATCCATCTTCTATTACGTGGCCCAAAAACTCAACGCGTTTTTCCAAAAATGCACACTTTTCCCACTTTATCAACAAACCATGATCCTCACTAACTTGTAACACTCTTTTGAACTTATCGACAGCATATGCTTCATTATTCGTGGGTATTATTAAATCGTCCATATAAACAAGTACGACGCCATCTCTTATCAGATCTTTAAAAATAGTATTGATGAATCGTTGAAATGCTGAAGGTGAATTGCAAAGACCAAATGGTGCCTTCCGAAATTCAAATTGGCCATCCGGTGTTACAAAGGATGTGTATTTCATGCTCGATTCGTCCACATCGACGTGGAAAAACCCATTCCTCAAATCCAGTGTAGTAAAAATTCGTGCTTCGTAAAGACCCTCCAGTACTTCTATATTTGGCAATGGATATCTATCGCGAATAGCCTTTGAATTTAATTTTCGATAGTCGACACAGAGCCGATGCGTGCCATCCTTCTTACGCGCCAGTACTATGGGACTCGTGAAATTCGATGAACTTGGCTGTATTATGCCCTGCTCCAACCATTCTTCTATTTGTGAGTTGACAATATCCTACTCTTTGGGTGCAAGCCTTCGTGGTTTTTGAAAAATTGGCTTGTCATCTTCTAGATAGATCCGCATCTTCACACATGAGGTACCTATTTTCTTTGGATTGTATGCTAAAAGTAATTGCACGAATATACTGTAACCCATCTAGCTCTTCAGTTGTCTCAGAATATCTAATGAGATTTACTTGCGCTAGCATCAATTTGTCATCACTAGTATTTTCTTTATAGGTCGTAAGTCTCCCATTTTCGATCAGAATCGATGCATACTGTGAGATGTTTTTGCCTAATATTATATCTTCACTAATCCAACTGTCGGGTACAATATCATAATTTAGCTCCTACGATTCACCCTCTATTTCTGTGCCAAGCTTAGCAAGTGTCGATTTGCTTGTGCCGCCAAAAGCTACTACTCCCGTACCAGCACCATCGAAATGTCTAACTCCAAACTCATTCGTTACACTCTGTTTTATGATGCTAATATCGCTTCCAATATCCAACATCGCTCTTGACTTGACACCGTGTATTTTCACTTCTATAGACACATCTGGAATTTTCACCCTATTAACCCGCGCATAATTCTGGTGTTCACTGGATTTTGTTCTCTGTTTTGGACAATTAGGTGCAATGTGACCAAATTCACTGCATTTGAAACAACGGGCCCCCTTTTCTTTGTTTTGACTTTAACGTGCCCAATGCGATTTTGCCTCACAGTTATTACATCGCTTATTTACATTGGTAGCAAATTTGTCGTTGCTTTTGAGGCTTAGGTCGCCCTTACCGCTCATACTTCCACTAGTACCCTGACTGTCGTAGCGTTTGTTTTTGTTTCTTTCTTCATTTTGCTCTGCCTTAAACTTTTCGTATGCTTTAAAGTTACTTTTAAGCTCTGCAATACTACGCGATTGGTATAGAATCGTTTTGTTCGCTGCCTCATCCTGTATACCTGCAATAATATAACCGATAAGGTGGTGTGACTCTACCTTTCCGCCTGATGCCATTTTTTTCATATTATATAAGTATTCTAAAAGTGTTTCTTCTGTTCTCTTGCCAGTACTCTCGAGCATTTTGTGTACATTATCGCTCTCACGGGATCCAAACTCGTTTTGTAATATTGTTTTTAAGCTCTCCCAACTCGACACATCGCTCTCTGCTTCAACTGCTAGTTTTGCTGCACCGACCAGCAGCTGTCTACCGTACAAAAATTTCTGGACATCGTTCCAACGACAAACCGAAGCAACATTTTCGATTTCGTTTAACCACTCTCTAATATTCCTACTTGATTCGCCATCAAACCTTTCCAGCGCCTCCTGCACATCTCGTAGTTGGATGTTGGTTTGTACTATATTGTTGTTACCTACAGGGTATTTTGCTTCCTCGCTTGTCATTGTTATATGTGTTGATCTTGTTGTTGTTTTATCTCCGCTCAGCCTGTAGTTTACAGCAAAGTCGTCTATGGCTGATGGTCTCCTTTTGCTTATTTGCTCGACGCTGTTGTTGGTTTCTTGGCGCTTCTGCAATCGTACGATTAAGTCCCGTTTTAGCTGGTAACCGTATGGCAAACCACTATTTTTCAGAAGTTCTTGTAAATGTTTTGTTGTCAATGCTGAAAGGTCATTAGTAGACATAAGTAAATTTTAATTATTTAATTTGTCCTCTCCTTCTTGTAAACTTTTTGGGTCGATTTATTATTTTAAAACTTTTTTGGGCTGATTTTTAGTTTAAAATGAATAAACATAGATTATCAATTTAAAATTAACCAAGTTTATTACAATTCAATATTTAGTTTTAAAAAATAGCAAAATTAGAATAATAATTCAAGTTTTATACACAAAAATATCATTCGATTAAATTTCATTTACACTTTCTTTTTATACAGCCTCTTAATGTCCGCTTGGCGAATTACAACTTAACACACGCTTTCCGACTTATCCACTCGACATTCGCTTTACGACTGAGACAGAAAATTATGCACGCTAATATTTGCGCTCGCTTAGACTTATTTGCATTGTATTAGCTTTTTATATATGCTGGTAAACATGTCTATAATTCCTACATTCAGCCATTCTGAATGTCGGATGTCTCAGACGACTCTGCATCACTCTCGTCTTCATAGTGCTTCCATCGTTTCATAAAATCTGCAGCGGTTGAGGTGTGCTTCGGTCCATCTTGCCCGCCAACTTTACGCACCTCATATCGATCATTTCGCTTCACCTTTGTAATCTCGTACGGTCCAAGGTACTTAGGAACTAGTTTAAGCCCAACTCCAAATTGGGTACGCCGAATAGCGACTATGTCACCGACTTTGTAAGTGTTTGCTGCTTTACGTCTTTTGTCGAACTGCTTCTTATTCTCGGCGTAAATTTTCTGGATTTCCTGCTTCGCATTGTCGCGCATTTCTTGTCTCTCTTGCTCGAAGTCTTTAATAACCGCTTCCTCAAATTGACGACTTAGCTCTAGGTCCTCAGGAGTAAACATTTTTGTGCCAAACAGCAGCTCAAATGGCGTTCGTTTTGTACTCTTGGAAGTAGAAGAGTTAATAATTTTTTGCAATCGACTTACATGTTTGAACCATCTCTGCGTGTCATCGAGAGACGATTTTGTTAACATTTCTATAATAATTTTGTTCATTCTCTCCACCTGTCCATTTCCTCTGGGAACCCCCGTGGTTGTAGCGTGATGACTGATGTTATGAACGTTGCAATATTCTGCGAAATCGCCTGCTGTGAATGCTGCCCCCTTGTCGGTTATAATACGGCAGGGATTTCCAAATATTTCACTTATCTTTTCCAGCTTGCTTAGCACCTCTGCCGTAGTAGTAGACTTTACTGGAAAAATCCATGTAAATTTCGTAAATGCATCGATGATTACGAACAAATACTTGTAAGACTTCGTTGTTGAGGGCAATGGCCCGATATGATCCATGTGAAAAGTGTGTAATGGTACGTCGATTTTCTCGATTGGATTAAGAAATCCTTCCTGCTTGCCAGCTTTTCAATTTGCCAATATACAAACAATGCAATTCGAAATAGCTCTCTCAATATACTTCCTAGCATTCGGTACGTAATATTCTTGTTTGACTATCGCCTCTACCTTGCTGGTACTTAAATGTCTACTTTCGTGTAATTTTGTGATCAGTTCATTTCTCATTGACTTTGGTATGACCAGAAGGTAAGCACCTTCTACAAATTTACAGAGCACACCGCATCGCATTTGGAAATTCTCATACTCCCCACTCTCTAGTAGCTTTATAATAACCTGGCACATCTCATCTGTAGCTTGTGATTTTTTGATGGAATGAAGGATAGCATCTTCAACTCTTAGTACGACAGGGTGTCGACTTAATTCATCCACGTGACGCATGCAGCTGCCTGATCGATGTTTTACGGTGCAATCAAATTCCTGAATCTGCATAGCTCAATGTGCTACCCTGCTGTTAAGTGCCTTCTTCGACATTGCCAGCTGAAATGCCTTGCAATCTGTATAGATATCAAAATTTAAACCCAACAAATAAATTCTAAGTCGTTTCAATGCTATTATGATTGCCAAAACTTCTAGCTCGTAGCTGGGGTAATTTCTTTCTGCAGCTGTTGTTTTGTAGCTTAAATAAAAAACTGGGTGATAATCCTCATGTTTTTGCAGCAATACAGCACCGTAACCCTCTTTGCTAGCATCTGTGTAATGTTGTGTAGGCAGCTTTTGATTAAAGAGTTTCAGTACTGGTTCCGCACTAAGTTGATCTTTAAGTAAAATGAACGCTTCATTTTCGGCTTCGCCCCATCTAAAAGCTACATCTCTTTTTGTAAGGTCGGTTAATGGTTTCGACAGCTGAGCATAGTTTTCTACAAATTTTCGGAAAAATCCAGTAAGACCAAGAAAACTCATTACGCCGTGTGTGTCCTTGGGCGTTGGAAATTTCTTGACCGCTTTGCTTTCGCTTCGGACGGGCGGATAGATCCATCTTCTATTACGTGGCCCAAAAACTCAACGCGTTTTTCCAAAAATGCACACTTTTCCCACTTTATCAACAAACCATGATCCTCACTAACTTGTAACACTCTTTTGAACTTATCGACAGCATATGCTTCATTATTCGTGGGTATTATTAAATCGTCCATATAAACAAGTACGACGCCATCTCTTATCAGATCTTTAAAAATAGTATTGATGAATCGTTGAAATGCTGAAGGTGAATTGCAAAGACCAAATGGTGCCTTCCGAAATTCAAATTGGCCATCCGGTGTTACAAAGGATGTGTATTTCATGCTCGATTCGTCCACATCGACGTGGAAAAACCCATTCCTCAAATCCAGTGTAGTAAAAATTCGTGCTTCGTAAAGACCCTCCAGTACTTCTATATTTGGCAATGGATATCTATCGCGAATAGCCTTTGAATTTAATTTTCGATAGTCGACACAGAGCCGATGCGTGCCATCCTTCTTACGCGCCAGTACTATGGGACTCGTGAAATTCGATGAACTTGGCTGTATTATGCCCTGCTCCAACCATTCTTCTATTTGTGAGTTGACAATATCCTACTCTTTGGGTGCAAGCCTTCGTGGTTTTTGAAAAATTGGCTTGTCATCTTCTAGATAGATCCGCATCTTCACACATGAGGTACCTATTTTCTTTGGATTGTATGCTAAAAGTAATTGCACGAATATACTGTAACCCATCTAGCTCTTCAGTTGTCTCAGAATATCTAATGAGATTTACTTGCGCTAGCATCAATTTGTCATCACTAGTATTTTCTTTATAGGTCGTAAGTCTCCCATTTTCGATCAGAATCGATGCATACTGTGAGATGTTTTTGCCTAATATTATATCTTCACTAATCCAACTGTCGGGTACAATATCATAATTTAGCTCCTACGATTCACCCTCTATTTCTGTGCCAAGCTTAGCAAGTGTCGATTTGCTTGTGCCGCCAAAAGCTACTACTCCCGTACCAGCACCATCGAAATGTCTAACTCCAAACTCCTTCGTTACACTCTGTTTTATGATGCTAATATCGCTTCCAATATCCAACATCGCTCTTGACTTGACACCGTGTATTTTCACTTCTATAGACACATCTGGAATTTTCACCCTATTAACCCGCGCATAATTCTGGTGTTCACTGGATTTTGTTCTCTGTTTTGGACAATTAGGTGCAATGTGACCAAATTCACTGCATTTGAAACAACGGGCCCCCTTTTCTTTGTTTTGACTTTAACGTGCCCAATGCGATTTTGCCTCACAGTTATTACATCGCTTATTTACATTGGTAGCAAATTTGTCGTTGCTTTTGAGGCTTAGGTCGCCCTTACCGCTCATACTTCCACTAGTACCCTGACTGTCGTAGCGTTTGTTTTTGTTTCTTTCTTCATTTTGCTCTGCCTTAAACTTTTCGTATGCTTTAAAGTTACTTTTAAGCTCTGCAATACTACGCGATTGGTATAGAATCGTTTTGTTCGCTGCCTCATCCTGTATACCTGCAATAATATAACCGATAAGGTGGTGTGACTCTACCTTTCCGCCTGATGCCATTTTTTTCATATTATATAAGTATTCTAAAAGTGTTTCTTCTGTTCTCTTGCCAGTACTCTCGAGCATTTTGTGTACATTATCGCTCTCACGGGATCCAAACTCGTTTTGTAATATTGTTTTTAAGCTCTCCCAACTCGACACATCGCTCTCTGCTTCAACTGCTAGTTTTGCTGCACCGACCAGCAGCTGTCTACCGTACAAAAATTTCTGGACATCGTTCCAACGACAAACCGAAGCAACATTTTCGATTTCGTTTAACCACTCTCTAATATTCCTACTTGATTCGCCATCAAACCTTTCCAGCGCCTCCTGCACATCTCGTAGTTGGATGTTGGTTTGTACTATATTGTTGTTACCTACAGGGTATTTTGCTTCCTCGCTTGTCATTGTTATATGTGTTGATCTTGTTGTTGTTTTATCTCCGCTCAGCCTGTAGTTTACAGCAAAGTCGTCTATGGCTGATGGTCTCCTTTTGCTTATTTGCTCGACGCTGTTGTTGGTTTCTTGGCGCTTCTGCAATCGTACGATTAAGTCCCGTTTTAGCTGGTAACCGTATGGCAAACCACTATTTTTCAGAAGTTCTTGTAAATGTTTTGTTGTCAATGCTGAAAGGTCATTAGTAGACATAAGTAAATTTTAATTATTTAATTTGTCCTCTCCTTCTTGTAAACTTTTTGGGTCGATTTATTATTTTAAAACTTTTTTGGGCTGATTTTTAGTTTAAAATGAATAAACATAGATTATCAATTTAAAATTAACCAAGTTTATTACAATTCAATATTTAGTTTTAAAAAATAGCAAAATTAGAATAATAATTCAAGTTTTATACACAAAAATATCATTCGATTAAATTTCATTTACACTTTCTTTTTATACAGCCTCTTAATGTCCGCTTGGCGAATTACAACTTAACACACGCTTTCCGACTTATCCACTCGACATTCGCTTTACGACTGAGACAGAAAATTATGCACGCTAATATTTGCGCTCGCTTAGACTTATTTGCATTGTATTAGCTTTTTATATATGCTGGTAAACATGTCTATAATTCCTACATTCAGCCATTCTGAATGTCGGATGTCTCAGACGACTCTGCATCACTCTCGTCTTCATAGTGCTTCCATCGTTTCATAAAATCTGCAGCGGTTGAGGTGTGCTTCGGTCCATCTTGCCCGCCAACTTTACGCACCTCATATCGATCATTTCGCTTCACCTTTGTAATCTCGTACGGTCCAAGGTACTTAGGAACTAGTTTAAGCCCAACTCCAAATTGGGTACGCCGAATAGCGACTATGTCACCGACTTTGTAAGTGTTTGCTGCTTTACGTCTTTTGTCGAACTGCTTCTTATTCTCGGCGTAAATTTTCTGGATTTCCTGCTTCGCATTGTCGCGCATTTCTTGTCTCTCTTGCTCGAAGTCTTTAATAACCGCTTCCTCAAATTGACGACTTAGCTCTAGGTCCTCAGGAGTAAACATTTTTGTGCCAAACAGCAGCTCAAATGGCGTTCGTTTTGTACTCTTGGAAGTAGAAGAGTTAATAATTTTTTGCAATCGACTTACATGTTTGAACCATCTCTGCGTGTCATCGAGAGACGATTTTGTTAACATTTCTATAATAATTTTGTTCATTCTCTCCACCTGTCCATTTCCTCTGGGAACCCCCGTGGTTGTAGCGTGATGACTGATGTTATGAACGTTGCAATATTCTGCGAAATCGCCTGCTGTGAATGCTGCCCCCTTGTCGGTTATAATACGGCAGGGATTTCCAAATATTTCACTTATCTTTTCCAGCTTGCTTAGCACCTCTGCCGTAGTAGTAGACTTTACTGGAAAAATCCATGTAAATTTCGTAAATGCATCGATGATTACGAACAAATACTTGTAAGACTTCGTTGTTGAGGGCAATGGCCCGATATGATCCATGTGAAAAGTGTGTAATGGTACGTCGATTTTCTCGATTGGATTAAGAAATCCTTCCTGCTTGCCAGCTTTTCAATTTGCCAATATACAAACAATGCAATTCGAAATAGCTCTCTCAATATACTTCCTAGCATTCGGTACGTAATATTCTTGTTTGACTATCGCCTCTACCTTGCTGGTACTTAAATGTCTACTTTCGTGTAATTTTGTGATCAGTTCATTTCTCATTGACTTTGGTATGACCAGAAGGTAAGCACCTTCTACAAATTTACAGAGCACACCGCATCGCATTTGGAAATTCTCATACTCCCCACTCTCTAGTAGCTTTATAATAACCTGGCACATCTCATCTGTAGCTTGTGATTTTTTGATGGAATGAAGGATAGCATCTTCAACTCTTAGTACGACAGGGTGTCGACTTAATTCATCCACGTGACGCATGCAGCTGCCTGATCGATGTTTTACGGTGCAATCAAATTCCTGAATCTGCATAGCTCAATGTGCTACCCTGCTGTTAAGTGCCTTCTTCGACATTGCCAGCTGAAATGCCTTGCAATCTGTATAGATATCAAAATTTAAACCCAACAAATAAATTCTAAGTCGTTTCAATGCTATTATGATTGCCAAAACTTCTAGCTCGTAGCTGGGGTAATTTCTTTCTGCAGCTGTTGTTTTGTAGCTTAAATAAAAAACTGGGTGATAATCCTCATGTTTTTGCAGCAATACAGCACCGTAACCCTCTTTGCTAGCATCTGTGTAATGTTGTGTAGGCAGCTTTTGATTAAAGAGTTTCAGTACTGGTTCCGCACTAAGTTGATCTTTAAGTAAAATGAACGCTTCATTTTCGGCTTCGCCCCATCTAAAAGCTACATCTCTTTTTGTAAGGTCGGTTAATGGTTTCGACAGCTGAGCATAGTTTTCTACAAATTTTCGGAAAAATCCAGTAAGACCAAGAAAACTCATTACGCCGTGTGTGTCCTTGGGCGTTGGAAATTTCTTGACCGCTTTGCTTTCGCTTCGGACGGGCGGATAGATCCATCTTCTATTACGTGGCCCAAAAACTCAACGCGTTTTTCCAAAAATGCACACTTTTCCCACTTTATCAACAAACCATGATCCTCACTAACTTGTAACACTCTTTTGAACTTATCGACAGCATCTGCTTCATTATTCGTGGGTATTATTAAATCGTCCATATAAACAAGTACGACGCCATCTCTTATCAGATCTTTAAAAATAGTATTGATGAATCGTTGAAATGCTGAAGGTGAATTGCAAAGACCAAATGGTGCCTTCCGAAATTCAAATTGGCCATCCGGTGTTACAAAGGATGTGTATTTCATGCTCGATTCGTCCACATCGACGTGGAAAAACCCATTCCTCAAATCCAGTGTAGTAAAAATTCGTGCTTCGTAAAGACCCTCCAGTACTTCTATATTTGGCAATGGATATCTATCGCGAATAGCCTTTGAATTTAATTTTCGATAGTCGACACAGAGCCGATGCGTGCCATCCTTCTTACGCGCCAGTACTATGGGACTCGTGAAATTCGATGAACTTGGCTGTATTATGCCCTGCTCCAACCATTCTTCTATTTGTGAGTTGACAATATCCTACTCTTTGGGTGCAAGCCTTCGTGGTTTTTGAAAAATTGGCTTGTCATCTTCTAGATAGATCCGCATCTTCACACATGAGGTACCTATTTTCTTTGGATTGTATGCTAAAAGTAATTGCACGAATATACTGTAACCCATCTAGCTCTTCAGTTGTCTCAGAATATCTAATGATATTTACTTGCGCTAGCATCAATTTGTCATCACTAGTATTTTCTTTATAGGTCGTAAGTCTCCCATTTTCGATCAGAATCGATGCATACTGTGAGATGTTTTTGCCTAATATTATATTTCACTAATCCAACTGTCGGGTACAATATCATAATTTAGCTCCTACGATTCACCCTCTATTTCTGTGCCAAGCTTAAAGAAACCAAGTGTCGATTTGCTTGTGCCGCCAAAAGCTACTACTCCCGTACCAGGACCATCGAAATGTCTGACTCCAAACTCATTCGTTACATTCTGTCTTATGATGCTAATATCGCTTCCAGTATCCAACATCGCTCTTAACTTGACACCGTGTATTTTCACTTCTATAGACACATCTGGAATTTTCACCCTATTAACCCGCGCATAAATCTGGTGTTCACTGGATTTTGTTCTCTGTTTTGGACAATTAGGTGCAATGTGACCAAATTCACTGCATTTGAAACAACGGGCCCCCTTTTCTTTGTTTTGACATTAACGTACCCAATGCGATTTTGCCCCACAGTTATTACATCGCTTATTTACATTGGTAGCAAATTTGTCGTTGCTTTTGAGGCTTAGGTCGCCCTTACCGCTCATACTTCCACTAGTACACCCTGACTGTCGTAGCGTTTGTTTTTGTTTCTTTCTTCATTTTGCTCTGCCTTAAATTTTTCGTATGCTTTAAAGTTACTTTTAAGCTCTGCAATACTACGCGATTGGTATAGAATCGTTTTGTTCGCTGCCTCATCCTGTATACCTGCAATAATATAACCGATAAGGTGGTGTGGCTCTACCTTTCCGCCTGATGCAATTTTTTTCATTTTATATAAGTATTCTAAAAGTGTTTCTTCTGTGCTCTTGCCAGTACTCTCGAGCATTTTGTGTACATTATCGCTCTCACGGGATCCAAACTCGTTTTGTAATATTGTTTTTAAGCTCTCCCATTTCGACACTTCGCTCTCTGCTTCAACTGCTAGTTTTGCTGCCCCGACCAGCAGCTGTCTACCGTACAAAAATTTCTGGACATCGTTCCAACGACAAACCGAAGCAACATTTTCGATTTCGTTTAACCACTCTCTAATATTCCTACTTGATTCGCCATCAAACCTTTCCAGCGCCTCCTGCACATCTCGTAGTTGGATGTTGGTTTGCACTATATTGTTGTTACCTACAGGGTATTTTGCTTCCTCGCTTGTCATTGTTATATGTGTTGATCTTGTTGTTGTTTTATCTCCGCTCAGCCTGTAGTTTACAGCAAAGTCGTCTATGGCTGATGGTCTCCTTTTGCTTATTTGCTCGACGCTGTTGTTGGTTTCTTGGCGCTTCTGCAATCGTACGATTAAGTCCCGTTTTAGCTGGTAACCGTATGGCAAACCACTCTTTTTCAGAAGTTCTTGTAACTGTTTTGTTGTCAATGCTGAAAGGTCATTAGTAGACATAAGTAAATTTTAATTATTTAATTTGTCCTCTCCTTCTTGTAAACTTTTTGGGTCGATTTATTATTTTAAAACTTTTTTGGGCTGATTTTTAGTTTAAAATGAATAAACATAGATTATCAATTTAAAATTAACCAAGTTTATTACAATTCAATATTTAGTTTAAAAAAATAGCAAAATTAGAATAATTCAAGTTTTATACACAAAAATATCATTCGATTAAATTTCATTTACACTTTCTTTTTATACAGCCTCTTAATGTCCGCTTGGCGAATTACAACTTAACACACGCTTTCCGACTTATCCACTCGACATTCGCTTTAAGACTGAGACAGAAAATTATGCACGCTAATATTTGCGCTCGCTTAGACTAATTTGCATTGTATTAGCTTTTTATATATGCTGGTAAACATGTCTATAATTCCTACATTCGGCCATTCTGAATGTCGGATGTCTCAGACAACTCTGCATCACTCTCGTCTTCATAGTGCTTCCATCGTTTCATAAAATCTGCAGCGGTTGAGGTGTGCTTCGGTCCATCTTGCCCGCCAACTTTACGCACCTCATATCGATCATTTCGCTTCACCTTTGTAATCTCGTACGGTCCAAGGTACTTAGGAACTAGTTTAAGCCCAACTCCAAATTGGGTACGCCGAATAGCGACTATGTCACCGACTTTGTAAGTGTTTGCTGCTTTACGTCTTTTGTCGAACTGCTTCTTATTCTCGGCGTAAATTTTCTGGATTTCCTGCTTCGCATTGTCGCGCATTTCTTGTCTCTCTTGCTCGAAGTCTTTAATAACCGCTTCCTCAAATTGACGACTTAGCTCTAGGTCCTCAGGAGTAAACATTTTTGTGCCAAACAGCAGCTCAAATGGCGTTCGTTTTGTACTCTTGGAAGTAGAAGAGTTAATAATTTTTTGCAATCGACTTACATGTTTGAACCATCTCTGCGTGTCATCGAGAGACGATTTTGTTAACATTTCTATAATAATTTTGTTCATTCTCTCCACCTGTCCATTTCCTCTGGGAACCCCCGTGGTTGTAGCGTGATGACTGATGTTATGAACGTTGCAATATTCTGCGAAATCGCCTGCTGTGAATGCTGCCCCCTTGTCGGTTATAATACGGCAGGGATTTCCAAATATTTCACTTATCTTTTCCAGCTTGCTTAGCACCTCTGCCGTAGTAGTAGACTTTACTGGAAAAATCCATGTAAATTTCGTAAATGCATTGATGATTACGAACAAATACTTGTAAGACTTCGTTGTTGAGGGCAATGGCCCGATATGATCCATGTGAAAAGTGTGTAATGGTACGTCGATTTTCTCGATTGGATTAAGAAATCCTTCCTGCTTGCCAGCTTTTCAATTTGCCAATATACAAACAATGCAATTCGAAATAGCTCTCTCAATATACTTCCTAGCATTCGGTACGTAATATTCTTGTTTGACTATCGCCTCTACCTTGCTGGTACTTAAATGTCTACTTTCGTGTAATTTTGTGATCAGTTCATTTCTCATTGACTTTGGTATGACCAGAAGGTAAGCACCTTCTACAAATTTACAGAGCACACCGCATCGCATTTGGAAATTCTCATACTCCCCACTCTCTAGTAGCTTTATAATAACCTGGCACATCTCATCTGTAGCTTGTGATTTTTTGATGGAATGAAGGATAGCATCTTCAACTCTTAGTACGACAGGGTGTCGACTTAATTCATCCACGTGACGCATGCAGCTGCCTGATCGATGTTTTACGGTGCAATCAAATTCCTGAATCTGCATAGCTCAATGTGCTACCCTGCTGTTAAGTGCCTTCTTCGACATTGCCAGCTGAAATGCCTTGCAATCTGTATAGATATCAAAATTTAAACCCAACAAATAAATTCTAAGTCGTTTCAATGCTATTATGATTGCCAAAACTTCTAGCTCGTAGCTGGGGTAATTTCTTTCTGCAGCTGTTGTTTTGTAGCTTAAATAAAAAACTGGGTGATAATCCTCATGTTTTTGCAGCAATACAGCACCGTAACCCTCTTTGCTAGCATCTGTGTAATGTTGTGTAGGCAGCTTTTGATTAAAGAGTTTCAGTACTGGTTCCGCACTAAGTTGATCTTTAAGTAAAATGAACGCTTCATTTTCGGCTTCGCCCCATCTAAAAGCTACATCTCTTTTTGTAAGGTCGGTTAATGGTTTCGACAGCTGAGCATAGTTTTCTACAAATTTTCGGAAAAATCCAGTAAGACCAAGAAAACTCATTACGCCGTGTGTGTCCTTGGGCGTTGGAAATTTCTTGACCGCTTTGCTTTCGCTTCGGACGGGCGGATAGATCCATCTTCTATTACGTGGCCCAAAAACTCAACGCGTTTTTCCAAAAATGCACACTTTTCCCACTTTATCAACAAACCATGATCCTCACTAACTTGTAACACTCTTTTGAACTTATCGACAGCATCTGCTTCATTATTCGTGGGTATTATTAAATCGTCCATATAAACAAGTACGACGCCATCTCTTATCAGATCTTTAAAAATAGTATTGATGAATCGTTGAAATGCTGAAGGTGAATTGCAAAGACCAAATGGTGCCTTCCGAAATTCAAATTGGCCATCCGGTGTTACAAAGGATGTGTATTTCATGCTCGATTCGTCCACATCGACGTGGAAAAACCCATTCCTCAAATCCAGTGTAGTAAAAATTCGTGCTTCGTAAAGACCCTCCAGTACTTCTATATTTGGCAATGGATATCTATCGCGAATAGCCTTTGAATTTAATTTTCGATAGTCGACACAGAGCCGATGCGTGCCATCCTTCTTACGCGCCAGTACTATGGGACTCGTGAAATTCGATGAACTTGGCTGTATTATGCCCTGCTCCAACCATTCTTCTATTTGTGAGTTGACAATATCCTACTCTTTGGGTGCAAGCCTTCGTGGTTTTTGAAAAATTGGCTTGTCATCTTCTAGATAGATCCGCATCTTCACACATGAGGTACCTATTTTCTTTGGATTGTATGCTAAAAGTAATTGCACGAATATACTGTAACCCATCTAGCTCTTCAGTTGTCTCAGAATATCTAATGATATTTACTTGCGCTAGCATCAATTTGTCATCACTAGTATTTTCTTTATAGGTCGTAAGTCTCCCATTTTCGATCAGAATCGATGCATACTGTGAGATGTTTTTGCCTAATATTATATTTCACTAATCCAACTGTCGGGTACAATATCATAATTTAGCTCCTACGATTCACCCTCTATTTCTGTGCCAAGCTTAAAGAAACCAAGTGTCGATTTGCTTGTGCCGCCAAAAGCTACTACTCCCGTACCAGGACCATCGAAATGTCTGACTCCAAACTCATTCGTTACATACTGTCTTATGATGCTAATATCGCTTCCAGTATCCAACATCGCTCTTAACTTGACACCGTGTATTTTCACTTCTATAGACACATCTGGAATTTTCACCCTATTAACCCGCGCATAAATCTGGTGTTCACTGGATTTTGTTCTCTGTTTTGGACAATTAGGTGCAATGTGACCAAATTCACTGCATTTGAAACAACGGGCCCCCTTTTCTTTGTTTTGACATTAACGTACCCAATGCGATTTTGCCCCACAGTTATTACATCGCTTATTTACATTGGTAGCAAATTTGTCGTTGCTTTTGAGGCTTAGGTCGCCCTTACCGCTCATACTTCCACTAGTACACCCTGACTGTCGTAGCGTTTGTTTTTGTTTCTTTCTTCATTTTGCTCTGCCTTAAATTTTTCGTATGCTTTAAAGTTACTTTTAAGCTCTGCAATACTACGCGATTGGTATAGAATCGTTTTGTTCGCTGCCTCATCCTGTATACCTGCAATAATATAACCGATAAGGTGGTGTGGCTCTACCTTTCCGCCTGATGCAATTTTTTTCATTTTATATAAGTATTCTAAAAGTGTTTCTTCTGTGCTCTTGCCAGTACTCTCGAGCATTTTGTGTACATTATCGCTCTCACGGGATCCAAACTCGTTTTGTAATATTGTTTTTAAGCTCTCCCATTTCGACACTTCGCTCTCTGCTTCAACTGCTAGTTTTGCTGCCCCGACCAGCAGCTGTCTACCGTACAAAAATTTCTGGACATCGTTCCAACGACAAACCGAAGCAACATTTTCGATTTCGTTTAACCACTCTCTAATATTCCTACTTGATTCGCCATCAAACCTTTCCAGCGCCTCCTGCACATCTCGTAGTTGGATGTTGGTTTGCACTATATTGTTGTTACCTACAGGGTATTTTGCTTCCTCGCTTGTCATTGTTATATGTGTTGATCTTGTTGTTGTTTTATCTCCGCTCAGCCTGTAGTTTACAGCAAAGTCGTCTATGGCTGATGGTCTCCTTTTGCTTATTTGCTCGACGCTGTTGTTGGTTTCTTGGTGCTTCTGCAATCGTACGATTAAGTCCCGTTTTAGCTGGTAACCGTATGGCAAACCACTCTTTTTCAGAAGTTCTTGTAACTGTTTTGTTGTCAATGCTGAAAGGTCATTAGTAGACATAAGTAAATTTTAATTATTTAATTTGTCCTCTCCTTCTTGTAAACTTTTTGGGTCGATTTATTATTTTAAAACTTTTTTGGGCTGATTTTTAGTTTAAAATGAATAAACATAGATTATCAATTTAAAATTAACCAAGTTTATTACAATTCAATATTTAGTTTAAAAAAATAGCAAAATTAGAATAATTCAAGTTTTATACACAAAAATATCATTCGATTAAATTTCATTTACACTTTCTTTTTATACAGCCTCTTAACGTCCGCTTGGCGAATTACAACTTAACACACGCTTTCCGACTTATCCACTCGACATTCGCTTTAAGACTGAGACAGAAAATTATGCACGCTAATATTTGCGCTCGCTTAGACTAATTTGCATTGTATTAGCTTTTTATATATGCTGGTAAACATGTCTATAATTCCTACATTCGGCCATTCTGAATGTCGGATGTCTCAGACAACTCTGCATCACTCTCGTCTTCATAGTGCTTCCATCGTTTCATAAAATCTGCAGCGGTTGAGGTGTGCTTCGGTCCATCTTGCCCGCCAACTTTACGCACCTCATATCGATCATTTCGCTTCACCTTTGTAATCTCGTACGGTCCAAGGTACTTAGGAACTAGTTTAAGCCCAACTCCAAATTGGGTACGCCGAATAGCGACTATGTCACCGACTTTGTAAGTGTTTGCTGCTTTACGTCTTTTGTCGAACTGCTTCTTATTCTCGGCGTAAATTTTCTGGATTTCCTGCTTCGCATTGTCGCGCATTTCTTGTCTCTCTTGCTCGAAGTCTTTAATAACCGCTTCCTCAAATTGACGACTTAGCTCTAGGTCCTCAGGAGTAAACATTTTTGTGCCAAACAGCAGCTCAAATGGCGTTCGTTTTGTACTCTTGGAAGTAGAAGAGTTAATAATTTTTTGCAATCGACTTACATGTTTGAACCATCTCTGCGTGTCATCGAGAGACGATTTTGTTAACATTTCTATAATAATTTTGTTCATTCTCTCCACCTGTCCATTTCCTCTGGGAACCCCCGTGGTTGTAGCGTGATGACTGATGTTATGAACGTTGCAATATTCTGCGAAATCGCCTGCTGTGAATGCTGCCCCCTTGTCGGTTATAATACGGCAGGGATTTCCAAATATTTCACTTATCTTTTCCAGCTTGCTTAGCACCTCTGCCGTAGTAGTAGACTTTACTGGAAAAATCCATGTAAATTTCGTAAATGCATTGATGATTACGAACAAATACTTGTAAGACTTCGTTGTTGAGGGCAATGGCCCGATATGATCCATGTGAAAAGTGTGTAATGGTACGTCGATTTTCTCGATTGGATTAAGAAATCCTTCCTGCTTGCCAGCTTTTCAATTTGCCAATATACAAACAATGCAATTCGAAATAGCTCTCTCAATATACTTCCTAGCATTCGGTACGTAATATTCTTGTTTGACTATCGCCTCTACCTTGCTGGTACTTAAATGTCTACTTTCGTGTAATTTTGTGATCAGTTCATTTCTCATTGACTTTGGTATGACCAGAAGGTAAGCACCTTCTACAAATTTACAGAGCACACCGCATCGCATTTGGAAATTCTCATACTCCCCACTCTCTAGTAGCTTTATAATAACCTGGCACATCTCATCTGTAGCTTGTGATTTTTTGATGGAATGAAGGATAGCATCTTCAACTCTTAGTACGACAGGGTGTCGACTTAATTCATCCACGTGACGCATGCAGCTGCCTGATCGATGTTTTACGGTGCAATCAAATTCCTGAATCTGCATAGTTCAATGTGCTACCCTGCTGTTAAGTGCCTTCTTCGACATTGCCAGCTGAAATGCCTTGCAATCTGTATAGATATCAAAATTTAAACCCAACAAATAAATTCTAAGTCGTTTCAATGCTATTATGATTGCCAAAACTTCTAGCTCGTAGCTGGGGTAATTTCTTTCTGCAGCTGTTGTTTTGTAGCTTAAATAAAAAACTGGGTGATAATCCTCATGTTTTTGCAGCAATACAGCACCGTAACCCTCTTTGCTAGCATCTGTGTAATGTTGTGTAGGCAGCTTTTGATTAAAGAGTTTCAGTACTGGTTCCGCACTAAGTTGATCTTTAAGTAAAATGAACGCTTCATTTTCGGCTTCGCCCCATCTAAAAGCTACATCTCTTTTTGTAAGGTCGGTTAATGGTTTCGACAGCTGAGCATAGTTTTCTACAAATTTTCGGAAAAATCCAGTAAGACCAAGAAAACTCATTACGCCGTGTGTGTCCTTGGGCGTTGGAAATTTCTTGACCGCTTTGCTTTCGCTTCGGACGGGCGGATAGATCCATCTTCTATTACGTGGCCCAAAAACTCAACGCGTTTTTCCAAAAATGCACACTTTTCCCACTTTATCAACAAACCATGATCCTCACTAACTTGTAACACTCTTTTGAACTTATCGACAGCATCTGCTTCATTATTCGTGGGTATTATTAAATCGTCCATATAAACAAGTACGACGCCATCTCTTATCAGATCTTTAAAAATAGTATTGATGAATCGTTGAAATGCTGAAGGTGAATTGCAAAGACCAAATGGTGCCTTCCGAAATTCAAATTGGCCATCCGGTGTTACAAAGGATGTGTATTTCATGCTCGATTCGTCCACATCGACGTGGAAAAACCCATTCCTCAAATCCAGTGTAGTAAAAATTCGTGCTTCGTAAAGACCCTCCAGTACTTCTATATTTGGCAATGGATATCTCGCGAATAGCCTTTGAATTTAATTTTCGATAGTCGACACAGAGCCGATGCGTGCCATCCTTCTTACGCGCCAGTACTATGGGACTCGTGAAATTCGATGAACTTGGCTGTATTATGCCCTGCTCCAACCATTCTTCTATTTGTGAGTTGACAATATCCTACTCTTTGGGTGCAAGCCTTCGTGGTTTTTGAAAAATTGGCTTGTCATCTTCTAGATAGATCCGCATCTTCACACATGAGGTACCTATTTTCTTTGGATTGTATGCTAAAAGTAATTGCACGAATATACTGTAACTCATCTAGCTCTTCAGTTGTCTCAGAATATCTAATGATATTTACTTGCGCTAGCATCAATTTGTCATCACTAGTATTTTCTTTATAGGTCGTAAGTCTCCCATTTTCGATCAGAATCGATGCATACTGTGAGATGTTTTTGCCTAATATTATATCTTCACTAATCCAACTGTCGGGTACAATATCATAATTTAGCTCCTACGATTCACCCTCTATTTCTGTGCCAAGCTTAAAGAAACCAAGTGTCGATTTGCTTGTGCCGCCAAAAGCTACTACTCCCGTACCAGGACCATCGAAATGTCTGACTCCAAACTCATTCGTTACATTCTGTCTTATGATGCTAATATCGCTTCCAGTATCCAACATCGCTCTTAACTTGACACCGTGTATTTTCACTTCTATAGACACATCTGGAATTTTCACCCTATTAACCCGCGCATAAATCTGGTGTTCACTGGATTTTGTTCTCTGTTTTGGACAATTAGGTGCAATGTGACCAAATTCACTGCATTTGAAACAACGGGCCCCCTTTTCTTTGTTTTGACATTAACGTACCCAATGCGATTTTGCCCCACAGTTATTACATCGCTTATTTACATTGGTAGCAAATTTGTCGTTGCTTTTGAGGCTTAGGTCGCCCTTACCGCTCATACTTCCACTAGTACACCCTGACTGTCGTAGCGTTTGTTTTTGTTTCTTTCTTCATTTTGCTCTGCCTTAAATTTTTCGTATGCTTTAAAGTTACTTTTAAGCTCTGCAATACTACGCGATTGGTATAGAATCGTTTTGTTCGCTGCCTCATCCTGTATACCTGCAATAATATAACCGATAAGGTGGTGTGGCTCTACCTTTCCGCCTGATGCAATTTTTTTCATTTTATATAAGTATTCTAAAAGTGTTTCTTCTGTGCTCTTGCCAGTACTCTCGAGCATTTTGTGTACATTATCGCTCTCACGGGATCCAAACTCGTTTTGTAATATTGTTTTTAAGCTCTCCCATTTCGACACTTCGCTCTCTGCTTCAACTGCTAGTTTTGCTGCCCCGACCAGCAGCTGTCTACCGTACAAAAATTTCTGGACATCGTTCCAACGACAAACCGAAGCAACATTTTCGATTTCGTTTAACCACTCTCTAATATTCCTACTTGATTCGCCATCAAACCTTTCCAGCGCCTCCTGCACATCTCGTAGTTGGATGTTGGTTTGCACTATATTGTTGTTACCTACAGGGTATTTTGCTTCCTCGCTTGTCATTGTTATATGTGTTGATCTTGTTGTTGTTTTATCTCCGCTCAGCCTGTAGTTTACAGCAAAGTCGTCTATGGCTGATGGTCTCCTTTTGCTTATTTGCTCGACGCTGTTGTTGGTTTCTTGGCGCTTCTGCAATCGTACGATTAAGTCCCGTTTTAGCTGGTAACCGTATGGCAAACCACTCTTTTTCAGAAGTTCTTGTAACTGTTTTGTTGTCAATGCTGAAAGGTCATTAGTAGACATAAGTAAATTTTAATTATTTAATTTGTCCTCTCCTTCTTGTAAACTTTTTGGGTCGATTTATTATTTTAAAACTTTTTTGGGCTGATTTTTAGTTTAAAATGAATAAACATAGATTATCAATTTAAAATTAACCAAGTTTATTACAATTCAATATTTAGTTTAAAAAAATAGCAAAATTAGAATAATTCAAGTTTTATACACAAAAATATCATTCGATTAAATTTCATTTACACTTTCTTTTTATACAGCCTCTTAATGTCCGCTTGGCGAATTACAACTTAACACACGCTTTCCGACTTATCCACTCGACATTCGCTTTAAGACTGAGACAGAAAATTATGCACGCTAATATTTGCGCTCGCTTAGACTAATTTGCATTGTATTAGCTTTTTATATATGCTGGTAAACATGTCTATAATTCCTACATTCGGCCATTCTGAATGTCGGATGTCTCAGACAACTCTGCATCACTCTCGTCTTCATAGTGCTTCCATCGTTTCATAAAATCTGCAGCGGTTGAGGTGTGCTTCGGTCCATCTTGCCCGCCAACTTTACGCACCTCATATCGATCATTTCGCTTCACCTTTGTAATCTCGTACGGTCCAAGGTACTTAGGAACTAGTTTAAGCCCAACTCCAAATTGGGTACGCCGAATAGCGACTATGTCACCGACTTTGTAAGTGTTTGCTGCTTTACGTCTTTTGTCGAACTGCTTCTTATTCTCGGCGTAAATTTTCTGGATTTCCTGCTTCGCATTGTCGCGCATTTCTTGTCTCTCTTGCTCGAAGTCTTTAATAACCGCTTCCTCAAATTGACGACTTAGCTCTAGGTCCTCAGGAGTAAACATTTTTGTGCCAAACAGCAGCTCAAATGGCGTTCGTTTTGTACTCTTGGAAGTAGAAGAGTTAATAATTTTTTGCAATCGACTTACATGTTTGAACCATCTCTGCGTGTCATCGAGAGACGATTTTGTTAACATTTCTATAATAATTTTGTTCATTCTCTCCACCTGTCCATTTCCTCTGGGAACCCCCGTGGTTGTAGCGTGATGACTGATGTTATGAACGTTGCAATATTCTGCGAAATCGCCTGCTGTGAATGCTGCCCCCTTGTCGGTTATAATACGGCAGGGATTTCCAAATATTTCACTTATCTTTTCCAGCTTGCTTAGCACCTCTGCCGTAGTAGTAGACTTTACTGGAAAAATCCATGTAAATTTCGTAAATGCATTGATGATTACGAACAAATACTTGTAAGACTTCGTTGTTGAGGGCAATGGCCCGATATGATCCATGTGAAAAGTGTGTAATGGTACGTCGATTTTCTCGATTGGATTAAGAAATCCTTCCTGCTTGCCAGCTTTTCAATTTGCCAATATACAAACAATGCAATTCGAAATAGCTCTCTCAATATACTTCCTAGCATTCGGTACGTAATATTCTTGTTTGACTATCGCCTCTACCTTGCTGGTACTTAAATGTCTACTTTCGTGTAATTTTGTGATCAGTTCATTTCTCATTGACTTTGGTATGACCAGAAGGTAAGCACCTTCTACAAATTTACAGAGCACACCGCATCGCATTTGGAAATTCTCATACTCCCCACTCTCTAGTAGCTTTATAATAACCTGGCACATCTCATCTGTAGCTTGTGATTTTTTGATGGAATGAAGGATAGCATCTTCAACTCTTAGTACGACAGGGTGTCGACTTAATTCATCCACGTGACGCATGCAGCTGCCTGATCGATGTTTTACGGTGCAATCAAATTCCTGAATCTGCATAGCTCAATGTGCTACCCTGCTGTTAAGTGCCTTCTTCGACATTGCCAGCTGAAATGCCTTGCAATCTGTATAGATATCAAAATTTAAACCCAACAAATAAATTCTAAGTCGTTTCAATGCTATTATGATTGCCAAAACTTCTAGCTCGTAGCTGGGGTAATTTCTTTCTGCAGCTGTTGTTTTGTAGCTTAAATAAAAAACTGGGTGATAATCCTCATGTTTTTGCAGCAATACAGCACCGTAACCCTCTTTGCTAGCATCTGTGTAATGTTGTGTAGGCAGCTTTTGATTAAAGAGTTTCAGTACTGGTTCCGCACTAAGTTGATCTTTAAGTAAAATGAACGCTTCATTTTCGGCTTCGCCCCATCTAAAAGCTACATCTCTTTTTGTAAGGTCGGTTAATGGTTTCGACAGCTGAGCATAGTTTTCTACAAATTTTCGGAAAAATCCAGTAAGACCAAGAAAACTCATTACGCCGTGTGTGTCCTTGGGCGTTGGAAATTTCTTGACCGCTTTGCTTTCGCTTCGGACGGGCGGATAGATCCATCTTCTATTACGTGGCCCAAAAACTCAACGCGTTTTTCCAAAAATGCACACTTTTCCCACTTTATCAACAAACCATGATCCTCACTAACTTGTAACACTCTTTTGAACTTATCGACAGCATCTGCTTCATTATTCGTGGGTATTATTAAATCGTCCATATAAACAAGTACGACGCCATCTCTTATCAGATCTTTAAAAATAGTATTGATGAATCGTTGAAATGCTGAAGGTGAATTGCAAAGACCAAATGGTGCCTTCCGAAATTCAAATTGGCCATCCGGTGTTACAAAGGATGTGTATTTCATGCTCGATTCGTCCACATCGACGTGGAAAAACCCATTCCTCAAATCCAGTGTAGTAAAAATTCGTGCTTCGTAAAGACCCTCCAGTA